>WOVY01010543.1:0-465000 GCA_013436015.1 Rhipicephalus annulatus | reverse complement strand
GTTTGCGAGGCGCATTAATTAACTCAAGCAGGCTGACTGATTCTGTTCCGTCGAGGAAAATGTTTTTGGGCCACCTTTAAATCCTTCGAAAGACCAGCAGCTCTGTAACGGCTAAAATGTAGAGACAAACTAGCCGGCCCAATATTTTAAAAGCAAAGGCAGATTATAGCGCGCGTCAGCATTGCTCTAGTCTCTCTTGTGTCCAGATGTTGTGGACAGCTCTACTATAATCCACTGCTCTGGTGTTCACGCGAACTGTAAAGTAAAAAAAATTGTAAATGAAAGAGAGAATGGCGATCACCTGGTAAAAGAGTTGACAGGAGAAATCGCGGCACAGCTCGAGAAGCAAGGGTGAGCGCTCTGAACGCAGGCGCAAGACAAACGCTGCGCTAGCTGCTTGGACACTGATATGAGGACGACTTAAAGAGAACGCACTTTACTACTACACAATATTTCAAAAGTAGACGTTTTGTTTGCTCAATTATGCCCGCTGAAGTGCGACTGCAGAGTCGTACGGCGTCCTGATGACTTTGTACCTGCACTCGAGGGATGAGTGGAACTCCGGTTTCATGAATACGAAGCGTTGGATGTCGAAACAAAGCATCATGTGCAGTGAATTCCTTGTATAAGATGTCGATCAGGGAAATTCCTGTTCGGTAAGAGTACACTGGATTTATTTGCACTATTTGCAGGCACTAAAAAAGGCACTTCCGGACATCACAAGGAAAAAATCTGAACGGCTGTCAATACGTCTTTGAGGCCTCTCCGCGCTAAACACACACAAATTGGTTTTAGGAGATAAAGGAAAAGAAAAGTGAGCCCCGTAACTGTCTCCTTCAGGGAGCTACACCTCAACAGTAGCTCACAGGGGATGGGGGTGAGGAGGGATTAAAAGGGTAGAAATAAATGTATAGAGAAAGAGGCGTGAGGTGGTAAGCGTGAGAGCGACGACTTATCGAGGGGATAGGAGAGATAGTAAAGATGGAAACACGGTCACAGGAGTCCGAGGGCGGGGCACCACTTGCGAGAGCTCTTGTCAGCGTCAGTAGATGACGTAGAGCAAGTCCAGTCAGTCAGAGCTACACGGTCGTCGGAGGTCGGCGTCAGGAGATGACGTAGGGCGAGCGCAGTCGGCCAGAGCTACGCTGACGTCGGAGATCGCGTGGGCACACGCGGTCGGCGCGGAATCCAGCGAGCGAGTCCACCCTCCGCGCTACGACCATTCGGTCTCTCGTATCCCGTTCTGTTTTATTTTTGACCGGTCCGGTGGCGGCGACCTTCCTCGGTGAGACTCTTCGGAGTGGCTGGCGTGAGCATGTTGATTGGACGGCGTGGCGTTTCCGAAGTGCTGGTGACGATATGGGAGAGCCAGTTGGCAGCGAAGAAGAGTTCGATGGCGGCGAGTAATACTCGCGGACGACACAAACTTACTCTTTTTTCCCATGTGAGTCCGATTTTCAGTGTTGTGGCGTATGCAAAGCATTATCCCTGCTACGTTCTGTTCTGCAGCAACACAAATGACTTGTTTGCGCTCACGGACGCCTGAAATGCTGCACAAAGAGGATTAGCAACTTGTGAAATAGTACACATTCAGTTATTTCTGGCACATCTCGTGGCATATCAATGAACCTATCTTCGCTAGATTACATCCGGGGTATCATGGAAGCGTTTGAAGGTATTAGTGCATCGATTAGACCAAACGCGGCGTCCCCGCACACGCATGTAACCCGACAATTAAGGTAGCCGGTCATGGCAACATCCTTGCTCACTGTCAACGATCACGCCATCGTTCACGAGGTGCGGACGCATAGGTCACGAATAAAATTTCAAGCTCTTTATGTCATAGATGTGCCCAGTCATAGGCGTTTGCACAGGGACGGGAGGGGGTACGGTTTGGAAGGGCATGGCCACCCCCCTTTGTTACCTGAAAGGGTGAGTGCAATGTCTGTCTCGTACACTGACCTAATGTGAGAATGGGGGTGCTACAATGAGCCTGTCCCCCCTCCCCCTCTGTGAAGGGGACCCTGCTCACGCCTATGTGTGCTGTGCCGGATCAGGGTGGTAGAGTACCATAAACTGACGGCGGACCCCTGCTTACCTTTAGCCACAAGTACATAGCCAAAAGGGCTGCTATAAAAGTTCGACACCCCCCCCCCCTAAAAGAAAACAAATCAAATCACATATTTATTTGCACCATGTGCATTCTCACAGATGGAGGGCAACAAAAAAAAAGCTACCGAGAGGCGGCTTAGTCCGTAGCCAAACCTGCTCTTGGCGTGTAGCCAAGAGAATAGGAAAACAGTTAAAAAACAAAAACATATCATTAGTGCACAATAAAACAGTGCAAATTTTTTTATCAATTTTGCATGTGTATATATACACGCGCACGTATAATATACGCGCACACATAGGCGTGCTCACGGTGGGGAGAGGGGCGCGGGTAGCCCCCTAGTCAGCTAAGTGGCGGGTGCTGCACTTAACTTCTGGTCTCCCTGACGGGGAATTTTGCACATGCCTGTACGCTCATACACGAAAGCACGCGCAAACACGCATACAGTATGGTGGAACCACCCTCCGCCCGACCCTTCGAAAAAACGTTTCTCGCTACGACACCGGTTTGCTCTGCGCTGTCAAAAAACACTTACTTGCACAAACTATATGTTCCCTTTCCTGCTAGAATTGCAAGATATAATATACGTTGTTAGCAATAAACACATGATGCTAAAAAGCTGGAAGTTGTAGAGTTTTCACAAGGTACACATGTATTACAGCTCAGTTCAACCTTGCGTCATAAATGTGTGGCCATAGCAAAGACCATGTGCCTGCTCAAAATATTGTCACTGTGCTCGGCTGTCCTTTTTCACTGAAAGACATATGACCTTCTGAGAAAAGTGGAACAAGTGAAATAATCCGGTGCAGTGACTTTTATTATTAGAAGTTAGAGCAACAAATTGTCATTCTATCTTGTTTATTTCACCTAGCTGTGCAAGCCTGTGAGCAACTGTGATTCATGTTCTCGTATACCCTGCCCGCATAAAATACACAGATACACAAGATCTTTTTTACTCGTGAACATTTATGACACTCTTAGAAAAACAGTCGTGATACTTTTGCTGTACAGCCAAGGCACAATACTACGTACAACAGGGCAGAAATAGAGGCACCTATAGAAAGCTCGGTTATTGGGGATTGACAGGTTATTGCTTCTTAGGTTTCGCACGCGATCCACGCACAGCCCCTCAGAATCATTACCTAGAAGTAGGAAAATCTTTGCGAGGATTCTATTATGACTTCTGCAGGGTATTTGATTGAATGCTGGCAAGGACAGCTGCTTACATGATTGCTAAATTGCACAGATGCTAAAAATCCCAAAGCCAAAAAAGGAGGGGCAGCTAGGTAATATCGAACCCATTTCACTAACAACGTGCACAGGCACGCGGCTTATTTATCATGTAATGCTCACATGACGGACTACATTCAAATCGTCTAAATGTTATTTAATTGACATGCCGAAATGCACATCAAGCTAAAAGCTATCATACGTAGCTTCAAGTGACATTGGGACAGGAATCTGTACCTGCATACTATGATCAGGTTCCGGCCAAATTTGTCCGGACACAACATTATTAAACTGAACTGAACAATGCCCGCGGCACTGCATATATCGAAGTTATCCTTAAACTTGGTCTCATGTCGGCATTTGACAATGTTACACATAATAGCGAAGCTGCAAAAGCTATACATATACAAATATACGCCGTGCATACCCTCCGTGCATACCCGTATATACGCCGTGCATACCTTGTCAAGCAACTCATGCGGGCAAAATCAGATGAAATGACGTAGAACTCAATAGCCGGCAAACACCTCAACGTCTTTGAGCGGTGCTGTGTCGAACGAGGTGTGCAGTGTTTTCTCCGTCGCCATGGACTGAACTGTGCGTTCCTCTTCCCCTTTTCGTGGGTTGGGAAGAAGTAGCGTTTCACCTTCTCCTTTCAGGGGCGGAAGTGAAGATGACAAAATTCATTGAACAGTCCTGGCTTAAATTGTTTTTTTTCCTCTCAGGGAAGTCTGAGAAGGCCAGGACATAAAAAGCGACCGCCGGGGCACTCTCGACAAGCTCTCACAAGCTCCCAGAAGCTCCCATCATGCTTCCATCGAGAGCTTCAATGACGCTACCACCATCATGTAACATGCTACATGTAAATATTGTAATTAAAGTTACTGTTAACAGC
The DNA here is from genome assembly GCA_013436015.1 of Rhipicephalus annulatus. Classification (NCBI taxonomy): domain Eukaryota; kingdom Metazoa; phylum Arthropoda; class Arachnida; order Ixodida; family Ixodidae; genus Rhipicephalus; species Rhipicephalus annulatus. The sequence goes on along the minus strand of WOVY01010543.1, from coordinate 460,765 downwards.
TCCGGGCTTCTCTCCTCGACATCTCCCTGAGTCTTTGGCTGGCTCCAGTCCTCTGGGCAAAATACCGACTACATCAATGCCTATTGCAGACCTTCATTTAATGTACTGTATGCAACCCCCTACCAAACTGGTTTCTCAAGGAAAGATATTCATTGATACTGATCACTAAGAATAGTACAATAGTCCGACTCACACCGAGTTCTATGGGCAGACACACACAATACACTTGACATAGTAAACTACACATCATAAAGGAAAACATTCCCCATAATTTGTGGCAATAGCTTTAGATATTCCCTCTACCTAGAACGATTCACCCCAATTGACACAAGAAACAGACAGCACTGTTGTGGCAATGCGGATAGTTCTTTGCAACCTGCTCATTGTGAAAGTTGGTGATTTGAAAGTGGCAGGCTCAATGCGAGCTGAAAACAGCTACAGAGGCAGTGAACTGTTCATCATGTCTGCATTGGCTTCCCATGATAATGTCGATAAGTGCAGTTTAACGTCCCTAACATCTAAAAACCACCATATATATATATGAGAGACGCTGTAGTGGATGTGTCCAGAAATTTCGACCAACTGGGGTTATTTAACGTGCACATAAATCTGAGCACACAGGCCTACAGCATTTTCACCTCCATGAAAAATGAAGCCGCCGCGGCAGGGATTTCATCCCACAACCTGCGGATCAGCCATCGAGTGCCTTAGCAACTAGACAACAATGACAGGGCGCACTGGCTTCCCATTTAGCCAAATATGTACTCAATAAAAGAAGAAATCCTTCGGGGCTAATTTCTTTTTTTGACAACACCCCAATTAAAGCCACCGGACAATGAGGCCAAATAATGTACGAGAAACTTTAAATGTAGAGTTTCAAATGCATCATAATTGCTACACTGATGTGAAGAAAATAAAGTAGCCGGAAAAAAAACTTGCGACTAGCAGGGACTGAAGCCTCCAACCTTCAGAATGTGCACTCGACAGTAATACACCGAGCTCGTGCCCCCTGCCTCCAGAAATTTTGTTTTGACTGGCGCATGCCGAGCACAAATTGACACTTGACCCCACCTGCCTGCCCAGTAAGCACTTCAGATCAAGAAGTTGCCCTCCCCCTTTTTTGTAAAGAATGTCTTTTTACACCCTTGGCGTCCAATGCTGTTGTGGATCTACTGGTGGATTGATCCAGGGCACTTCTTTCTGAACAGAATAAGTAAAAATTCTACTCTACCAGGAACACAAAATATTTCTCGCCATGCCTGCAGTTATGCCTGTCCATAAAGATGTTCTATATTATTGTAAGATTGATGGAGTAATTAAGTGAAAGTTGCCTACGCACGAAACTCCTTGCAACTTATTTAGTTACTTTTTATACATAGATGCTTGTCAGTGCTTTTCAAGAATATAGTACTTACACAAAGCAATCACATTTAGCTATTACTACATTAGTGGTTTGCAGTGAACATAGAATTCATATTTCTAGTTGTTGGCGTATTCTGCTGTCCCTTTGATTCACTTAGTTATACTTCGTAAAACAAGTAAACAACGGATCATACATTATCAAAGTGCTGAACCAGAGCTGTGCCATGACATGTATGGTCTTGTTCTCTGCAGTGATGACATCTGAGCACCTCTCCCCACGTCCTCCGAAAATTTTCAAATTTGTGTGTGTATATATACACGCAAGCATACAAACGCACGCATGGGTATACAAAAATGTATGGTTAAACAGCCCCTTCAACCCCCCCCCCGCTAAAAAAAACTGTCCGGCTGCACTTCTGGATCTTAGAATGACTGTATAATGATTGTGAAGCTGTTAAAGGCAGCCACGTATATGTTCTCGTTTGATCACTTTCACTACAGATTTGGTTGTGTTGGGCAAGCAGTGTTCACTGATCCATATATGGCAGCTTCTACCTAAGGTACTAGTGCACCCAGGTACCTGTATTTCATCTCACAGCCCACTCAAACAATGTAACTGAGCTTTCCACTGAGTACAGTGAGATAGAGTTGTCTCACACTATGCGAAACAAGAAAGGAGACGAAGCGTTAAGTAGTGCCAGGTGTCTTACCAGATTCAGATCAAAGTGATGTATGTGTGTAGGGATTAAATAGTTATTGCATCAATGCATCTTGCATATTAGTATTATCTTCATAATTATAACGTAAAATGTTTGTGTAATCAACATTAGTTTGTAAGAAATCATTCAAATCACCTAAAATTGTGTTCATTCTTCAATCAGCACCCAGATCAAGGTAGGCTATAAGGCTGAGAAAACATTTATTGCCATTCTTCACTTTCATAACAAAACAACAAAGTGATGCTTTGAGACTAATGCAAATTATGTTCTGTTTAAACGTGTAAGCTGGATCTCTTCTATAATCACCTTGTCACCACACAACTACCGAAGGAAATGACGATACCCCCATAAGTGCTGTGAGAGTGAGCAAAGAAGTACGTACTGGACATAAAATTGCTTCACGAAGTAAATATGAACAAAGAAAAAAATGATATTCTTTCACAAAACTATTTGAATAACACATCAGGTACAATTTCTCGTTTGTTCCAACATTGTTTTATAAAGTACACGCTTTGTTGTAGAACTACATCTGCATAAAAGAACATGATAGTTATCACAGCCAACCACAAATACATCCAACCACAGTTATTAGTATTTAAGGAAAATGAGTCTGTCCTATTCTAACAGTCAAACTAGCACACGTGTCTACATGTGATTCGCCTAATCAGTAAGAATGCAATATATACCATGTTATGAAGTAACATTAGTCATGCGCTCTTTCCTTGTTTATTTACTTCTTCACTCATTACCTACATTTCACCCGAGGACATTCCAGAACGAGGGTTCCAGCAACAACAGTATTTGGGCTCACTAAGTGATACAAAGAGTGGTTTGAATGGCGGTGTTACCAACCCAAAAACATTATTTGTCGAACATCATAGATGGTCTTAATGCTACTGATTACTTTGGAAAACAAATATGTTGAATACAAGTGATTGCAAACACAAAATACATACAGATAATTTGCATATGGTAATGAATGTACATATTGTACAGAAATACTCTGCCAAGATATTATCTGCAGGCAAATCAGTGTAAACAAAATCTGAGTGACATGCACAACTTAATCTGAGCTTGTACAACTTAAATGAGTACCTTACTTCATTTGTGGCATGAAAGCACGATATATTTAGTTAAGCCCCGAGAAGTTGAATTTGTTAGTTTGACAGCTGTACACTTTTTTTTGTTAATGACAACAGTGCAGTGACACATTTCTCATAGTGTGAAATAATTGGTCTTTTTTAGTTGCTCCAAATATTCAAAATATGTATCATAACAAAAAATACATGAAATACGTGTCATGTAGGCAGTTCAGGCTGCTTGTGCTGTTTTACCATTCATTTGTTGATTGGCAGCATAGCTTCGCACCTTAAGTACACTAAATCATACTCATTCAAAAGACATGGTTAGTACGAGTGCGTAGCGAGGTTTGAGCAACCACGAGTGGGAGTAGGCGCGAGCATTCTTCGAGTCAAATCAAGTTTATTTTGATTTTGTAATACAGAAAGAAGAACTGTGACAACAAGCTGTCTTTCGAAGAACTTTACTATTTTACAGCCCGATACAAAAAAAAAGAAAAAAAGAAAAGTTGTAGTGGCTACAGAACCATTGTAAACAGAAAAATAAACGGACATTTTACAGATAGCATGATTCAACAATGCATACTCAATAAAGAACTAAATTATGTGTTTCTCACTGCTTTACCTAAGGTTCAAACCGACTGTATAGTATTTCTGATAAAAAACTTAAGCAGAGCATGACTTCCAGTGACATCCTGATTTAAGGGTTATTCGCGTACTAATATATAGAAATAATTTTACTCATTAAAAAGAGTATTGATATTACTTCCCTGAAAAACCTACTACATATAGTCAAAACAAAACGATCAGACACAAGAATTTTGATTTTTACGCTGAATTAAGTGGCGTAACCGAAAACAAGTGCTATGTAGCTGAACTCTAGCTTCAAACCCAGAAAAATAACTTTGAAACATCCCGATATGAACAGTTGAACCAGTCAAAAATTTCAAGATCATAGTGACTTCGAAGTTAGGAGAGAGCCAAGCTTTCTTTTCTGCAGTTTAGTAAGGTGATATCTGCCTCTCTTGATTTATCCATGACGGGTGGGCAACTTACATACATGAACACGAGTGAGTACTGATGAGCGTGAGCTGGCTCTGTGAGAGTACTAATGCTCAAGGTCCATTTGCGGTGCCTCACGATGTACCACCTGCAGTGCGACTTCAAAAAGATCTCCCCTTCAACGGGCAGTTCCGACAAACGAACTTAAGAGAGAAAAGTGTGTAAATCACGATTATTATTCAGAGCCGACGCAAGACAACATGACACCCAGCCGACTTAGCGCCAAACTGATTTACCAAGTCCGCGATATTACCGCGTACAATGTATACGATACGTCTATTCTAGAGAAATTCCAATATGTCATAAATTGTTATACCTAATAAAGTCGCGCACATCATATTCAATGTTCTGCGTTGTCGAGTATGAAAAACATGTGTATAATGTTTTGATGTGGTATGCTAGAAGCAGCAGCCACGTACTATGGCGAACGAAGGTGGGCTGCGCTAGAAAAAACATCAACTTAGTTAATAGGGCTATGGCACTAAAAACCCTGAGAAGGTTCAAGTCAGTTGCTCTGTGCGTCTGCAGCATCACTTGCTGACACAGCCGCGAGGCAGCGAACTTAGCTTTCACTAGCCACCAGTTGCGAGGGAAGTTGAACTGCTCGCCTCATTTGTTTTCGGTTTTCGAGTCATTATTGCACCATTTTAAAGAAAATATTGACGTTGCAGGCCTATAGTAGTTTTTTTTGTTGCGCAAGCGTGGCTCCACACCAGGTGCAGATTTTAAGATGCGATGTAGTACAAGGGGAGCCATGCGCTCGCGTCACGCAATTAGCGCGCTCGTATATGCACAGTTGAAGCACTGTGTGGAGCCTTAATTAACACTCATGCATACGTGCATGCACGAAAAAAGTGATCTTTGAGAGTGGCAACTAAAAATCACGTCTTAGCGCACATTAAACTTAGTGGCTTAAGTAGTACCACTATAATTAAGTGAAAATGCAAAGGAAACCAACAAAATATGCACAGACGTTTATTCCGGCGCGATAAAGCAGCTTTCCCGACGAGTGAATTGGGGACGACGAACCTTTGACCATGCGTGGAGAACAGCTAAATTCAACCAACAACACAACGCTAGCTGCATACGGCTTGTGTGAGTGGGAACACTGAACAAGGATGGTTAAATTTCACAAACGAAAGCTATCAAAGCACAAACATGATTGTTTCCACATCTAGGAGACTACTGCAGTCGTTGCACTTACTCGCCGCGTTTCCTACTGATTCAGGCAGGTGAAACAAACGAAAGCGATGAATTGAGACAGTCAAAACACAAGGCCAGACAGAGCTAGAAATTACTCCATTCTTTGAAGTGCGGCAATCCACACTTGTCACCTTTGTTCCTCAAACGACTTATCCGGGAACTGATTGAGTTTTACAGTTGGATAGCGTGCCTTGGGGTTGCCTGCACTGTTATTATGTAACTATAGACACAGCAATACTTCTGACCTCACTTCCTCTTCTGAGGGGCTGCTCCTGCCGTCGCGGAAATGCAACGTTGCGGGGGGCAAGCCTTTCGGTTTAGCGTGCGAAGCTGACGGCACGGCTATAGGCACGGAGGCCTAAGTTCCCCGCATCGACTGAAAATCGGGCCACCACTGTCGGTCATGAAACAAGCATGGTCAGCCACACCATTCCCAGTTTCACCAGCACTTGCCTCCAGAGCCGTAATGCAACGCTCTCGTTGAGCTGTAAACTTCAGCTTGGGTTCCACATGCCGCACGCCAGAGAGAATTCCGGCAACTTCACATGTCATTTAGCAGTGTGGCCGAATGTATAAAAGACGAAGCGGCGTTCAGGCACGAACTTAAGCTAGGCTAGCGCGAAGACGAGAAAAACAAACGGAAAATAAGAACAGCTGGCCTGCGGCAAGGATGCCATCGCTGGGCTGAAGACTTTGGGTGTCGAACCGGAAACATATATATATATATATATATATATATATAGATATATATATATATATATATATATATATATATATATATATATATATATATATATATATATATATATATATAGTGTGTGTGAGCGATGACTATGTACTTCATCTGTATGACAAAACCATTGTAGTGATCATCATCGTATGCCACACGGGCTGGGTGTCTTTGGCTCGTGCACCTGGATTAAAGATATAACCTGGTTACTGCCGTACAGGGCGTGCTGTCATAAGTGGTGGAGCGTGCTTTGGTTCCCACGTCCTCCTGTTCTACCCGTCACCCCTGGAGCTCCAGTCTGGTCGACGATTGTGCCCTCAAGCAACAGCGATGGCAGAACCCAATGCGTCCGCTTCTGCAACCACTCTTTCTCAGCCACTTAGGCTTCACTACAACGTGAATACCTCTCACCTTCACCCTGCCTCCTCTCGGCGGGGCAAAGTACACGTGGGAGATGAGAGCGCGCGCTACCGCGTCGTAAGGATCTGGCAATGCGCTCATTGCGTCATCACGCTGGTAATACTAAAACACAATAGTCCCCCCCCCCCCCCGAGATGCCTATCACCAGCGGTAAGTGGTAGATAGAACAGCTTGCCGTTTGAACGTTGAAGGAGGTGCTCCTTCGTGGCTCAGTCGCTAACGCCTCGCACTCTCAATTCAGAGGTCGGACGTTTGACTCCACGCACCAGAGACATTTTCGGATTACGTCGATTTCTTGCGTTTTCATATATATAGATACGAATACGTATACGGTGAATGACACCCACGCCGACGCCGGCAGCAAAATCCAGCCAAGAGTGCTAATATATTTCCTATCACAATAAAACAGAACGAGACACGAGAGACGGAACGTTCGTAGCGCTCTGCCTTTTCGACCCCTTGCTCTGCCGCCGCTTGTACCCCCTCTGCAGCAGCCCCCTTTCGCCCCACAGGCGCCCCCATACCCCGAACATTCCCACTGAAGCGATGTAGTAGGAAAAGAGTTAGTCGCCGAATCCCCACAACGAATGGAGAAACTTGCGCCGTTCACAATATCATGTGTGCATGCTGTTTAGCTTGGACGAAATGCACAGAGAGCCCACCGCAATTATCCAAGGTAACAACACATATCTGTTATTATAATGCCTGGAGTCTTGGTATCCAGCTAGGTGGAAACAATACGTAGGTTTCACGTGACGTAATGTCCGGCTGAAAAAGTGAGCGACTGCCATATTTGTCAACGATGAGTCGGGCTAGTCTGGGCAGCCAGACTGTGCGTGCAGCTTACCGCGGCGTAAGAGCTTGTCGGCGTCGTTCGTGCGATATGGCGAAAGAAAACATGCAGGCGCTTTGCCCGTCGTACTTCAAAGAGCTTGTGGGACTGAATCCTGCACGTTACTGAGCAAAAGTTGAATGGTGTGATGGCATCGACCCGTACGAACTGCGCATCATTAAGGATGCTACACCGAACGTCGATCTGCTGCTGCCTTCCGTGACGCACGGAGACACCGTGAACTGGTGGGGCTTTCAACAAGTCATGTCATGCTGCAACAAATGAAGGCCTACAAATCACAGAACGGCCACAACTGCTTTACCAGCGGATGGGTGAAGAGCATAGCTGCAGAGCAGCTTCTATCACAGCGGGTCATTGTTCTAAGCGAGGATAGTTACAACACTTTCTTACGTTATGCATGGTCGAAGTAAAACTTCGTCTTTCTCAAGGCGCATGGGCTTCTATAGGATTTTGTATTGAGGAGTGCAAACCCGTGTCACATCATGGTGGGGAAAATGTCGATGTTGTTTGGGAGCCGCTGATGCCCGTTTTGTATGCTCCTGCTTACGCCCAATGTTCAGACACCACTGCAGTTGTGCTCGTTTCCGTAGTGTCGCAATGCTTGGTTTATTTTCTTCTCATAAGCTACGGCTTTACGATATCTACAAGCGATGATTTATCACGCTCTGGTTCAGCGTCTATGGCAGGCAGTTCGAGCAATGTTCCAGACTCCTAGACGGCGCGCCCGCTGCGACTGCATCCAGCGTGTTCGTCTGTCGCTTTTTAGAGTGGTGAAAACGCGCTTTTACTGCGGCCATAGTCAGTTCATTACGGCCCCGTAGTAGGCTCGGTGCCCAGTCGGGTTCATCTCATCCATTATTTTTGCGGGTTATCCTGTGAAATAAGACACGTTCACATACGTTGCACCGTTAACCTCATCTAACAACATGGTACGCAGTTATTCAAAGAGAAATGGTCGTCTTTATGTTGCTGTGAATCTAGGTGGATTTCTGGAGAAAGCGCCGCGATCACATCAGTAAGCAAGGCAAACCTGGACACAATTCGAAAATACCCCTACCCATGATGAAGTGATTACTGTAGTCACGGAGGTCTTTCGGTTTCTTCAGGTTTCCTTGGTTAATGCGTGCTACTCAAGCGATACGGTCCTTTTCGATCAACATCATTGCTTGCACGCATTTATTTGTAAGAACCACGAAAAAACTAAACAATCTAACGCGTAGTTGTGCCTCACCTTTAAAAGCAGAAGTTCCAATTGTTGTTCTGCATTTATGTTAGTATTGTAGGGGTTGAACGTGCCAAAACCACCCTATGACTGTGAGAATTGCTGTAGTGGACGGCAGCGGAAATTTAGACCACCCGCAGCTCTTTAAAATGCACCTAAATCTAAGCTCACGGGCCTCAGGCACTTTCACCTCCACCAAAAATGCGGCCGGGATTAAATCTCTTGACCTGCGGATCAGCAGCCGACTGCCTTAGGCACTAAACCACCGTGGCGAGTATTATTACACATCCAAAGACACAAATAGTCGGGATGAAGCCGGTAGCGTGACCAAAGACCAGCTTTAGCCGCTTCAAAGCTTCCGCCTACGCTTAGAGGCAGCTGTATATGTTGACAAACGTGGTGGTTCTCGGTTCTCTTGTTCCCGGATGTGACGCAGGTACAACTAATGTATATGAAGAATTTTCCGCAGCGGCGCCCGCACGCTGCCATGTTTCATCTCGTGACCGTAAACTGGCCTTCTCCCAGCCAGTTCCCCAAGCGAATGTATTGGGCGAGCGAAGCGGCCGTGGCATAAGCGCCGGTAGTTGGGTTTACAAGCCAACATGGCAGCACCCATGCAGACGCGACCTCCCGCTTTAATCCTAACTCACGCTTGCTACTCGCCCACTGTCGTCACAGCAATAAATAAATGGTAAAATGAGCTACCGCTTCGTGTCATTTCAAGATGGGCACCAGGCATCAGGTATGTACTGTTTTCATTGGGGAGATTAGCTGTGTTTATTTAGCCATGCCTGCTAAGCGTTGTCTCCAAAACTTTGACAACGAATTTAGAATACACTGCAAAATACCGACGAATACATTGCTGTCTAAGCTTCACGACGTGAATATAAAGCGAATAAACGCGTGCGTTGCCAGCGTACGGGCCACACAGCGCAGGACAACGACAAGATATGAATCGAGGTGGAATAAAATTGCACCCATAAGTGTCGCCATGTTGATTCTCCCTATCGTGGCCGTCTTTCTGCCATGGCATTCTGCAGCGCTGCTGAACATCCACCTCGCGTCATCAGCTCGGCGTCCCCATTTAGCGCCTGCTTCGCTTTTACTCGCGTGGGCGCAGACGTTAATGGGGCGCCGAGCAGATGACGCGAAGCCGTTGCTGAGCTGTGCAGCAGAAGGCCACTGCACAAAGACAGCCATGGTAAGGAGACGTCCATGGTGTTGTTGCGGCATCTAGTTTTAAATAAGCAAATCATCTGCGGATAATCGTCTATATGAAAAAAGAGATGCCCTTCGATCTAGTGCACCAATACTACAAAGTACCGGACAGGCATAACGAAAACTCTCTATCTTTCTTACGATTCAGCCTGAGACCGGCCTTCAACAGGGAAAATTCCCGATGAAGACTGGTCCCCGGCAGAAACGTAGGAAAATGTTTTCGTTCTGCCCATTCTTTTATGATTGATGGATATGTGGGGTTTATAGTCCCAAAACCATCATATGATTATAAGAGATGCCGTAGTGTATAGGGCTCCGGAAATGTTGACCACCTGGGGTTTTTTAACGAGCACCTAAATATGAGCACACAGCCCACGGGCCCACAGCATTTCCACCTCCACTGAAAATGCAGCCGCCACAACTGAGATTCAATCCCGTGACTTGCGGGTCAGCAGTCGAACACCTGAGCTACAAGACCACCACGGCGGGACGGCCCGTCTTCCACTTCATTATATATATATATATATATATATATATATATATATATAAGGGAAACAAGTGTATATTTAAGGGCTCGTTTTTCGTCTTTTTACACAAAAATAATGAGATCTAACATCACACACACACACACACATATATATATATATATATATATATATATATATATATATATATATATGAGAGGTGTTTGAATCAGACGTGCCAACATCAGGGTTGAAAGTGCACATGTGGAAACCAGCGCGTCCTTACAAAAATCAAATGTAATGCTTTGGGAAAAAAATAAAAATGTGTGTAGCCCACTATTATGTAGGTTTCTTTTGGGAAAGAAATGTTCTGATGCTTAAACCCTCGTTAGTACACAAAGTTGCTTCCAGATTGTAGTGCAAAGAACGCTTCGCATTGAAATTGATAGGCATTTTTTCGCAACCGTAAAGACAAGAGATGAGAAGGAGAAAGGTCAATTTGTTTCTTTTTTACAAATGCTACTCATACTTAAAGGTCTAATTTTCTCTCTTTTCTCGCTGAAGTTCAACGCGATAGCACAAGTTCGTAGCCTTTCCGCGAATCAAAAACTGACTCCTTGGCGCGTGACCGGAAAGATGTCTTCACAGGCTTTCGAGTGTCGCGAAAATTGGGCCTTATGCTTGCGTGAGTGGTTCGCTTGAAAGCCGCCTACTCGACACGTTGCGCCCCAGTCGGTTTCTTTTGGGTTTCCTAATTCCGCCTACTACAGAGGGCATGGTAGCTTGTTTCCTGCGATTGCTGCTGTTGCTTGAAACATGTCTGAAACACACGACGTGTGCGAAGCGTTTCTTTGCGAAGCACGTACCACAGTGTCAAAGTAGTCTCACGCGGAAACAGTTTGCGACCCTCTTTTATTCATTCGTAGAAAGCCCACACTTTTCTTGTTAGAGTGAGATGTTCCTGTGTAGGCGCTCCTAATTATTAACGTCAGTGGCACCAACCTTTTCCTTTTCGTAGTCCTCCATTCTGCTCTTCGGAGGTGCAGAGTGCTCTGACTGCGAGGTTTTAACACAGAAGGGAATACGTAAAATTTTTACTAAGTAAATTGTAAAATGTGCATAAGCTTCAAATTCGCCTGCACTTGTGGGGGCACTGAAATATTGAGGAAGAAACATGAATGGGCCCTCCAAAAACTTTCCAAGTTATCATAGAATGACCTTTCTATTGGACTTAGTTGCCTCAGGAAATGGAGACTCCAGAATCCAAAAGTCTACAGGTGCGATTTACACTCCTTCAAGCGTGTTCTGGTAGATTTAGAGACGACCTTATGTATCGGTAAACTGTCGTTTCAGTTTTAGTATACGAGCGTGAAACGCATAAAGACAACGGAAGTTATAAGATATCAAGCCTTTATACCTTATGTATATATTATTAGCAGTAACACAGACATACGAAGAAAATGAACGTAAAGCAAAGGAATGTAGAACCACGCTGGCCTTGGCCAGCTAACCATGCAGATGAGGAGGACAGCCGCGTGTCTGTGGATGCGCGGTCCACTAGGTGTGCAGAAAGCGCTGGCACATAAGCTGGTCGGATGCGGCCACCACCGGGATGCTACAGCCTCGCGGCAATAAATAAATAAATAAATAAATAAATAAATAAATAAATAAATAAATATATATATATATATATATATATATATGAGAGATTAAATAGATGATCAGAGTTTCTTCCGGCTACCGTAATAAAAGTTATAAACTTCGAGAATAGTGCAGTATAGGAAACAAAACAATAAAATATTTATTTATTCCTAACAGTTTCGGCTGGTGGACCAGCCTTCTTCGGAGGATGTAAGTGAAATGATACAAGTTCCCGTAGCAGAGGGTCACCCTCAGGGGTGACCCTCTGCTACGGGAACTTGTATCATTTCACTTACATCCTCCGAAGAAGGCTGGTCCACCAGCCGAAACTGTTAGGAATAAATAAATATTTTATTGTTTTGTTTCCTATACTGCACTATTCTCGAAGTTTATATATATATATATATATATATATATATATATATATATAATCAGCCTGACTACGTCCACTGCAGGACAAAGGCCTCTCCCATGTCCCATGTTCCGCCACTTAACCCGGTCCTGTGCTTGCTGCTGCCAATTTATACCCGCAAACTTCTTAATCTCATCTGCCCATCTAACCTTCTGTCTCCCCCTAACCCACTTTCCTTCTCTGGGAATCCAGTTAGTTACCCTTAACGACCAGCGGTTATCCTGTCTACGCGCTACATGTCCATTTCTTCTTCTTGATTTCAGCTATGATATCCTTAACCCCCGTTTGTTCCCTAATCCACTCTGCTCTCTTCTTGTCTCTTAAGGTTACACCTACCAATTTTCTTTCCATTGCTCGCTGCGTCGTCCTCAATTTAAGTTGAACCCTCTTTGTGAGTCTCCAGGTTTCTGCTCCGTAGCTAAGTACCGGCAAGATACAGCTGTTATATACCTTCATCTTGAGGGATAGTGGAAATCTACCTGTCATAATTTGAGAGTGCTTGCCGAATGTGCTCCACCCCGTTCTTATTCTTCCAGTTACTTCAATCTCGTGGTTAGGCTCTGTGGTTATTACCTGCCCTAAGTAGACATAGTCTTCTACAACTTGAAGTGCACTATTACCTATCTCCAAGCGCTGCTCTTTTCCGAGAATGTTGTACATTACTTTCGTTTTCTGCAGATTAATTTTAAGACCCACCTTTCTGCTCTCCTTGTCTAACTCCGTAATCATGAGTTGCAGTTCGTCCCCTGAGTTACTCAGCAATGTAATGTCATCAACGAAGCGCAGGTTACTAAGTTACTCCCCTTTAACTCTTATCCCTAACTGTTCCCATTCTAGGTTTCTGAAAACCTCCTGTAAGCATGCGGTAAATAGCACTGGGGAGATTGTGCCCCCTGCCTTAAACCCTTCTTGATTGGTATTCTGTTGCTTTCTTTATGAAGCACTATGGTAGCAGTTGATCCCCTGTAGATTTCTTCTAGGAAGTTTATATATACCTCATTGACGCCCTGATTCCGCAGTGCCTGCATGACGGCTGATATTTCTACTGAATCAAACGCCTTCTCGTAATCTATGAAGGCTATGTATAGTGGTTGGTTATATTCTGAGCATTTCTCTGTTACCTGATTGATAGTATGAATGTGGTGAATTGTTGAGTATTCTGGTCGATATCCTGCTTGTTCCTTTGGTTGATTGAATTCTAATGTTTTCTTTACTCTGTTAGCACTTACCTTTGTGTATAGCTTGTATACTACAGAGAGCAAGCTGATCGGCCTGTAATTCTTCAACTCCTTGTTATCTCCTTTCTTATGTATTAAGATGATGTTAGGATTCCTCCAAGATTGTGGTATTTTTCCCGTCAGAAAACACCTCGTAAACAGGGTGGTTTTTCTAACGCAATATGGTTAAGACGACATGGTTAAGACTTCACGAAACAAAAATTGTGGGCAAGAGACAGTTTTCAAGTTAAAAGTGTGGGCTATGCGCATGTACAGGCTTACTTGTGGGCACGAAAAATCACGTAAGGAAAGAAATCAATAAAAAGAATTCAATCAAAAAGAATTTTACACAGTCACTGCGGTGAATACGTGCAGTGAGCAAGGTGCACCAGGGCGCGTCACAGGAGAGATGTACAACAAATGAAGTGGAGAAAAAAAGAAGAAAACGTTTTGAAAGGCTAATACAAACCAGTGTAAAATAACAAAAACAAGCAGGTAAACAGCAACAGTGGTGCAAATGGGTAGTGAACACGAATAACAAATGAAGTGTGTTAACGGTAACAAGGGTGAACCAACAAGAAAACAAAAGGTAAAGTATAAAATGGTGAAGATGTGCAATGAACATGTATAACAAATAAATTTTGCCAACGGTAGCGACGGTAGACCAACAATAAATTGAAAGGTAAAATATAAAATCTAGAAATATATAATATATAAATGGTGACAGTGATGAAAGTGAACTGAGCAAGGTGTTCCCCAAAAGCCAGTGAGAATAGGTTTAAAACAATCAGAGAAATTGGGAAAATGCAGTTAATTAGCAGGTGTATGCGAGAATGGCTGATATATTACGTGGCTAGGAATGCCACTTTTGCAGCGCTTTTATTATCACCAAATGATACGGCCCTAAATATATAGATAAGGAAGGATTCGCGCACCTCTCTTTTATGGTTTCATCGAAAACTAGATTCTAATATCGTTGTTGTAGGTTGGTCCACCGAATGCCCCGGTATGCTGACGTGCTTCAAAAAGGGCAGGTTAGGATATGTGGTCAAGTGTGCCTTGTGGATATTGAAGCGTAATCTAAATGGCATTTCAGTGTGACCTATATGCCCCACCGTGGTGGTCTCGTGGTTAAGGTACTCGGCTGCTATCCCGCTGGACGCGGGATCGAATCCCGGCTGCGGCAGCTGCATTTCCAATGGAGGCGGAAATGTTGTTGGCCCACGTACTCAGATTTGCGTGCACGTTAAAGAACCCCAGGTGGTCGAAATTTCCGGAGCCCTCCACTACAGCGTCTTTGATAATCATATGCTGGTTTTGAGACGTTAAACCCCACATATCAAACAATCAATCAGTGGGACCTATATATGAATTTCTGATATCGCATTGAAAGATTCCTTAACTCACATATATATATATATATATATATATGTGTGTGTGTGTGTGTGTGTGTGTGTGTAAGCATAAGAACAGACGGCCTGTAGCAAGGGTGCTGTCTCTGGTGTCTCTTCTCATCTCTACAATGGCGCTGTCTACTATATACCTACGACAGACAAGTGCGTCCCGTCGGTTATCGCTGCCGTGGGCTTGCCTTCTCGCAAACGCCATGCACAGCACAGCGGTAATGGAGCCCACGACCCTCCTACTGCCGGGAGCACCCATGCCACAATTCGAGGATGGCGATGCCACCAAATCAAGCCACCGTTCACTCTTTCCACCGTTATAGTGCTTCACTCAGTACTCCATTGGCCCCTTAGCTGCTTAGAGGGGCTGTCAAAGCTGCCTCAGCCAAGAACACCACCACAGTGAGTACGTTAATCTAGGAGTACTCCATATCTTCGGTCGTCACCTCTGGCTCCGCATGCGATTCGGCTGAAAGCCCCACCGAGCTTTCCCGAACCAGCGCGCGACTCCGGGTCGTTGTCAACGCTTTGACAGCATCGACGTCTGCCCTGGTTCTTGCGGCCTTGCCAGGACTGCATGTGATGAATGAGGTGTTGCCCGCAGCCAGCTCACAAGTCCACAGAGAAAGTTCTTGCGAAAGCCGCAGAACGCTCCGTTATTCCCTAGCAGCGCTCTCTCACCAACTCGGCTGCGTGGCGTCATTATATTTTTTTTAGTTTTGCATGGCATGTCACCACCACTGGCTGCCTTCAAACTACCAGAGTTTCACAGCTTCCAGGAGGACGCCGAAAATTGAGTGGAGACCGCCAACGCTTTCGAAGATCGCGAAGCCTGGACAAGCCAAAAGAAGCGATGTATGGCCATAAACTGCCTTCAGAATGCTGCCGTGGCGTGGAATAAGTAGGAAGGCATGCGGCAGCAATCCTGGGCAGAATGAAGCTTCAAGCTCATCGCTGGTTTTTGCGGGGCGCCCTTCCACCTCTCTGCCATCACCTATACCAACCTGAAAAGTACCGAGATTGGAGTGCAAGAAGGGTTTCATCTTGAGACTGCAGCTATGTGCTTCAGTTCACCAATGGAGCTTCCCGACTCTTCTTAAGTACCAAACTCAAGTTCAGCACGGCCAGAGACCACTACCGAAGACAGACTTCGTGAAGGACATTGGTTCAATAACGCAGCCGCAGAGAATCACCTCGACGTGCAGCTTATCCGATGACCACTGATAAAACTTCCCGCGGGGAACACGGATACGGGTGGCAAGTTACTCACTTTGGTACTGAAATCAGATTCCGCTTCGAGAACCATCTCGCGAACTTTCTTGCCAGCGATCAACACTACCGCCAAGTTAGAGCTCCTGTAGTCCCATACCCGCAGCTTGTTTTCGCATCAAGACGAGGCTCCAAACACCGGTTTACATATTCCACCAGACATCGGCGTTTCGAGTGAAGTTTGGTAACTGGATAGACCTTCAGCCACCGCAACCACATCTAACCGCTAGTAGCAGGAAGACTCTCTCATACCGGTCGGTGCCACTTCTGCAGACTTCGTAGCAGTCATTGGCCGTGTGTGTGAGCTCCATCGCAGTCTAGACAGATGGAGCCATCATTGGCTATTTTAGTACGACATGCGAACTTGCTTGAAATGACAAGCACACTAATCTGACTGCCGGCGAATCACAACGAATCTGTTGTTACCACGAAAAATCACCAATCGTTCGGACAGCGATCAGGTTGGCCAGAGCAACGACGTTGTTTCGTCTGAATACGTTAACAACGTCGGAGTGGGTTCGAGGAATGATTGCGTTCAAGGATACGTCGTATTGAGCCACGAAACGTCATCTCTCGCTACCGTGACCGCAGAACAATGGAGAATGAGGACAACAAGCAAGATGCAGCAGCGTCACACCATGATCACGTCTCGCAGTCTTTCCACGCTCACATTCACTCTATGTGGCCCATGTATTTTCTGGCTTGGCACGCTCACCCGCGTAATGACCGCATCGCCACACTTGGGCAGCATAGGTGTATACAAGGCGTGCGACGTTCATTACGTCACACCCAGTGTCACCCACCAGACACACTTCTTACCGATCTTGAAATCAAGTTGCAGCGTGGTGGGGACCGACCACCGAGGTATAGTCGAATTCGCCCACCAGCAACAATTCTGCAGCTCGATCGCCATGCTGTGTCGCAGCGTAGCCGAGTGTAAAGAAGACAGCACCGCTATTGCAAGGGCATGCGCTAGGCGAGCTGAGAACGAGGAAGGTCAGAATAAGAACAGCTGGCCCGTAGGAAGGTTACTGTTTTTGTGTCGTTTACTTCTCATTTCCAAAACATCTCTCTCTCTCTCTCTCTCTCTCTCTCTCTCTCTCTATATATATATATATATATATATATATATATATATATATATATATATATATATATATATATATATATATATATATATATATATATATATACTGCGATGTTCGTCCGTGAGCACCAAAAACGCAACGCAGGAAAACCAATTCACATAACTACCTGCGCACACAGCAGAACAACGGTACCCGGCATATGCATCGCAAAGCAACATGCAGTTTACATTCGCAGATAAGAACAATGAGTACTGCAACGCAACGATGCCAGGATAAACCGCATATATATGCATTGAATTTCGTGCGCCTTTTGCGATCGACTTTTGCTCGACATTCAGGTGCCCTCGCTGTCGGGAATTCACTCGTACGATCAGTGCGGCAAGGCTTTTGTAGTAATTTGCAAGTACCATTCAGGTCGTGGCGATTTAGCCGGGCTTCGATTGTGTGACAAGTGCAACAACATCAAGCAACCTACCATGAGCACCGCGAATGGTTACGTGTACTTTCGCATTCCCGAAGCTCTGCACAAGCTGAATGCTGTGAAAGATCAAGACTGGTTAGCCTCAACTGCTGTTCATGTGTGTTGCCATGTGTGTATAATGATAGATCTGTCTGTTCGTGCCATACCTGCACTGGGTCTGTCAGTCAGGCGCTGGATGCACATAAACGGCACCCGAGGCGCCGCCAGTTGCTCTACCATGGTCTTTAGCTAAGGTAAACTAGGGCAGCCGATGGCACACTTCGGACATCTGGGGCTAAACGCAGCCATTGGTGGTGCGTAAAATAGGGAGTTTGCCACTCACCTCGTCAAAAAATTACCACGGTACGATGGCAGAGCCTCAGACCGTCTGTCAAAGCGATCACAAGGCAACCCTGAGTAGGTGTATAGGGTCACCTGTGATTGTGTGAGTGTTTGCGTGTAATCAATGACTACCTGATCTAAAACGAACGCTATTGAGATTATCGAAGAGTGTCTACATTTAACTTCAATGTTAAAAACTACAACGCTATACAAGCAACCGAGTAACATACGCATCCCGTCGGGTTGTACAGCATATCCTGCTTTTGTTCGTGGTCACTGGCAGGGCACTTCGACTTCATTTTAGTTTGCATAAAAAAGCTTCCTGTCAAACAATATTTTTTAAAGAAAGGGGAGTTGGTTTTTACAACCTTTCACTCATTAATCTTGCATACTTGATTTGCTTTAATTACCCTCATATACATGCCAATGACGCTTTCATTTCATTTTGTATGACTTTCGCTACCATAGACGTCAATAAGCAGCTTAGTCGTGCTAACGTCATTTTTTTGTCTACTTTGGAAGCAAGGAATGTTTTCATAACATGCGCTTGCTTGCTTGATTGCTAGTTACTTATATATGACTTCTACACACTATTGAGGATTGGCCTAAAAGCCGGCGGTCAATGTATATGTGAAAAATATCTGGCGGATCGTCTTCGTTACATTAACGAACTGAACTAAGATATCGTCTTCAGTATCTTCTTTATCGCCTCTGTTCCACGCTTTCGCCAGGACAAAATGGGCGTGCAGTGAGCACCTACCATTATTTCTAGATTTTGTTTTCATATGTTCGTTCAATATTTATATCATGGTGAAGATATATAGCAAGTTCTAACGTAGCCTACCTTCCGGTGTTTTTCATGTAGAAATGAAAAAAATTACAAGATGGCTGACAGCGGGCCAGCCCCAAATAACTTCGCTTTCGTCGGCATCACTCTTTGTCCTTCAGTATCATGCATATTAGGTAACGTCACGTGGCTGCTGACGCACCTTCAATGGTTTATATGGTGTGGCTGGGTGGTATAGTTAAGGCGGAACACATGAATGACATATGCTGGCGCTTAATCAGAGGGAGATGATTGATGATTGATATGTGGGGTTTAACGTCCCAAAACCACTACATGATTATGAGAGACGCCGTAGTGGAGGGCTCCGGAAATTTAGACCACCTGGGCTTCTTTAACGTGCACTCAAATCTGAGCACACGGGCCTACAACATTTCCGCCTCCATCGGGTGGGAGATGAAGACTCGGGTGGGCCTGTCTGGTGTATCGCATGGTATGGAGTCCTGTTTAACGGGAAAGTAATATCTCAGACAGTCGAAGTGCATAAAAGTACAAGCGCCCCAGTGGAGAAAGAAACGTCGCGACAATAGACATATTGCTGTTTGTGGTGCTCTTGCAATACTATAAGGTGACTGCGAACAATTTCACATGCTGTTCGAGCCATGAAAATAGCATAACATGCACACTCAGTTAGTTAATCAACGGTGGCGAGAAATATGCGTGGTGTGAAAAGGTAACGTTGGCTCGCGGCCAAACAAACAAAAAAAAAGTCACAGCTTTGTCGCAAAGGCGAAGAAATGAACGTGATAGCAGCAAATTGAAAGGTCACACGAAGAATGGCAAGCAGATCGAAACGTGCGCTTCTTTTTTCACGCGCAAATGACGCACAAAACGTATTTACAGGTAAAGATGTACGCGAATAAGCGCCTCAGTTGTTACTTCGATGTGTCTGAAAAGCGTGCCCTTTTCGCCAACGGAGGCTGTGCAACGATTGCCGCGACCTTTGTGCTCCCCGTAACTACAACAGAATTGTTCCAGTCAAGTCCACAGCCAGTATGATCCTCTCCGCCGGGAGATAAGGGCACTCGAGAGATTGTCCACTCCCTTCCTCTCAGCGGGCCAAAGTATGCATGAGAGATAAGAGCTGCGGCGCACTCTTTGCGCCATCTTGCTGATAATGCTAAAAACACAATAGTCCCCCCCCCCCCCGAGATGCCCACCGAGAGCGGTAAGTGGTAGGTATAAAAAGCTTTCCATATGTACGTTGAAGGAGGTACTTCTCAGTGGCTCAGTGGTTAACGCCTCGCATTCACGACGCGGATGTCCCACGTTCGAATGCGCGCGCTGGAGAGTGTTTTCATTCTTGCGTTTTTATATATATGTAGACACGTATACATATACAGTGCATAACATCTGGCGGAGAAATACAGCCGACAGTGTCCGTATAATTGCTATCGCAATAAGGAATAATAAAGTGGTGACACTGCAACTCTATTGTGGCGGGCGGAACGGCACACAATCGTAACAAATGTTAACACAGCGTGCAAGTTTGGATCGTCATAAGAAACGTAGGTAGCCCCGCCGCGGTGGTCTAGTGGCTAAGGTACTCGGCTGCTGACCCGCAGGGCGCAGGTTCGAATCCCGGCTGCGGCGGCTGCATTTCCGATGGAGGCGGAAAAGCTGTAGGCCTGTGTGCTCAGATTTGGGTGCACGTTAAAGAACCCCAGGTGGTCTAAATTTCCGGAGCCCTCCACTACGGCGTCTCTCATAATCATATAGTGGTTATGGAACGTTAAACCCCACATATCAATCAATCATAAATGTAGGTATACATACGTAGAGTACATATCGGTCACTCTCTGGTCAAGCCATGCATTTGTGGGTGGGAAGCCATCCTGAAGTACTGCTTTGTTGCTCAGGAGCGAGACAGGTCATCAACTCGGGAGAGAAAGTAGGAGCGAAATAACTAAGGAGAAAAAGTAGCGACAACGATATTGTCGTGGAGTCACGACGTTGGACGAAGGAAGCAGTCAGTGTTTTCAAAAATAAACTGTTTATCTGGATGAACCTGTGCCACGAAAACGAAACGTCACTCTGAAAGCAACACACGCTGTAGACGGAGGACGGTGAACAGAGCGTCGGCCGTCGAAAATCTGATACGCAGCAAAGCGGGCCGGCATTCATGCACGCGGCATCGAACATTCAGGCGTTGTCGCTGGTGGCCACGTTTGTTCGAGAATAACGTGAGCTGTTCGCGCTCAAACTATAACAGATGATCCTAAAATGGTCTGAAATGTAACCAGGCACATTATAGCGTGGTTTGCGCAAGGCAACATCAATGCGTGCAATAAGCCGGGGACATAAAACATAAAAAACGAATGTGTGTGTGTAAGATGTAAGAAGCTGACAAAAGGCACCATGATAATCGTGTAGCAGAAAATTGACAGTTACCGTGGCACAGCTGGTTGATAGAGCCAGCAAAATTGCCTGTGTGATGGTGGTCTGTTCGCATGGCAATCTACTTGAACGTTGAAGCGCAGGCTGGGGAAAACGCCAAGAGGTGAAGACCAACCCGGAAGTACTTCTCAAAGTAAAAGTAAAGTGGTTGGAGGATCTCACAGAAAATCTACTTAGATGTTTTTTTTTCGGCATTGCCACGCATCGCACGCGTCCGCATAACAGTGGACAAAACGATGAAAACCAGATCAATAAAACGACGGCAGGGTAGACTTAGTCCTTCGTTCGAGTGACAAGGTGAGTGGTAATAGGGTCCTCATGTATGACTTGCCCATATCACTCGAACGTATGAGAAGGCCCAACGATGGATTATGTCCATGTTGTGGCGCTATGAGGTGCCGTCGATTAACACGAACGGGCGAGTGGACGGGTTGGGTTTGCGGAATGCAGCTTCTGAATAAAGTGGCATAAGACTGGATCTTGGCGCTGTCCATCACGAATGTGACTTTAAAGGGCCACTAAACAGCCTCTCAAAATATCAAAAAATGAGTTATTCTCTCCTTGCATTTCTCGTCTTTGCAGCACAATTCATGGCTCCAGCAGTTTGCTCACGTGACCTTGGGATGAAAGAGGCTCTCAATTGGTCAGTCTAAAAGATATCTGTTGTGAATTGTCTCCTGCCCTGATGCATTCCCATGCGTTTCGGCATTGTTTGATGTGGATATCGTGAACAATAAATTGACTTCACTTTGTTTCCTGCTTTTGCGATTGCGCAAGCGAAGATAGGAACGTGAAATTAGAAAGCACAAAATCATGGCTAGCTTAACGCTTAGTGCTAACAACCCACATGTTTTTATGACAAAATAAATGGTGACAAGACAGCACTTGTATAGGAACTGTAGTAAAGGCGAGAAATAAACTACCTACCTGCATTTCACCTCATTGTGGTTTAGGAGCGCTTTAAGTGGAGAGCGAAAGTAGACATGCTGGCACTGCATACGAAGCCGCAGGAGAATCCAATAATACCGGGACAAACGGTGAGTGTCGTGGTGCAATCAACCACATTCGTAAGAGGCAGATTACTAATATTCTTGGAGCTGCAGTGCCGAGCGCCAAGACGCCCAGTGGGATCCTTTGAAGATGAAAACCAGGAGAATGAAGGGAGGTTGTTTGCAGGCCAATTTCGCTTTCCCAGGCTTTGACACTCTAGGGGTATCGGTTGAAGTTCGGGGTGTGCCTCTTTCCTCCCATCTGCTGCGCCCATGCTCTCTATTCTTATCTTTAAGTAGGCATGCTATTTCATCTCTATATCTTCAGATTTGTTTCTAAGTATAATGAGAGTAGTTTTATAATAAAATTATTATTATGGATAACATATATTTGTCCAGACGGGTGAAAGAAAGAGGTAGAACATGATGTCAAGCAGGGAGTGACACAGGAAAGTGCGCCGAGCCCTTTTCTAATCAACTGCGCAACGGCTGATCAAGGAAGAAGGTTGCCAACTCAATTCGAATCTCACAGTATGAAGATGTTTGCATTTGGACATCTAGAACTAATCTTTCATTCATTCATACAGCATTACAAGAGGGCCTCAATACCATCAACTACTTTTTTCATAGAAAGGGGGGGGGGGTTCTGTCAAATGCGAAGACAGCCGGCTTGGGCCATAATTGATCATTGGCTCAGGCCATAATTGAACCCAAGAATTCTGCATGACAGTCAAGTATTCTACTATAGAGCCATGTAGCGCATCAAATGGTTTGGCAAACAAAAGTTCAATATAAGCATCATGCCAAGACAAAGGTAAATGTAGTTACAGTGTCCGCTTCTCAGCATAATAAACATTACTTATGTACAGCTAAGTCTCCGAAAAGTATAGTCAAGCTTTGCGCAAGTACGTCATCATCACACCGAATCATGTACTTCGCTATGATAAAACTGGCGGCTCTCCGCTAACGTGAGCGCGGACATTACGTAGGATCCGGAGTTACCCTAACCGTCTCTAGCCTGCAAAGCTTTGACCTTTCTACGATAGGGTAGCTAATGAGGCTGTTGCAACCCCACGAAGCTTGAGGTAGTGTGGTGTATAGAGGCGTTGTATGTAGACAAACTACACTGAGTTGTATGCAGATGAAATACACCTGTTTTTTATAGCTTAGCCGCTAGAGTTTTGTGGAGCTAAGCATGAAGGCACAGATTCTCTAGCCGGCCACGGTGGCCACATTATAATGGAAGACGTACGCATGTGTGCTCAGGCCCAGGTGTATGTAAAAGAACACTAGGGGAGAAGAATAATCCGAAACCGCTCTATACGACGCACTTCAAAACCATGTCACCGATTGCCAACGTAAACGCCCTGAATTTTTAAATTAAACGCCCTGGGGTTAATCCCCATGTGACGTGTTCAATATCAATGCGTCGTGATGCCTCCATTTATAACGCCAGCGCATGATTCTGCAGTGTGGAGCATCAAGCTGTTTCGGCGTTTCATGAGGCACGTACGCCTTTCTCCTTAATGGATGCTACGTGCGATATGGCAGGCATTCTGCTATACTCGGGGACCGCCAGGAGGCGCCAAGCTGTGAAGACAAGCTCCTACAGCGCTCCGCTTTCTCGAATCTTTTCTAAGAGCAACTTCGCGCAAACTCATCTAACAATCTTATAGTCTGCTTCATGAAGTTCTACTGATGCCACGGGTAACCAGAGCTTGGGACAGCATCAACTTTACGAGAAGAAACTATCGCAGGCAGATTGGATGACCTTGTGGAGATGCTCACCTTAACCACCACGGCCTGCGTCGCGCGTCCCGGAAGGCACTCCGACGTGCGGAACACGACGATGTTGTGTGTTTGTGGAAGCATGGAGTAGCAGGCAGTGAACTTTGGACACTTGCTTTGCTGCCACGGAACAAGGATTGAAGGTGAGCGATGTTTACCTCACTTTCTTGACCTATTTTGTGACACGAAAAAATGCCGGTGGGAATGATGCGCCAGCCTAAGCGCTCCGACTAACTTGGCAGGAGCGGCGGTCACTTTTTTTTTATTCGGCCAAGCATGCCCGGCCGGGGCTGATCACCTTTTCTCGCCCTATGGAAGTTGACGAAGCTTATCCCGGTCCTTCTCGGGCACTGGAATCACTTACCGCTGACGCGGACGTGAGTGGCGTCTCGTCTCGGCAGGCAAAGGATGACGAACCGGCGTCTGTTGACGCGACTCTCGGAAACGAGACTGGCAACGCGATTTGTTCGGAACGCCGTGGATGAACTGAGGATGTCTGGCATACTGTTTTATTGCGCAGGCAAAAGAAAAACCAGTTAAAAAAGCAGCAATCCCCGATGGAGAAGGCTGTGAACGCCAACGAGAAATTGGAAAGCGATCCGCCCGCCGATGAACAAAAAAAATGGCACCAAATCTACGGAGTGAATGATGGAGAGTGGGGCGAAGCATTCGTCCGTCCTTTCGTTCTTGCTTCTGTCCGTCCATGCATCCGTCTGTGTGACCGTCCATGCATCCATCTGCCCATCCGTGCGTGCGTCTGTTCGTGCGTCCGTCCCTGCGTTCGTCCATGCATCCGCCCCTGTGTCCGTTCATGCTTCCATCCATGCATCTGTCTGTGTGTCCGTTCGTCCATCTATTCAACACTCCAAGTACCACCATCTCGCATCTTTTTATCATATATTCTCCATATAGAAGCACCGCCATCCAGCGGTCATTCCAAGGACTAAACGAGAGGTGGCACACGCACACTTTCTTACGGCTTGCGCTTCGGGTCTACTTCCCACATTTAACACCTCGAGTTCATGGTATATACTAGTTCACTGTATTCACGGCACTGCGGCCCAACGCTCGCTAAACCTTTCTAAAATTAAGGAGGTTACAGCCAGCGAGTATAACGTAGCAACCTTTTCTTGTCAGATAGTGTTCAGTGTACATGCCAATGGCTGCTAATGGGGAATGAGAGACAGGAGCATTCGGCTTTTAGTGAATGCACATGCTGAGAATTTTTTAATTTTCAACAACGCACAGGAGAAATCTCCCACCGGCACCACCTTGCAGGTCAAAATGTAACACTGGTTACGCACTACGACTACGACTACGGCTACGAGGGACGAACGGGTGCCGCTTTAGAGAGCTTCGCCCCTAAAACGTGAAGCCACGCAGGGTTTCCGACGGAGAAAGCGACGCGGCCCACCTCCTCAACCAAAAGAGGACATCAAGAATATTCTGAGGCCGCATAAGGGTATCTGTGTTAAAAACATATTGGGACTGGAACTCTCCAGGGCTGTGATAGATGCCTGCCAGCGAAGTTTCAGTGGCAATGACTTTCTGTTGTGGGTTCACCAGGGTCAAACATTGTAATCCTATCTACGCCAAGCATGGAGGTAGCGAGTTGGCTGCGAGGTATCAGTCAATTAATGATCAGGGGGCAAATCCACGCTTTCAGTGCATAGGTGGCCGACCCCGAAGGCGTCTTACGGGGAATCATACATGTAATACCGGCCGGGACTTCGCAAGATGAAATTATGGAGAACCTACGTATCCGGACTCAAGGGATGAATATTGAGAGAGCAAGAATGTTCGGCTCGTCCAAAACAATGGTTATCACATTCACGGGCAATGTGCTATCGAGGAGCGTATACATAATGGGTGCCGAGTCAATATCCTACCCATACAAGCCAACAGTACAGGTGTGCAAGATATGCCTCCTAACCGGACACCATACGGACGTCTGTCCAACTCCAAATGTCAATGTATGCCTCAGGTGCTGGGCAAGAGAACCAATGCAAGAACACGACTGCATCCCCAAGTGTGTCATCTGTGACGGTGAACACCCCATAGGAGATAGTCTGTGCAAAAAAAAAAACTTAAGAACGTTGCTCCTCCCAAGAAATTGAGGACAGATCAGCCAAAAGACTGGGTAGGCGAACCTGAATGTACCGGCGATGCCAAGTCGTCCGAAGAATTCTCTCCACTGAGGCTGGACTTGCCTCGATAGTTCAGCTCGGACCGGCAGGAACAGCGCCAGTCAAGGTCAAGTTCACGATCTCGATCATGATCCCAGTTAAGGTCGCGATCGAGATCTCGTTCAAGGAGTGACAGGCAACATCACACTAACACGGCATCTCCGGCCCCTGGGAAATCCAGCTTAAAGAACCAACAAAAGCACCACGGACCTCCGGCCGAGATGGGTTCCTGCCAGGAATCACAAGACGCCCTAGTCGCCGGCCGGACAAATATAAATCAGGTGAGCTTTGCGGGGGCAGTGTCTCCAATGCTTCTATAACAGAAAATCCACACTACAAGAAAATATTGGAAGAAAATAAGAGATTGACTCAAGAGGTCAAAGAGCAAAAAAAACATATGACCGAAGAGCGAAATGACTTACAGGCAGCAATATCCTCATTAGAGAGACGGCTAGAGGCTAAACTACGACCACAAAACCCGAAATGAATAACTGGAGGATGTAGTCAGAAAACAACATATCAACTGTCAATAACACAAACCCTTTCGGGGGGCAGCGCGGCGTCGGCTGAAGTTGAGGAAGAGATGGTGTACGCAGGTAAAACCACCCCTACCCCAAGCACGACAGTAAATAATTACGACCGAATGACGCAGCAAATACATGCGCAGTTAGATGAAAACAGGGAACGTATAGCTGACGTTAATAAATTGCTAGTCGATGTCATGAATGAGATAAAATCATTCGTTGGCGAGGAATTAAAAACTCAAAGGCAGTACGTGAATGACGCTGTGAGCAGCTTGCAAAGGGCAATAAACAAGCGATCTCGCTCGACCTCCGTTAGAAATAGCAAACACTCTAAGGGGAATCGCGACGACGCGGAAGCACCCATACATCATGGCCAAAAATAACCAGAGAAGTGTGGAACGATTAGAGATCTGCAGTGGATTGCTGCACTTTTCACAAACGCACTGCAGCACTCCAGAGTTAAATCAATGTGGCACCAATTAAACCCGACGTTATAAGCTTGCAAGAAATTGGTGCCAGAATAGTGAAGCTTCCGGGTTATTGTGTTTTTCAGAACCTAAATTATGCCCACGTAGCGACGCTGCTGAGCAAGATGATTGCGGCACCAGATGAGTACATCGGAATGCTACAGATCGATTACCCAATTATCAGTTTATTCCCCGCAAAAACAGGCAAAGCGAAGACTATGATAGTGAACCTATACAGTTCTCCAAAAGACAAAGGCGAAGACTTCAATGAGCTCCTTCCTGAGACGGTTACAATCGCAGGCAACAAGAACCGCCTATTGGTTTTGGGTCATTTTAACGCACCCAAGCACCACATGGGGTTACCCAAAAGACTCGTCGAAGAGAACGCCTCTCGAACATGCTGCGTCTAGGCTGGGCCTGAGTTTAATAACTCTCCCGATCGTGCCAAAGAGAGTGGGCAACAGCGTAGGTAGAGACAAGTTCCCGGACCTCACTTTCACCTTCAACCTCAAAGACGCATTCCAGACAAACCTGGAGGAAATTCTAGAAAGCCACCATTACATTATAAACGTCCTAATATCGACTCCCCAACTGCGCAGATTGATAGGCGACGTGGCGATCACAGATTGGACTGAGTTCAGGAAACGAGATCCTCCACCCAACTCCGTACTGGACTCAATAGGGGCATGGTCGGAGTACATAAAGTCGGTACACACAATCACTACGAAGAAAATAGCCAGAACCGTAGAGACGCCAGCAGTACACTGCCGTCTGCTACACCTATGGGAGAGCAGGCGCAGCCTACTAAAGCGTTGGAAACGCCAACGCCTGAATAAGACACTACTGCGTAGGATCGCTGCTCTTGCACAGGAAGCAAACGACTATGCAAGCAAATTGGCTACTAAGAGATGGGTGAAAATTGGGTCCATCCTAAAAAATGTTCTTGATTCAGACAAGTCCAAATCCACAACAAGGAGAACACTGTAGAAAATCACAGAAACATTTCCGGGCACGGACGATGACCTCGTGAAGGCCCTAAAGGAGATATATATTGGCGATAGTTCACCAAGTAATTTGGCTAATCACATTAGTTACAGCAGAGCTAAAAATGAGAAACTAGACGAGCCGATAACAAAGGAGAAGGTCTTTGCGGCAGCCCAGGCAGCCAAGAGGAACACAGGTACCGGTGAAGACCAAATTGCGAATGCGATGATAAGAAACCTTAGCGACAAAGCCATCGAAGGCATGACAAAACAATTCAATGAACACTATCGGCTCAAAGGGAAGGTCCCTGCAGAATGAAAAACTGCCAAAATTATAACCATTACGGAACCCGCAAAAAGGCCCTCCCTGAAGGCGGTGAGACCTATATCATTTACGTCTTGTATGCGGAAGCTTTTCGAAGGGGTCGTTCACACCAGACTTCAGAATTTCATAGAGGACTGGGGGCTGTTTCCGGCAACCATGCTGGGCTTCCGCAGTGGTCTCTCAACACGGGACGCTTTCCTCCTGATACAAGAAGAGGTCCTCAAAGGCGATCCCAAAGGTGGAGAGCATTTGCTGCTTGCTCTAGACTTTAAGGGAGCTTTTGACAATATCCCTTATGAAGCTATACTCTCAGAGCTAAATATAATTGGTGGCGGGGAAAAGATATATATCTATATGAAGGATTTTTTCACCGATTGGGTGGCGACAATAGGTATCTCAAGCGTTAGGTCTGAGCCACTCCGAATTCCAAATAAGGGAGCGCCTCAAGGAGCCATAATATCTCCTCTGCTTAATATTGCCATGCGTCGACTCGCTCGGGCCTTGGACTGTGTACCAAAGCTAGGTTATACCCTCTACGTGGACGGCATTACTCTGTGGGCCTCATGGGGGTCCCTGGCCAGCAAAGAGCAGACTCTACAAGAAGCGGCACTGGCTGTCGAAAACTTTGCCAGAACCAGTGGTCTCAGCTGCGCACCCGAAAAAATCGGAGGTGATCAGAATACACAGCAAACGCTACAAAAGTAATGGAAGAATCGAAATCAAAATCGAAAAGCAGAAAATTAAAGAAGTCACCGGCGCCCGGATCCTGGGTTTCTGGGTTCAAAGCAATGGTAGGGCAAATCACACTATCGGTCTTCTTAAATCGGCAACTAAACAAGTGGCTAGGATGATTCAGAGGATCACCTTCCACAAAAAAGGGCATAAAGGAAAGTGATACTGTGCGTTTAGTGCAGACGCCCGTAAGGAGCAAATTGACATGCAGCTTGCCTTTCCACACGCTGAACAAGAGCGAGGAAAAGCAAGTAGATTCTATCATCATAGGGGCTTACAAAGCAGCATTAGGTTTACCGATAAGCACTCCGACACACAGGCTTATTGAGATCGGCCTGCATAACACGTACGCTGAACTGAAAGCTGCAACATTGATCTCTCAGCGCAACCGCCTCAGCCAGACGAAGTCGGAAAGAGAGATACTGATGAGGGCGGGTATACCACTGCAAGCCCAAAACTTAGACGAGGAGCTGGTAGAAGTACCAGACCCAGTCGGACGACATATTTCAATCGCCCCTATCCCCAGGAACATGATCAAGGAGCGGCATCCCGAAAGGCGAGAGGAGCGTGTAAAATGGATCAGAAAATTAGTCAGAGGCAATAAGAACGTGCTATACGTGGACGCTTCCAGGTATAACTGGAAGCTCTGCGTCGTCACAATGGTAAGCAGCGACACGAGAAGCATGGCGTCTAGCGCCTCACTGTACACTATATCGATCACCAAGGCTGAGTGTTCTGCCATCACATTGGCGATTAAAAGTCCAGAGCGCAATGAAGGCCAGGCGTACATCTGCATACTCTCAGATTTGCAAGAAGCGTTCCGGCTATTCACGAAAGGCCACTTCCCATTAAACATTTGCAAATTTTTAGGCATCGAATTGAGCAGCACTTATAGGTTGGTCTGGTGCCTGGGACATGCAGACCTAGAGGGTAACGAGAGGGCAGACGCTCTAGCTCGAGCGCTCACGAACCGAGTGGAGCAGCAGCCTTCCTCGCTGTTACCACCACCCAGCAACGACGGCTTTCGCGAGGAGGAGGAAAACGACCCGGCTCGAATGGCTCCGCGAGAGCTTCTTGCTCACCATCGATGCACGCGGCAGAAATATGGCGCGCCCCACAAATCTCTTAACGGGGAAGATGCCATAGACCTCCGTAAAACTCAAACGGGTGTTTATACAACTTTATTACGACTGCACAAAATTCATCCAACTATGTATGTGCGCGATTGTCCGTGGTGTCGCAACTCGCCACCGGCCCTTTACCACATCTCGTGGAGTTGTGCTAAACGGCCAAATGAACTCGATCGCTTACAACGTATGTATAGAATGGAAAACTCTTTGGAGCAGTGGGAGGCATTCTTCGCTAGCTCGGACCCAGAGGTGCAACTAGCACTCCTGGACCACGTCCGGCAGGCGGTGCAAGCCAGTCTAGCTTTGGACATGAGGCCCCACCCATGTAGCTCCTAAACCGCTTTTTTTTGTTTTTTCAACCCAATAAAGTTATGTCTCTCTCTCTCTCTGCTATGCTCGTCCTTGCCTGCTATGTTTCTTTTTGTGGCTACGCTGCATGCGTTATTCAATAACCAAAGCTACAATGCCACTACTTACGGACGAAAATACGTGTTGTTACTGGCTCGATGTTTGAAAAAAACTGCACATTGCCTTTAAAATATATATATATATATATATATATATATATATATATATATATATATATATATATATATATATATATATATATATAGGGAGAGAAGTGTCTACTTAAGGGCTCTTTTTTCCGTGGTAATAACGACGATAACGGACAATCTAACAGACAATAATGCCAAAGAAAGTATAGGGGACGTTAATAGACTGCATCTTAATGTAAATATGATAATAGAAAAGTGGGTCAAAAGATAATTTGCCGTGCGCAGGAACCGAACCTGTGAGCCTTTCGCAATGTATATATATATATATATATATATATATATATATATATATATATATATATATATATATTTGTCTACCTGCCTGGAACTGATGACTAATGTTTAACGCAATTGCATCCCTGGAAAAATGTCTTGCTAAAGGCTCATATATAGATCGAAAACGCTGCTTATTCCATTATGATTCTTTAGTGATATATAGCGCAGCACTTGCACCATATGAGTGGTATTACAGAAGAATCGCTTTGCGCGAAGCACCTAGGCACCATCCGCTGCCGTAGGAAGGATTTTATTTCATTTACTATTGCTATTATTTTTCGTGCCTAGGGGACATTAGCTCCTTGATTGGGAAGATTACATTGAACAGGCGGCTGTTATGTCATTTTATGCCTGAAGTTTTTCTGTGATTAATAAAGTTTTTGGGAGGGTAACGAAGGGAAGGTATCATGCTTAGTGTTCCACCCTTGAGCTGAATCCTTAGCGCTACTAATTGGTTAAACTGAAACGTATGCTGTGCGGTGTTGGCGACAACAGATGCTGTGTTTGACGGCCACTTTATAAGATTGTCAGTGACCGTCAATGCGTTGAAACCCGCAAATATAAGCATGCATACGTGTTTCAATTTTCTCCTCGTCCAGCCCCACACCAGTGTAAAATACGTTTACTTCAAATACCATGGACTCATTTCAAAATAAAAAGATATCGGCGGTGCGGCCATTACTGGCTCGGCACGCATTCGCTTACTTTTGCTATGCCTGATGCACAGGCTTTTAGTGTGATCAAGTTTACCCGGATATACCGCATGTACGCATAGAGGACGAAAAGATTGACGACCAACTTGGCTAGCTCGGGGCTAAGTTGTGTGCTATACCCAATTTTCTTGTTTGCAGAGGTTTGCTAGTAACGGTGCCCGTTCGCAACGGCAAGAATTGATGCATCGACCAGAAATGAGAACAATGAAAGCGCGTTCCGGTAATCAAATTTCCGAGGTGCGCTCGGGAATGAAGCCCGCATAGCCGGCGAGGGTTGCAATAAAAGGTGCAATCCGCATGCGAGTAATTGATTCAGAATCGCCAAAGTTATGCATGGCGACAGGGCCAGACGTGATTAGACCGCAGGCGCTGCAGGCCGTGCTAAATGCGTCACAGTCGTTGATAAAAGCCAGTCGCGGCAGCCAATCGAGGCTCCTTTTATCTAACTCCCCGCTCATTTCCCTCGCACAACTTTCATCCATGTGTTTCCAACTTTCTCTGTACACTTCAGTACTTTTGTCACCCCACGGGTCTGTGACGCACGAACAGCTCAGTGACATTTTCGCCTGTACTTTATCTGGATGCCAACGCAGCGCGTGTGGCCATTGAACGATTGCTAAAAAGGAAGGAGCCCGCGAAATTGGTAGAAGCGAGCTAATAATAGGCTTAGCGAAGCATCCTATATCTTACATTGAATATTCAGAAGAAGGGCGCAGAGAAACGAAGCTTGCCGCTCGCTTGCGCAACGCACCGCATGAGTAGCACAGGCGCAGAAGTAGCTCGTTGAAATCCAATGCGCCGCTGACTGATCAAGTGAGGCGGCCGCTGAATGATGGCTGAAAATTTGAGTGTAGACGATGGTGCTCGCATGACAGTATCAAAATATTGTTTTTTTTGTTTCAACACTAGAGACAGCAAACCTGCTTTTCTTTTTCGGCTTCCAGTTCATGACCTTTTGGCATTTTTTCTGCACATCGTCAATGTGTGAGGTTGAAAAGGGCACTAAAACACATGAGAAAATACATAATCGGCCATAAGTGTGTCTGCAGCAGTCATTTACTTCCTATGTTCCTTTTTCATGTCGACGTAGATTTAAATTAAAACATTTACCTTTGCATTCCACGCCTGTGCATCGCAGAAGTTATGTAGCGCTTTGTATGATTGGTGGTCATGCACAAAACAACTTTAGATGGTGGTGGCCCTGTATCGGTGGCCGGCTTGAAGGGGGGATAATGAAAACGTTGAGCTTGGCCACACGCGTCATGAAAGCACATGAACTCATGAACGCTTAGCGCAGTGGGGCCGTGCGGGCATCCTGCGATGTACGGGCCCAAATCTCTTGGTTAAATGAAGTTTTACCTGTCTATTCGAGAGACAACGTGTAAGCATTTCGAAATTCTTGCACCATAATTTATTTTCGTTTCATCGTGTAAAACGAAAGCAACAAAAAGAAAATACGCGTGAGACAGGCAAGCGTGGAAGACCTTCTTCACCGGCAATAAGTCAGCTGTTCGAAATAACCCTTTCTTTGTTGAATGGCGTTCTTTCTCAAGAACAGTGATCCTGGACTCTCTGTCGATTGAGGGTTTGTTGAAACTGAGCATTAAACAATTTTCTCCGAGATGTCTGAACAGCGAAAGTTTGTAGCACGCACCATGGCCGTGAGCACTTGCGCACGTGTAGTTTTCTTTCATTACACAACGGCAGTTGTTCTGTAATTAGCATCCAGCGACTATTCAAAATATTGTCCATCAAATTGTAGATAAAATGTACTTAAACTCACCATGCATGCCTCGATTATTTTCAAGCACTTGAGGATTTGCGACCGTTTACGATACCTCTAGGGGAAAAAATCTGATATCACACCTGTTTTTGTACATTTAGCAATGTGTAGTAAGACTTAATTCCTTAAAAAAAGACACACTTGGGCGAGTTGCAAATTAATTGTGGAGGGGGAAGAGCGAAAAAGAATACTACCACAAGAAATATGAGTCAGGATGCAGCGCAGATTATAAGCTGAGAATTTTATAGAGACGACCGATACTTATGTGACCGGATAATCATGCGGTGAAAAAACTAGGAATGAAAAGACAGATTAGCTTGGTGGTGTGTTTCCATCAAGCCTCCTTGTGGAGCATGTACGTCCCTGAAGGTTTCGCGACACGAGCCTCTCTTACACTCGATCTCACAAGCAGTGGTT
Organism: Rhipicephalus annulatus; assembly: GCA_013436015.1. NCBI lineage: Eukaryota > Metazoa > Arthropoda > Arachnida > Ixodida > Ixodidae > Rhipicephalus > Rhipicephalus annulatus. Next base: position 426,490 of record WOVY01010543.1, on the reverse strand, counting down.
GCAGCAGAGTGGGCGCTATGAGCTGCATGCAAGCCACATGCTTGCGCAGCAAAACATTGTCATGTTTGTAATTGCGTTACAAGTGGCAAGGTTACGACAACTGCGTTTCTTTGGCCGGTGCCATGTCACAATTATACGTAATACACCAATTACGATTCACGTGTACGTCATATACATATATTTATTAAAGGCCAGTAATTGTGGTAGCGAGAGAGAGAAAAAAAAGGCCAGGAGGTTTAACCAGATATTGGCATACAGTTTGCTGGGGGTGGGAAAATAGAAGCAAGAAAGAGGTTGTAAACAGAAAGAGGGAAAAAGGAGAAAAAGAACACACGTTCACGCAGAAGAAAACACAAGCACAGAAACACAGTAAGTGCGTTCTAGCTACAGCTGTTCAGAAAGTTCAGTTGATAAAAAAAGCGCAGTGGAGCTTGCAGGGCCTTGTTCTGTGACGTTGCATCCTGACGATGATGTAAAATTCTTTTCTCTGACCGAGGTTTGCATGTAGTTTGTTGAGATGGTTGCGAAGGCATAGTCTCTGTGCACTATACTGCAGGCAGTCACCAAAGATATTTTCAGTGGTTTCTTCGTTGCCACAGTGGTCACAGACTGCGGTGCACGTCAGCCATCCTAATGTAGTGCGGTGCATGGTGAAAAAAAAAAAAAACATTACAGCACCCATGTAGACGTGACCACTTGCTTCGACCCGAACTCCCCCTTACTACTCGCCCGGTGCCATGACAGCAATAAATAAATAGTGGAACATGCTATCTAAAGCTTACAACAAATCAAAAGGTATGTTTTGTACTTATTATTAGGAACAACCGTTTGTTCAGGCATGCCTGCTAAGCCTTGGTCCCAAAAAATTAAAAATTATTGTACGTGTGCAAAGCATTATTGTCGAAAAGACAGAACACAAAGAAAGCCATGTCGATTTGTCAACTTGATTATTTCTTTGCATAAAACGAAACATCGCAAGTGGTATGTATTACATTCTGACGTCCATTGGAGCGCATGACTTATTCGAGCTTTTTCTTTCCACACACACACACACACACACACACACACACACACACATATATATATATATATATATATATATATATATATATATATATATATATATATATATACATACACTGCGAATTCAAAGAGAGGTGGAACATCGCAAACAAAACATATATTTACTCTATCCTAACAGAGTCAGCTGGTGAGAGGTCACCTAACCTTGCGCAACATGGTGAGGGATTTTCGCTGTTCTTATTGACTACATAAGCAGTCCCGTAGCCTCCGCAGTGCTATAACTAGCCTTTGAGAAGGATTATAGTAAAAGTCAGTAAATAGACAGCGATTTGTTTTTTACACGGGCCGAACAAGGCCGCCAAGCCATACGGAAGGCCGCGGGGAACACATTTTGCTAATATAACAGTGTTGCAGGCTGCGCAGATGCTCTACATTTGAAGAAATGACCACGGGTATACCTTTGCACGGCATTGCTTTTGCAAGGCTAGAGGCACAGTGGCGCGGTGTTTTCTCTGATTCGAGGATTTTCCAAAGTTTTGAGTATAGTTTTTCTATAGCTTTGGAAAGCTTAGTTCTATACTCTGTTTCAGAAGTTCCCTTCAGCACTGTGGAGGCTACAGGCCCTTCAGCCAATAGCAAAGGCACTCAGCCCCTCCACATGAATTCATTCGCGCCGTGTCGTCTGCTCACCGTATTCACGGCGTCTGCTCACTGAATAGCAGTTAATATGGCTAGTTTAATCACTTAAAATGCAGTAACACAGTTAAACAAGCAACTACACCGGGAACATGAAGAAGCGTGAATTTGTTCCTCTGCTAAAGTTTCATGCCGATGGATAACATTACTTTGTGACTCTTTCTCTCCAACGCTGTTCGCGACGCTGTTTTTCTCCGTCGACGCGTTCTTTCGCGTCTATACTGCAGCAACGCTCCCTTTCTTTCTCTCTCTCTTTTTGTATTCCACCAGAGGATCTGACGTACACGGAATGCTGTGCGAGGTTGCATGTCCAATATTTAGAGATGCAGCGTTTTTTGCCTGACGACGCAGTCCGAACACTGCTTCAGCATGTTAGGCTCAGCTGGCGCGGCTAATCAAGCACCACATCTCACTAATATCGACAAAACGTGCCCGGTGTGTTTGTGCCAAAGTGATACGACAAAAATCAATGGCGCACTTCACCATTTGTTTACTGCTGTCAGCGCAGTGGGTGTGCAGCAAGAGCAAGTCCACATCGAAGCGGGCAGTCACTTCTGCATGGGTGCTCCCATGTTGATTTGTAAACACAGTTATCGGCGGTAACGGACACAAATAATCAAATGTGTACAAAATAAATGCAAAGAAGAATGAACATATCATGTATTGATGTGGCGCAAAACACACCAAACAAACGCCGAATATAGCCAACCCTGTCAATATTAATGCAATTGTATGTGAACTGTATACGTTTCGCTGCGCAAGCATGTGGCTTTCTTACACCCCGTAGCTTTCGTACTGCCGAACCAAAGTGGCGAAATAGAATATAGAACACCTGCCGCACTCTGGAACATCTCTGAAACGCCTACCACGCTACGAAAAAACAAAACAAAACAGAACGTGTCAGTTAATCATGATCATACATGTCAAATTTAGCGACACAATATACTTCCTGAGCTTAAAGAGTTCTGCTGGCCCCGCCACAGTGGTCTAGTGGCTAAGGTACTCGGCTGCTGACCCGCAGGTCGCGGTTTCAAATCCCGACTGTGGCGGCTGCATTTCCGATTGAGGCGGAAATGATGTAGCCCCGTGTACTCAGATTCGGGTGCACGTTAAAGAACCCCAGGTGGTCGAAATTTCCGGAGCCCTCCACTACGGCGTCTCTCATAATCATATAGTGGTTTTGGGACGTTAAACCCCACAAATCAATCAAATCAAGAGTTCTGCTGGTAAAAAACAATACCCCACATATCTCTGGTTTTTCACCAGTACGCCAAGCGACGCATTGTTGCCCATAGACTGCCTGGCGTAACAGTAAGTTTAAGCGAAACGGAAAGGTCAGCTACCTGGTAGTGCCTCATACTAATATATCAAATAGAATAAGATGACAGGGATAATAAAAGGCACAATAGAATCGTTTACGAACAACTGCAATTCTTATTGCACAAAAAGAAAGTATGTACCTAAAATCTATCGTCGCCTCTTAGGTGCACATGCTCACGGTCAGTCGAAGCGAAACGCAGAATATACATTAGCATGCTCTTTACCTCGAACTATCTCCTTTCCTCGAGATGTGTCACTTTTTTTGACAGATATGGTCAATTATGCATGGCTGATGAAGATGGACGACCTAGTATTAATATGGAAAGCTTCCGCAAGTTCACGTGTCGTAGAATCTTGATGTCTGAGCATCAGAACTCGGCACAGTGAATCACCAAGTGTGTTTGTGATCTTCCCTGCAAGGCAGACTGGGTGGCTCCTTAGGCGTATACTCACTCATCAGCCTGTCTGGCCAACGTAGACACGTACGTCCACAGGAAAGAAGTATGAAATATACGACGTTCATTCCACAAGCCACCAACCTAACTGCGTGGTTAATGGCCCAACTTCGTGTCACGACGTTACCAAGCCTGTTGCCGACCATCGAAGACAACCTACTTACCTTGTTAGTCGCAAGACCTTGAGCCCAAATCACTGAGCTGTCTTATTTGGCCGATGTGACAGCGCGTGTAATATGGCATAAGTGTCACTTTGTGGCTTTCATCCAGACTCTGACTGCCAAGGCCTTTTATCTGCTTCATAAGGATTGGGCCAGCTGCATTTACCGGAACTTTCGTCTGCAGAGATGTGAAAGCCTGCATTTATATATATATATATATATATATATATATATATATATATATATATATATATATATATATATATATATATATATATATATATATATATATATATATATATATGCGAAAAATGAGTTTAATGGTTTTGGTAGGAAATGCAGTAAAAAAAAATAGAAGACACACGTCGAAACTCAGTTTTACTAACGTTTCGGCAGAAGAAGGGGGCAGGCGGCACGTTTCGGCACGGGGTAGAAGAAGGGGGCAGGCGGCAAGTTCTAGCTCCTCCCCAAACCTTGCAGATAATATCACAGGTCTCCATACTACGTCGGTACCACCCATTCGTGCTTAGATCAAAGTGTTTGAGAACTAAAGGACAGTGTGAGTGCCTATCTGCGGGCACCTTAAAGTTCGCTCATCAGCCTTACTCAGCCCCTAGAGACTCAGCTAGTTCTTTAAATCACAACCGGAAACCGCTAACGCAGTGAAGGACACAGCCTAATGCTTAGATTGCTCGCGTTTTCTAGGGGAGTTTCGGAAGACATAATTATCAGTTCTTCAAATTTACCCAGCGACTGCATCCCAATCACGAATTTCAACACAGGAGATGTCGCCTTGTATTTCACCAGCTGAACAATTCAGTACGAAAGTGTTCCGACTTTCTTGACTCGTGAGCCGAATTTCTGATGTCACATTTATCTGTCAATTCGCACACCTGACTTGTAACAGCAGCTTGTTTCCTGCTCTGTACCACCGCGATTTGTGGTTCTAATCTGTTCTTGGTCAACTTTGACATTTCTATGGTGCTTTCGTAGGATGTTTGCTTGGAAGAGAATGACTACGTAAATTTAGTTGAAACACTTCGCTGGTCTTTACAGTTTTTGTTCGATGAAGTATCTTTCTTTAGACACTTCATTCGTTGTGCACGTAATTTTCTTCCGACACAATCGCCCAACCTGATGCACGACTTCTAAATAGTGTCCCTGCTCATGTTCACTACAGCCATGTGTCGTGTAGTTTAATGTAGCCTATGGCTACGTCATGTGACAGAAAATATTGTGTATATCCCACCTACTGTGGGAATTGATGCACGCTAAGTTTACACAAGCTAGCAAGGCGAAATGACGCGCTACGATGAGACACGCACTGTATATTTCAATGGCGAGCACGTCATTCAGTCCCTCGTCAAATTTTACTGTGCCACTGAAAATTTTATTTAGAAATAAACATGCTGAATCGCAAGACGTAGCCTGCTCAACACTATGTGCCACAGTGTCAACGTGAAGAAAACTTCGGAGATGAATGCACACCGGTGAACTTCGATTTCTATTGAATTCTCGCTTACACTGAGCATTCTAAGTCAAATGCATAAAGTAGCAGTAATTACGATAGCAATGTCAGAAGCAGCCACAGGCTTCAGCGCATGGTTCAAAGGTTGACAATGTGTTTTTCTTTGTCAGCGTTACGCTACGAACTGAATAAACAGCCATTAGGACAGCGTGAGTGCTTGAGTGCAATAATACAACCACACAAGTACGTGCGTAGATGCTTTCATTGCGCTCCTTGTTCAACACCTAAAAACTCGCCGAAACCTCAGTTTTTGTAGGACAACGTCGCTGTACGGGGGTTTTCCGCACTTTTTGACCGAGAAAACTCTGTTTTACGAAGCGCCAGTGGTTCTCCAATGAACTGACGCTGATCAATACAGGCGCAAGCATTCACACGGTGCACATGTAAAAAAAAATAGAAGTATAGCATTTCCATTACAGTCGCCCTTCAAGTTTTAAATCCGAGCGTGATGCATCATTGTCCATATGCACTCTTCAGCCCGCTTGTTATGTGTTTGAGACTGTATTACAGACAGTGAGCCATCTGACGTTAACAACGAAGTTGACTTACGCAAGATAAATTCGAGAAGATGAACGATGTAATCTCTCGCATTGCACGAACACACACACGCACGCACACACACATGCACGTACACAAACACACACATGCACGCACTCACACTCGCGCACACACAATCATTACGAATAAAATACTAAAATAACCATCAACAATATGCAAGAAGCGCCGTGAAAAGCATGCATGCGCAAAGAAAGGCGTGTAAAACGTTGTTTGCGCCCAGATCAGTGGACTGTTCCGGTGTGTCTCATGGTCCCATGTTTGCGAGCAGGCGTATACCTTCCGTACCACACAGCAGCACAGGCGGAAAGAAGGAAAGAAAGAATACATGGACGTGCGGACAGCGATGTCAGTTAGTGCTCAGGCTGGCTGGATACCGTTTGCCGTAGTCAGGGTATATAATGAATAAAATCTGATAGAAAAATTAATTAGGTTAGTTGCTGGCTGAGAAGGCACCTGCACTACATATCCTCATATTTAGCGGTGGATTTCCTTTTTATTGCCTCGTCGGGCTCATCGAGGAGTGTTTCCGGGAAAACGCTTACGTGGCTTATTCATTTCGTGTTTGTTTTCCCCCAATGCTTAAGAAGATGTATGTGGCAGTACGTCTTCAAGCGCGCCGCACAGTAAACACGGAATCAATAGAAAATACGGGAACTGGTGTATAGTCAATGAAGTTCACCTGTATCCGTGAATGCGTTCAATGGCACTTGCTCCAGGTTGCACATTGCCCTCGGTCTGCTTCCTGCATTGATGAAAATCAGATGGCCACTTTTAGAAGGCGTCTGCATAGAACGTCAGTGCATTGAAGGCGCACGTCGGGGATACGGGCGTGTAGGATTTTCGGGGTTTTCGTATGGTCTTTTTTGTTATAACGAAGAACGCTATTTTTCCTTTATTCAACTATTCAGGCTACTGAAGATGGTTGGTGGACAGTACACTGCTACCGTTTGCGTCACACGCTAAGCGATAATGCCAATAAAACGTCGATTGGTGGTTGGTTAACGTCTGATAGAGGCTACCAAAACTTCTCTTGATCTCCAGCATAACTTGAAACGCCGCGCGCAATGTGTTCTAGTCGCGTTATCTTTGAGATCAACTGAGAAGCATATAGTCGGCGACAGCCAAAGAATAAAACGTAAAATGTACCGATGTGCATGCGTAAAATGCGCGTCTAATTGCAGGCACTCCTCTTGATGACGTAAATGTTTAGAAGAAGCAATAAAAAATGCGCCATAAAGTTGTTTATTGAGACAGGAGGCAAGAGACCACTACACCGGCAGCCATAATTTGAATTTTGTTGTGTTCGTTTCGTCCGGAAGAAGGTCTTTTGTACTGTTATCCGCTCGTACCCCAGCATCAAGTCATCATTCGAAGCAGTAGAATTTTGTGGTTGCACCCCGATTTCGAATTATATAGTAAGCAGTGGACGCTCGGAGTCGGTGGGGGAGAGGCAGTGGGTGTTAATTAAACGCCACCATATATTTATTTCGCAGTGGCTTTACACTTGGTATGCTAATGCAGGAAAAAAGTTTTCGTGCAGCTTTATGTTTGCATGTCTTTTATTAAAGGAGGCGTGGAATTTTAGAATGAGGGGCACATCAGGCCCATGTCTCCCCCCCCTCCCCCTGAAATAATTTTTCCGTGGCACACAGAGCACAAAGGGATGATCTGCCTGCCCGGCCTCCTCTTCATATTGAAGTGGAGCACCCCACCGCCCACCCCCCCCTCGCGTTTCCGGAAAACATTGCTGCCTACGGCACTATTCAAGGTGTCTATCTCGTGCCACTGTTCCGGCAGCAGAAAGTGGAAAAATCACATGTGGTTTTTTTTTCACAGCTCAGACACACCAATGGTCTCGCCCCGAAATCACCAAACTCACATTTATACTTTTTGTGAAATACTTGCTCTGCAGTGCAGATGTACGCAAAAAAGGAACAGTACATCACCGATGGAGGAGGTTATATTTAATTTTAGGTGGCGCCACTTTGCGACGCTCCCGCTGAACAGGGGCGTTTGGCAGAAAAATGTATAAAGGTAACTAAAGGCTTAAACAATGCCCATTGCTACGGTAGTAAACATCCTAAAAAATCTCCCTCTCTTTCTTTTCGCTAAGCGGCTTCCCACTCTCTTTTACCAGGATAGAGAGATGCTTCAAGATTCAAATGTTGAGTCGTTTGCAGGAAGGCCTTGTTTGTTTAGTTTTTTAGAAATCCTGAAGTTTGCTTGCTATGCACTACAAGTGTAGGCGCATGTGCAAGTTTGATTGCAATATTGGTACACCTTGGAAACCAAAGTTGCAAAAAAAACACCTGTATCATTTAGAAACTCTCGTTACACCTTAAAACAATTCGAGCACATGTCGCATGTGCGTTTGTGCATTGCGTGCAATAGTGGGCAGGCAAAGCATGCAGTGTGTAGGTTCACAGAGGTGCCGGTGAGGAATGCTGGCTGTGGAACCAGGCTTTCACAAGGTACACTAAGAACTGTTCAATGCAGGAAAGCAAGAGGTTTTAAAGAACAGGCCTCTATAACGCAAAGTTCACAGTATTCGATATTCACGAAGCCGTACACAATAAGGCAGACATCGATGCTCTATTTATGGACTTCACCAGTGCCTTCGACAAGGTCCCCCATAACCTTTTAAATATGAAACTGAGTGCCCGGAACATCAACTGCAATATCTCTAAATGAATTGGTAATTTCTTGTCTGACCGTTATCAGTCTGCTTTTCTTAATAATACCTTGTTTCCATTAATAAATAAAAATCATTTACGTTGATGATATAAGTAATCAGTTGTCATCCCTTATCAGACTTCTTGCTGATGATTGTGTAATTTACACACAAATTATTAACCATATTGATGTGAGTGCGCTGCAGTCTGACATTAATCAAATCACCCGCTGGTGCTATTAATGGCATATGAAAATTAATGTCTTAAAAACGAAGTACATTCACTTTACAAGACCTGCGAAATCTAAGCTGCATTCTTACATGATTAATGACAGGCCAGCCGAAAACGTGCCCACAATAAAATACTTAGGCGTTCATCTTTCACACATCCTCTCATGGAATGGTTGAGGCAACAAACAGTAAGGCTTCAAAATATCAAGATTCAATAGACGTAATTTGCACTTTGGTAATCAGTGCACCACACTTCTCGCTTACATAGCTTTATTCGCTCAAAAATGGAATACGTCGCCCTTATTGGGAATCCTTAGCAACAAAACCTCATTTTTAAGCTTGAGGACATTTAAAAAATCACAGCATGTCTACGAAGTGAATGATGATGAGTGGGGCGAAGCGTCCGTCAGCTCATCCATGATTTCCGTCCGTCCGCTCGTTCTTGCTTCCGTCCGTCCGCGCGACCATGCGTGCGTCCATCCATGCGTCCGTCCTCCGCCTGTCCGTGCTACCATACGTCCGTATGTCTGCACGTCTATCCATCTGTCCGTCCGTCTTCTAGTCTGTTTGTCCGTCCGTCCATGCGTCCATCTAGTGAACACTCCATGTACCGCCATCTCACATTTCGCATCCCCTGTGGCACATACACGCTCCACGACCCCGTCTGCTAGTCTGTCTGTCCACCCTTCCAAGCGTCCGTCTAATGAACACTCCAAGTACCACGATCTCCCATCCCGGTAGCCCCGCCGCGGTGGTCTAGTGGCTAAGGTACTCGGCTGCTGACCCGCAGGGCGCGGGTTCGAATCCCAGCTGCGGCGGCTGCATTTCCAATGGAGGCGGAAATGTCGTCGGCCCGTGTGCTCAGATTTGGGTGCACGTTAAAGAACGCCAGGTGGTCGAAATTTTCTGAGCCCTCCACTACGGCGTCTCTCATAATCATATGGTGGTTTTGGGACGTTAAACCCCACATATCAATCAATATCAAATCATCAGCGAATGACAAGGTGCAGTTATTCACAACAGCATTAAATAAAATGAGGGAGAGGGGGAGCACGCCATTTGCCCTATTGTTGACTATATCATAAGCGCCTACGTTGTCAGAAATACTGGTGTAAAGTAACACGATCAGGTAATTTATTTGAGTGACACTCTGTCAGGTGGCACCATGTTAAGACTCATGTCTGAGCTGCTGATGGTTTGCGAATCTGATGCTAGTTACCGCACTTCGCGAACCATCATAATCACAGGTATTCGACAACCTAGTGCTTGATATGTTCAAAAACAAACTGCTACAGAAAAGAACGTTGCATTTTTCAAGTTGCTAGAATTTTTCGAACACAGTTAGGCTTTCGCTAAATTGAAGCTCTAAACAACCTATCGGAAAGTATTAAAGCAGAATTTTTACTCTTGAAAAAAGTTTGTAGAAAGCTTCTAACTACGAGCAAAAAGTTAGTAACCGCAGCTTTTGCTAACATTCTTGGGTCATTACTAACTCTTTAACACCATTTTACTACCCACGTTAGCAGACGCTTGAAGGTTGTAACGGTTATACTACTTTTTGCGCATTATTATTAACTTTTCGTCATGCACGCGTTTATTGAATTTCTTAAAAAAACCTTAAAAGTTATTACTACAAGCATATAACAGCCTATTTAGTAGCGCGGGGATGCATTCAAGTTCATTGAGGCAATATATGTAAGCTTAATACGCATTCTTATGTCTTGTATATTAGGCCGTGTTGAGGTGATATTGTGCAACATAGACATAACTAATTGTTTTTCTTATTATGCCTAATTAAAAGTCTTACACTACGTTACCTCGCGCACCTAAAAAAACTGTACTTTGTACAAATAAAGGCGCCGAACTTGAACATACATCCTACAGCATAGTCACCCACCGACACCAGCTGCATTCCCTAAGTTAGGGCTATCAATACTCTCGGAAACACTTAGGAACTGTTCTCGCGTGGATATCTGTATGTGTGCTGTTCGTCTTAATGACATTATGTGCGTAATTACTCAGTGATATATCAATATATTGATGCTCGCGAATAGGGCCGTTATAAAAAAGGTGATTCGTCAGGCAAAATGGTCGCATCTAGTACATTTTTTTCTTAGCAACCATTACTAGCTACGTTAGTAACCATGAGTAACTGCATTAGTAACGGAAAAGGTAGTAATGGTTCCTAACCCCCCTCCCTTACTAACTTCACTTACTAACTGGTTAGTAACAAATGATACAAGTAGTTAGTGAGTCGAACTTAGTAAATATACACTCTAAAAAAAGAGCGAGTAAAAAGGGTGTATTTTTGTCCCACAACAATAATCGTCATGTATATTGCGTTCCATCCTTGCGCTATCGCCCAGCGCCTGGTACATTCCGGTCACAATCAACATGCCCATTATTACGATTACATTGCATTCTCGATAAAAAAGTGGCTAGCGCCGAGTTTTCAAGAAAGGAAGCGCACGCAAGCCTGATGACGATTGTTGTTGTGGGACAAAAAGACACCTTTTTTACTCGATAATTTTTTAGAGTATACTACAACCTTGTTTATTAAGAGTGTTGGGCAAGTACTTGAGTATGATTGAACAACAAAAAGACACGAATATTGTGTATCTTTTCTCTGGTATTGGCTGCACAATAATACTCAAGCAACTTTTGAAATGGCTGTAGGAACACACTTTCGACTTTAGTAGTATATTGATGAAGTTCAGCGAAATAACAAGCTTGAACAAGCACACCTCGAAAAACAATCTGAAAAAAAAACAAAAGCAATTAGTCTGTGCTGCCTGTTTCAAAAAACACTAGAAGGCAGGCATAGGTGAACTGACGGCTGTCCTGTTCACTACCCATAATTTAGGTAAAGATGTAAATGGGCGAAAAGAGACGAAGCAGATATGAGGCAGAGCCACAGTTTCGCGCGTTCTTGAAAGAGCGGGTTAAGTTCATAAGCTAGCGATGGAAATGACTTGTTACTTTCTGTAGTAGAATTTTGGAGCAGTAAAAGTGCACTTTGGAGTGGCTATTGGTGTTTTAGGAGCAGATTTAAAAATATGCCATACAACTCCTATCATTCAAAGCGTCACTGTTGTGTCAAATAAATATTATATTTAGTTCGAAATATGTTGCACAGCCGATAATCAACGTAATAAACAAGGAAACATTAGGTTGCTTATCGAATGCCCGTGGTATGATCTATATATTTAAAATACAATCTCGTTCAGTTTTAAATATCGCCGCAATAGCCTGAATGTAAAATTTAAAATAGCTTAATGATCTGAAAGCTTAGTATGCCAGTTCTTGTTGCAAAAATAAGAGCTAACAAAGTTGCGTATTATGCTACAGGATCATAGTTCTGTTGGCGCTCACAATTAGTTCACACAGATAAATTTGCTCATCTTCGATTTCTCAGCGACATTTCGGAGCATGTTCAGAGCAGGTAGTAAAAAAACCACAATTTGAAGCAGCATATAGCAGCATTGTTCTTTTGAAGAATTTTAGAGCAATTGGAGCAGCACTTCTACCACTACCATAAACAGTAGTGAAGACCAGTCGATACTCAGCACCATAGTGGCGTCTTCCCAGATTCTGAAAGCGACCAGCATTACACATGAGAGAATAATCTTCGCTTTTGGTGGCGGTCGTGGCTCCCGCTGGTTCAAAGCCATTGGGAGCATAGAGGGAAAGAAAACGAGATAGAGACAAAAGGGAGGGAAGTTGGCCAGTTTGGCACAACGGTATACTACTCTGTACAGGAGGAAGGGATGGAGGAAAATTTCCTCTTTCTTTCTTTCCTTTCTTTATTTCACCTCTTTATTTCCTTTATTTTACCTCTTTCTTTATTCGGAGCATAAAGTTTTCTAAAAATATACTAGAGAGAACTCTGGCACTGGTGTCTATGGAAGCTCCAATGCATGGTGATTCAGTGAACATGGGAATAAAGGTTAGTACGAGAATTTGTCTAAAATTCCTCCTTTTGGCTTAGTTTGGTTCCATGCGGCTTTGAGATACTTTGTCGTCATACGAAGCTCAGCAAACGTTCGGTAGTTCCACTTCACTAACTTTACCTTTCAGACTTACCAATTCAAAACGGCTGCCTAAGGTCATAACGATCCTTTCTTTATTCTGAAACAAAAGTCTAAAAACACAAGAATAAACGAAGCCGCAAGTGTGTTCGAAGCCTCCAAGCACGAAGACTATAAGCAATCAGTGTACTATTCATCATCCCCATGGCTGAACGATCGCAGCGCCAGGGTTCCCTCCAGTAAATATTGCAGAAAACTCTATGATATAGATAGGTTGGCATTTTGCGTTAGGTAGATAATTCCGTTCCTCAAAGTCAACGGTTAGGATACTGAGACAATATATTTTTGCAAGTACAAGCCACTGATACAGACAGTAAAAAACGTTGCGTGGGTACAAGAACCAGTTTCTCGCTGCTCCTTTGGCGTATAGGGCGAATGAATTAGTTATAAATCTCTTTGGTATAGTTGGGTGGCTGGAGCGTTATGCTACTAAGTATGCCGAGATTGTGTTTTTTATTCAAAACTACTCACATTCTGTGGGGTTAGAATCTAAGAGCGTTCAAAATTGTGGTGTGGCAAAAGAAAGGAATTGGTTAAAAAAATATTATTCGTCCAGATTAGTCAGGACACCACCACTATGGAGTCTTTATAGCCGTCTCTCAATTATAAACAAAAAGTAAGCAAACAAGTGGCTGATAATCATTTATTTACCTATATATGGGGCCTCCCAGCTAGTGTAATCCAACCACATTTTTTTGTTTTCACTATGTTTAATTAGACCGATATTCAGTGCATAATAATAGAGTGTGAACGCTAAAATTAACGCATGACGAATACGAGAATTTCTCTCCTGTTTTCGTAAAGCTTTGGTAGCATTAGCTAGAATACACCAAACAAAAGCGCTTCGTTAGCTCAATACGAAGGAAACAGTACAATGCCATTATGAATTCGTGCGGGTTTGCTTTATTCGCTCCATCTATTCTCTTTGTTGAGACCGCAAGACCGAACTTGCATTATGTCTTGCCTTTTTTTTTACTACGACAGACTCTGGTAACAGTTAGCATTTTTCTGGAAAATAAAGCATTTGATAAAGGAGAAGTGAAAACATAACTGGCTTCTTATCAAAGCATTTGATAAGAAGAAAGCCATAACTGGCTTTCTTCTTTCTCCGCAGCCACCACTAGCAAAGTGAAGTGTGCTGCCCCCAGTCGTGGCTGCACAGTTTCGTTAACGGCCAGCACTCTCCTTCTGCTGGAACCGAGAACACCTCCTTCCTTTGTGGTCTTGCCGCGTTTTTGGAGTGCTACCGTTGTAGACCCAGTGGCTATTGATGCTTTAGCTCCGGTGTTTGCCCCGGGCTCCCGATCACCACCGATGTCCCAAGGATGCCCAGTGCACGAGTGGTGGCATATTGGACATCCGCAGAATGTTGCCACTAGGTAGGATGGAAGCAAATACACATATCGCGCCCTTCCTGAGCTGATCTGAGGCAGAATGAGAGCAAATTATAAGCCAAACCGTGTTCTTTGCGGGATTGAATTACCATTCGCACCCATTCACCCATGCCTGGTGGTGAACACTTGGCTTTTTCTGCGGGAGTACCCTTCTCTGCATGCTTTGTCGGTTCTCTAAGAAGGTGTCTACATTTATTCCATAAGAAGGTGTCTATATTTACGTATATTTATTCTAGCTGCCTTGAACTACTCCCCAGGCTTGATGGCTTGATGAGCAAACACATTGTGTGGATCGAAAGGAGACAAAGCTACGAACACGTAAGCTCGGTTTTGTCACAGAGTTCGGCACGTGAAGTTCACTATCAACGCGCTATGTTGCCTCCTTTCTGAAAGCTATCTCTAAGAAAAGAAATGGTAAAAGAGGGGGGCAGCCATGCATGGTTACCTTTCACGACATCGAGCAGATTACCATACTGAGCTGGCATTCACTGATTTTTGACGTAAGCCCCACAGGCTGTTTGGATCTGGGTGCCTCTTCCTATATAGTTCTTCGAATAGTAATTGACGCAGTTCGCTAAGCAGGCTGTAGCACGGAATAATCCGTACTTCTATTCTTTGTGATTTTCCTAAGAATCACACACAACCAGTGTTCGGCGCGGCACCATGCCGGTATGCAAGTGATATTGCATTGTCATCGTGGTCTAGAAGTGAGCGATCCATACGCGAAAATCGTTACCTCCATCTGCTGAATCAAACAAGTTATCTGTGTTAGCTAAGTTATAGGTTCAGCAATGCTTCGATTTGGGCTAGTTGGTACACACCTCTTGTATTGTCCTATTCTTTGTCAGTTTTACGAAGAACAATAAATAGGCAAACTTTAACACCGCGTACTGTAACGTAGTATACACGCGTACTATTCTACGCTAGTCAGCCGATCGTTGTTTCAACTTCCTCCGGTGGCCAGCACCAGCCGTGGCTGGTCAGCAGACCCACATATTTCAAAGGACTCACACCTCAACATGAGCATGTCTTCCCGTGTCTTGGCATTAGTTTAAGTCACTAGAATGCGGCTTTTATTACATTTCATGCGAACAGCGAGCAGTCGCTGTACTTTGTAAAAAAACCCACCGGATTTTGATTTGTACCATCAACCATCACTGGCCTTATTACAGGGCAAACGTGCAAAGCAGGGAAGCCGCGATTTATGACATCTCCTACCGAGCATTACAAGCCTTCAAAAAATAGAATAATCAGTGTTATAGCGCTGTACTTATACTTAATGTTTCAGCTGGATGTGCGGGAGCCTGGACTGGGTTACCCGCGTTGTCATCAAAGAGCTTGGTTGGCAGGAGGTCGTGAGAATTAAAAAAAACATCAATAACTGCCAAATTCGTTTACTGTTCTGTTTTGACAGCTTCTAAACATGGTTTTATACGCAGATGCCACCATTGTGCCACCTGTTTGCTAGATATTTCCTCGTGTTTTCGTTCTCTAAACACACCAAACCAGCGTGCTTTGAGGGCCATCCGAGCTTTTGTATGCACACAAGTCACACAAAGAAGTAGCATTTGGTTGATATTGGGTTTCAGTATTTCGACTTCGGCTTATTTAGGACTGTCTTTCACTTTTCTTGACACTTCTAGTGTCAAACGAGTGACAGAGGCGCTTCTGGATGGTATAATTGCCGTTACCTTAAGAAGGTCAAAAATACTTTTAGCTACCCTATCCCAGAAGGGATTTGAAATGTGGGGCTTAGTTTATACTTCATAAGAAGCGCACCACGAACAAAAAATTGCAAGTTCCCACGTACAGTGAGAATCGATAATCTGCGAAGCACGAATGAAGAAGAGAATGAAGAAGATTGATATGTAACTTTGAAATCAGCACAACGTTACAAGGTGGACGTAAATTATGGCGTACATTCCATGTCATGAATATTATGTTTGAACGTGCCATTTACCTTCGTCATTCTTTAACGTCACGTGATACAAATTTTAATAAATGTGAAGCTAGCGAAACAGCCACGAACGCATCATGACCGTGACATGCAGTCATGTTCTGACATGACACGCATGTCATGATTATAATGTTTGCACCAGTCATATACCTTTGTCTTGAACTCACGTCACGTAACGCCAAATTTGGTATATGTGAAGCTAGCGAAATGACCGCCAGCGCATTATGAGAGTGGCATGTAGCCATGTTCTTATATGGCACGCATGTCATGATTAATATGTTCGCATTCGTCATATACGTTCGTCATTCATTCACGTCACGTATCACCCAATTTGTATATACAAAGCTGTCAAAAAGACCACGAGTGCATCATGAGCGTGACAGGTAGTCTTGTTGTTACATAAAACACAGGCCAGGATTATCATGTCTACACCAGTCACGTACCTTCATCATTCATTCACATCCCGTAATACCTAATTTTGTAGATGTGAAGCTAGCGAAACGACCGCAAGCGCATTATGAACGGGGCATGTAGTCATCTTAACTGGCACGCATGTCTGAATTATCATGTTCGCATTCATCATATACTTTCGTCATTCATTCACCTCACGTATCACCAAATTTGGTATATATAAAGCTGGCAAAACGACCACGAGCGCATCATGAGCGTGACAGGTAGCCTTGTTCTTAAATGAAACGCATGCCAGGATTATCATGTGTGAACCAGTCCCGTACCTTCGTCATCCATTCACATTACGTAATACGTAATTTAGTAGATGTGAAGCTAGCGAAACGACCGCGAGTGCATCGTGAACGTGGCGTGTTGTCATGTTCTCACTTGACACGCATGTCATGACTTCCACGTGAGAGCAGGTCACTTATGTTCGCTATGCAGTCATGTCATACAATACCAATTTGGCGATATATCATGTGAACGAAACCACCACAGGAACAGCAAGACCATGATATGTAAATCATGACATTCATAACATGCATCTTATGGTTTTTATGTTAAGACTAGTCAGTTATGTTCGTCATACAGTCGTGCTCTGCCAAACTGATTTCGGTATAGATCCCATGATCCAAACGGCCAGGAGTGCTAAAAGTCGTATAGGCGGCTAGAAAGAAAGAAAGAAAGAAAGAAAGGAAAAAAGGAAGGAAGGAAGGAAGGAAGGAAGGAAAGAATGAATGAAGGAAGGAAGGAAGGAAGGAAGG
This sequence comes from Rhipicephalus annulatus, assembly GCA_013436015.1. Lineage (NCBI taxonomy): Eukaryota > Metazoa > Arthropoda > Arachnida > Ixodida > Ixodidae > Rhipicephalus > Rhipicephalus annulatus. Next base: position 409,194 of record WOVY01010543.1, on the reverse strand, counting down.
AAGGAAGGAAGGAAGGAAGGAAGGAAGAAAAGAAAGATAGATAAATAGAAAGATAGAAAGATAGATAGAAAAAAGAAACAATAGATAGATAGATAGATAGATAGATAGATAGATAGATAGATAGATAGATAGATAGATAGATAGACAGACAGACAGATAGATAGATAGATAGATAGATAGATAGATAGATAGATAGATAGATAGATAGATAGATAGATAGATAGATAGATAGATACCGCGAAAGTCGACGAAGTTCGCTACGAAATGCTTCGCATTGCCCCGCCGCGGTGGTCTAGTGGCTAAGGTACTCGGCTGCTGACCTGCAGGTCGCGGGATCAAATCCCGGCTGTGGCGGCTGCATTTCCGATAGAGGCGGAAATGTTGTAGGCCCGTGTGCTCAGATTTGGGCGCACGTTAAAGAATCCCAGGGGGTCTAAATTTCCGGAGCTCTCCACTACGGCGTCTCCCATAATCATATGGTGGTGTTGGGACGTTAAACCCCACATATCAATCGAAATGCTTCGCATTTAAAGCAGTACAAGGACAAACGTAAAATCATATTGCAAGCGCTGAGAATGTAGTGCGTTTTCTCTGGTCTTCTTTTATTCGTACTGCACTTTGGAAAAAGCTCTTCCTAATGGTGTGATAATGTTCAGGCCACCGGCAACGCCCTGCGGGGCAATAGTATAAGGGTAACAAGACGAGAAAGCTTTGTCACACACACACACACACACACACACACACACACACACAATGAGAGCCAACAGATATGAAAGTACGCGTTATAGATACCAACATATACCAACATTTATAAGCTTTAGCAGTCGTCCTTCACAGCCCGCTTCCCGGGCAGTTATCTGTAATACTTGCTGTTATTACCGCGTGTTCACAAAACAATGATAGTGATACATGATTACTTTCCTTACTTGGAAATGATTTAATACATTTTTATGCTTTTTCAAGAATGTTTTTTTCGTTGACAATCCGCATTAAAGAAGTGGCTTCTATCGCTTATAACTTCTCTTCCATTCAGATGACTAGCAACGACACCGCTGCAAGCCATCACCCAATTTCAGAGAATACAGCGAAGCAGTAACGACTACACTGTTGCGAAAAGGCAGATCTTATCTCCCTCGTAGACCGTTCTACGCGAGAAGAGGGGAGGGGAAAAGCCCACATCCCGGAGATTTCGATGCATGCCGCTTCGCGAAGGCAGCCTAATTGTATTTAGCCTATATTGCTCCTCGGATACTTGAAATCGGCACTCGTGTATTTGTCCTCCGCTTCGTGTACTTCATTCGATGCCTGGCTACACTTAATATCACGGCTTAATAAAAGTGGTGATTGTGGCCTTTTCATGCAGCAAGGGCTCTGGCTGCCCACGGCTTCGTTTTTGTTGCACTGCAAAGCGTGACAGCTCCCACGTCCTTAAACTCGATTCTCGGACAGATATGACATCTCCTTTTGTTTTTGATTTTGTTAGTAGCTGTAAGTAATATCTCTGTATTGTCTGGCACCGTATAAAACATCTTGTGACCAGCATAAATGATCGCCCAACATTTAAGAACGACACACATTAACACGGACGTCACTTCCCATAACGCAGGAAGCAGGAGAGAAGGAGAAAGAGAGCGAAAACAAAGAAATAATATGTAAATAAGCACCAATGTAGAAAAAAGATAGAAAAGAGAAGAGGACCGAAAGCGAAAACTGAAGAGAAACAAATATGGCCGCCCAGCTGAGCACTTCCTTTATGTTTGGCACTGACTTCAATTTTTCGGTGCTGGCTAATTCAGGAATCGTTGAAAGTCACAAAGAAATGTTATCACACAAGAATCTTCACGACAAAAGTGATCACATACAAAATATCGCTCATAACTTACAGAGGCACGAGTGTGGCACATACTTGACGCCTACACCCGCACTTTACCTGCACAAGATGACCTTCTTTGACATTTAAAAGCTCCGACTAAGCTGACAAGTATCTCACATTGAGGAAATGTAAAAATTTGGTCTCTGAGCAAAATTTAGTTGATGCGGACAAAAGAAAAAAAAACGAACCTCTCTTAGCATGTGCCGCACGCACCACAGAAGAAAGCTGCAGTCTTCTTTTAATAGCATTGAGAATCATTGCAAGCAGCAGACTGCGCTCGACAGTAAACCTTGCAACTTATTAAACTCTTTGAATCATCACTGTGCCACCAGATGTTTTCTTTAAAAAGTATTATAGCAGCCTCGCACTAGAGGTCAGAAGCCTGACTGGGAAGCTCGAAGGAGGTGCAAAGCAGACTGGCGTTCCTTGTCTTTATTTTTTTCTTTCCTATTTTTGTCATCGTTTCTTGCACCTAATTCTGTACTTGTTTCTGTCTATTTTTTTTCCTTGTTCTTTGAGAACTCAATTCTATTTCGTCTCTCTCTCTCTCTGTTAGTTTCTCTTTCTTTCTTTGTCTCTCGTTATTTCTCGTTTTTTCTGATGACTGTTTTGATGACTGTTCTTTTGACTGTTTGTTTCTTTGTATTTCTCCTTTCTATTTGTTTCTCTATATTTCTATCTTTTCATATCTTCATTCTCTTAATTTTTCTCAATTTTTGTTTTCACCTTCTATAGCTTTCTCTCTCTTTCTTCATTTTTTGTTTCTCTTTCTCTTTCTTCTTTTTATATCTATCTTGTTCTCTCTTTCTTCCTCTTTTCCGTGTTTCCACATGTTTCACTTCGCCATAGAGAGTTCTAACTTTCGAACCTTTAGTACTCGATACTGGGTCTTGCCGAATTCTTGTGGCACAGTGGAGTAGCTAGGAAACAACAATTCAAAACCGCCCCCCCACCCTCAAAATTTCTTTCGCCATGCATACGCAGCGCAAAATGATCATTTACCTGCCCGGCCCCCACTTCAGATCAAGGAGGTGCTTCCTCGCCCCTCCCCCCCTAAAAAAAAGCGAAGAAATTCGGCATGCAACCCTGCTGTGACGAATATACCTCTGTGAAGTTTTGCACGAAGGATTACAAGTTACCCACATCTTAAACTGCTTCGCTGTTAGAAATCTAGTAAGAACACCATTCTCTATGTACTATTTTGTGGTTTTTTGTTTTATACAGTGTATCGTCCTAAAGCAACTTATGAATGAAGCTGCAGAGGAGTGCCTCTAAAGATGTCGACCACTCTGCAGTTCATCTCAGCCACGGTGCAAGAATACTTTAGGTGAGTCCGCTGCCCGATAATGTTCTCCTTCGCAAGGAGCCTGAGAGATAGCGCTACAAACTTTGCCCCTGCTCTCCCCCTCCCCCCTCCCCCCGCTCATTTATCCCCGCCACAACCCCCTCTTTCGCAGCGCCGCTTCATGCATGTCACGTGGTTGACATCTCGCGATATCCCGGTTTTCTCAGATTTGAAAACCATCGCCCACGTGCCGGATGTGCTTAGCGGAATTCACCAGCAGCCCGCGGCGGTCCTCAGTTCGGCGAGCCATCCATCGGCATGCCGCCAACGAGAACCAACGTTACTATATTCTTCTCTAGTAACGTTTAACGAGAACGTAATCGGTCCCTCCCCGCCAAGCGCTCGCTTCGCGGCGTTGGCTCACCTTTGAAAGTATTCTTGCACCATGACCTCAGCCGAAATGCGACCGCTGCGTGGTCGATGCCTTCTAGGGTACACGGATGTGCCGATGAACAGAACAGGCGAACAGTGTTCTCTGAAGACACAAGACAACCAATATTTTGTGGATTATGCATGCAGAATATGTGAATAATAAGAATAATAACGCGAACTGCGCGCTTAGATATTTTTACCAAAATGTTTCCGCTGCCCCATCGTCCTCTAAGTTAACACTCTAGAAAACTTTGGTACACGAACTTATATATATAGCATGCCCGACGTCAATATTTCTGTGTCAGCGCCATATGATGGAAGGAAATCACAAAAAAGTTGTTTCTTGGACATGCCTTTTGTGGGTCTTCACTTGTCCTTACCATTTCTAGAACTCAATTCAGTCGTATGTAGAATACACGCAGAAAAAATTCACGCTCACGCGCACTAGCTAGAAATTGGGCCGACTACATGCATTCTAAATTAGTCCACGGATGCGTTCCTTGTGGTCCTGCTCATACTTCTCTCATTCAAACTATGGAAATCATTTAAAATCGTGGAGAATGCGTCATATTATTTTACTCACGTCATTTCAGTGTCACGTCTTTGGAGGACGCCCGGAAATCACATGATATTTTGTTGCCTCAAAAAAAAAACTATTTTGTTGATATTTTCTCATAAGACCTACTGCCCTGACAGCTATATATTCGAACGACGTCCTCTTTCATCCACCTCGTTGCACATCGTTAAGGAGGGATCATTACTTTGCGGTCGTCGTAGACCACCACGTCACGAAAAATTGTGCCATGACTCGTTAGTCGGATAAGCATTGCCGGGAACCACCTTCCCGCTTCAGTCGCCAGCATAATGAATCATCGAGATTTCAAGATCACTGTGCAAAATGCTTCGTAACATCTTTTATTTTTTTCCCAACTGCACCTGCCCCGGTAAATTAGTGATTGCGTGGCTTGGCTGCTGACACGAATGTCTCGGGATCGAACAGCAGCCGCGGCAGCTGCATTTGCGATGGGAATATGCTCAGGCCCCGCCTGTACTACGTGATGTCAGGGCAAATAAAGAACACCAGATGGTCAAGATTTCCGGAAAACTCGACTACGACATCCCTGATAATCATATAGTGAGTGGCCTTTGAAAGTATAACCCCAAGAGTTATCATTTTACCGAATGAGTATGTTCTGTTCTTTCCCCCACTGCCTTCTGTACTGCCTTGGGTCCCAGAAATTTCTTTGATAAACAATTAAATAAATAAAAAATAAACTGTTTATTATCTCACGTGGACTACCAGCCAGAATAATAAAAGCAAAGGGGCAAGAACACCACCAACAAATATTCGCTAGGTGAATTTACTTGTCATGACGCTGTCTTTGTATAGCAATTCAAGACACCTTGAACTTGACATTTCTAATTTGATCATCTCTCTTCTGCTACAGTCTGCCTCGATCGAACAGTGTCTATGGTTCTTGACTGCTGACTCAAAGGTCGCGGGTTCGGTGGCGGCCGCGGCGGTCGTATTTTGATCGAAGCAATACGGTAGAGGCCCGTGTACTGCGCGAAGTCAATGCACGTCTAAGAACACCAGATAGTCAACATTTCTGGAGCCCTTCACCTCACCGTCTCTCACAATGTAATGGTGGTTTTCGGGCGTTAACACACCGATATTATTATTATTATTATTATTATTATTATTATTATTATTATTATTATTATTATTATTATTATTATTATTATTATTATTTCTACACCATGCTGTTGCGCCAGAAAAAATGGATAAACTAGACATATATGTGCCGAGGTCTTCATTATTTCCGTGTGTAACAGTAAAACACAGCAAACGAACGATGTCGTGCGAATTAGCTCCCGTCAAAGCATTAGAGATTAGATCATTGAAGTGTTTACCACTATCCGGTTTCCCGAAGTTAAAGTATGCGGGATTAGTACAGACAGAAAACAGCTCGAAAGCAAGAAAGAAAAATCACACGAAACTATAGCAGGTAGGAAGACACTTGGTTCGGGTCCTTCGACAGAAGTCACACTACACAGGCAAACTCATCTACACATGCATGAATAAAGAATATCAAAGAAATATGCTACATAACAATACTTGTGACATTATGCTCACAAGAGAGTCCCACATCTATAAACTAGAAGGGAAAAAAATGTGAGCAGTGGCTGCTCCTAAAAAAATGAGAATGACTGATGTTTTTTTTCTTTATTTCTTCTTGGAGATTCACGGATAGAATAATCCTGTTTAGAATACTGACACAAAGCAGATATTCTTGTCGCAGCGTTGAATGCGGCCCCTCCGCGGTGGTCTAGTGGCTAAGGTACACGGTTGCTGACTCGGTCGCGGGTTCAAATCCCGGCTGCAGCGGCTGTATTTCCGATGGAGGCGAAAATATTGTAAACCCGTGTGCTCAGATTTGGGTGCACGTTAAAGAACCCCTGGTGGTCGAAATTTCGGGAGCCCCCCACTACGGCGTCTCTCATAATCATATGGTTGGTTTGGGACGTTAAACCCCACATATCAATCAAGCATTGAATGCGTGGTCTTTACTAACTCTATAGAACTTCGCCGTTGCCATGCGTGCTTTTATGTTTGTGCACATGACCAGAAAGAAGCTTAGCGTGCGCACGAGCACCAACCGATGGAGCGCATACATGAACTTGCCGCAATTCAGAGAAAAAAAATAGCAGTGAACAGCCGGAGAAGCTGCCTTGATGAAATGACGCGGAAAAATGATGCTTTCGCGCAAGCGCACAGGCAGCCGTTCATTTCAAGGAACGAATTGCGCGCGAGGATTAACGAGCGCAAAAGTGCAGCCATAGTTTGAACTGCGCGCAATTTAATCGAGTCAGACGTCGCGCTCAAAGGCGTTGTGGTTGTGGCTCTCACTCGATCTTCATGCACAGGCACGGGCGTGAGACATGAAATTCGTGTGGCATCCGTCAGACACGCCGCACGGAAATGAGTCACGCGCATGCAAGCGAGAGCATCTCGTGACTCCCCTCCCCTGCCTGTTACAATTAACGACACCGAGCGGGAGTTCGGAGCAACCTTCTCTGCGCCCCATGATAAACACTGCGCCAGAAGGAGCGGCGTGCTAGTTGTAAAAGGCTCATTCCTCCGTCAGCTAGTGGATAGTTTCCTGGAAGCAAACGCTTTCGTCGGGCCAACGGTGCCCGGATGTTTTCGGTAATGTTACGGGGGGGGGGGGGGCGCTATACTCTAACGAGGCCGAAAGGAGCGAGTCCCGAAGATTGTGCCTCTTGTTTGCGCGGGTCAGTGCGCACTTTCTGCGGAAGCCTCTCAGGGGCACCGTAGTGGCCGTCACGCAGTGTAGGCCGCTCTTCCAATGAGCGCGCCTCCAAAAGTATTGCGCCAGATCGGCAAGACGCCTCTTTCGCACGTCTAATCGAGGAGTCGCTTTTTATATTCGGCGACGGTCACTTAAAGTGCCGATGCCAGAAATGCGGCGGTGGCGAACGCAGGCGAGACGTGATGCAGTGATCGACTGTTGTGGTTGGGGGGGGGGGGGACTTGAAAAAGCGTCGAAAATCCAAGCCCACTAATTGGAGCTGTTAAACCGGGCATAAAAAGACCCTATTGGCGGGATGAAAAAAGACAGGCATGTAACTTATTTTTGTGCACGAATAAGATAGTTAAAGGGCAGGGGGGGGGGGGGGAATAGAAAATGCAAATACACTACATGGTCGTTTGGGTTTGTTCATCGCTAACGTATAAATATTTATAACGAAAGTACTTCGAGTGATTATTTGTTGCGTAACTACTACATAGTAATGATCAGTTCAATATACACTAAATGTGTATATTTATATACAGAAGATACATATAGAAGATATATATTAATTACAAGGATCGTTAGCCTCTTGATTCTCTGCGGCCTTTGACGCTGGCACACATATCAGACATCAATCTCATCGAGCAATCTTATACACTTTCCCATCTCAACTCGTGGCCTCTTCTTTATATCCTCCCCTTGGACTGTATAAACGAATGAACCCCTGTTTCATACTTGATTCGATGACAATCAGCAAATGACATTATCTGAATTTGCGTTTGCTTCCATGGACAACCCTTCCTTATTTGTGAACTATGCATTGCTTTGAGCAACAGCATCTGCTCCGGATTTAAAGTTTTTTTTGTTGGGGGGGGGGTATAAAGCAAAAATAAATATCGCCACAGTGACGAAAATCATTTTGTTTTTAGCTATGTCTAACAGATCACCATACACTACACCAATATAGTATAGGCTGCCGCAAGATACGAAAAAAATAATCCATGTATCTCGATGAAGTGAATAATGACAACTGGGCGAAGCTCTGGATATCGTATCGGTGAGTAATCTTCCGTTACCCGTGCACTGAGTGACATAAAATATATATAGAAATGTAAATTCATTTCCTCCTGCAGTCGTCTCTCGCAATTGAAGAAGGATTTAGTAAATTTATGTAGCTAAAGATATGTCTCTAAAGTGAACTGAAGAACCCGTGATAATACCGGTGGCAAGATACCACTTTATTACGGGTGGTTTCTTGGGACATATAACTGCTTTACTTGTGCCTTTGTGCTGCAAGTTTCCTCAAGAAGCATCAGCATCTAGGCACATTTATGTAGAAATCAACTCATAGATTCTCTTCTCGATGGGTTATTTTCAACGGGAACAGCGATATTTTACACAATCATTAGCCTATGCGTACGTTGAGTTGTATTTGAAAACCCTCTTTTGTGTGTCACATAAGTTTAGACTGTACCAGCGGTTGTATACCGTGACCACGATGAACTCAAGGCTAGAATATAATGAAATTCGTACCTAAAAGGCAAGATCTATAAGTAGTTCAAATAGAGTATCAATCAAAGACAGCATTCTTCAAGATGGCACCTCATGATTGTGTGTATTTTCCACTGATAGCTCGAACAAAGAGGCGTTGGTAAAAAGTATAATCTCCATTTTCTCCCGAATGAGCGTCTAGGTGCAGGTGAGATTCCTGACAAAAATGATGATCCCCTGCCCCCCCCCCCCCCAAAAAAAAACAACTTTGTATTGTGTATTATTTATAAAAAGGTGAGTAAAAAGAGAGCGAATAGCGATACAGACGAAACGTTTCATCCAATCTTTCTGCATCTAGGAAGAATATGATAATGTTGTGACTGTTTCTGTGATCACAGATGTCCATGTCCTTTGAACTGTGGAAAATGTTTTGTAGAGGTGTCTGCCGATTTCCTCGGATCCGTTTGTGTTGTGTCGTATAACAATAAACTCGAAGCGTGGAACAACGCTTGCACATTTATGCTCCATGCGAAAAAGTGCAGCAACAGCAGACAGGTGTTGCGGAGGAGTTGATGGCACGCAGCTCAGAAGAAACATTATGTGAGGACACATTATGAATGTAAGGCTATCTCTCTCTCTCTCTCAATCTCTCTGTGAGTGTGTGTGCGTGCGTGCGTGTGAGTCTGTGTGTGTGTGTGTGTGTGTACGTGTGTGTGTGTGTGCTTGCCGCTACAGACCGAGCTGCGCACTTAAAACTAAAGCTATCGCGTGAACGGTCAGGTTTTACGCTGAATAAAGCGCTATTAGAACAGCAGAGAACACCAGCCTGTGCCGCTTTATTGTCGCCAAACACGCAATTCGCCGTAAAACGGTCTCGCTGGAGGCTCGTCGTATCTTGCAGCGTAAGTGGTATTCTTTACGCGTCTCGCATTGCGACCACGTTTCCATGGCAGTGATCCTAACCAAAACAACATAAACCCTCTAAGCAGCTTCCACTAGTGCCACACACATATGAGCACTTCGTAATAGAAGGTTTCCGACTAATTTTTTTTCACCTTTCCTTTTTTTGTCCCGCTATCACTCAACGAGCATTTTACATGGTGAAAACTTTGGCGGCATGCGCGACGCACGGGAGTGGTGGCGCTTGCTCAGTCACGCCAGGGGACAGTCCACGCCACATATGCGCAAGCAGCCTTGCTCACATTTTTCAAGCGCTCGAAATCAATTTTTTTTGTGATTTTTCATGCAGCAGCAGCTGCAAAATGGTGGTGCTGTGGATGGACAGAAGAAGAGAACAGGTATTGTTCATACATGTAGTTTCTCAACGCCGCTTACATGCGCGCCAACATAGAATTCGTTCTCCACTCGGTAAATCGATGCGGCTTCTTGGGCCTCTAATTCAGAGAAAACATGCTTCAAATTAGACATTGAACGCGGCTGCTCCATGTTGCGGTTGTGCATCACCACATTTCAGGATGCGCACTCATTCTTGGTTGGTGTGACGGAGTGTTCGACGGAGTGTCTGTTCGCATGTGCTCATGAAAAGCAGCTTGTTATTCCTCACTGTCAAGGCGTTTCCATTGTGAATGAGAGATTCTTAGCGATTCAGAAACGTATTTTTGTTTTTATTTGGTGGCTTAAGTTAGCTACTTTTTCCCCCGTCTCAGCTCTAAAATTTTTGTACGTAATTGTTATGCAGGTTTGATGACGCTCAGTCACGTTAAGACACCAGTGGGGTTGTTCAAGAGAACTGCGCCATAGGTGGCAAACGCATTATTAAAAACAATAAAAACGCGTAGTTACCTCTTCGGTCTATGCGTCGTTATATTATACACTTTTTATGAAGTTTACATGTCTAAAGTTTCGAGTGTGATGTGATTGTGGGGCACGCCGTTGTGGAGGGCTCTGGAAACTTTGGCTGTCTTGTGTTTATAGCATGTGCTGACGTCTCGTAGTGCATTGGCGTCTAGATTTCATGTTTATCGAAGTGAGACCACTATAGCTGGGATCAAACCCGTGACCTTCTGGTCAACAGCACGACAATGGCAGACTCTTTGCTAAAAGAACACAATAAAGAATAAGGGTTGACAAAACATTCCAGGATATTACCTATTTTATGTCGACCTTCAGACGTTTTTAGTAAACAGTAATAGAATCGGTCGACTTCAGTATCTGTGATACTTGGACAACGTGGAGATGTCTTGAGCAAAACATCGTCACAAACAAAAAAAACCCGCACAGCAACAACAGCATATAGACGTCAGCCTCAATCTAGCTTGAAATTTTCGAGTTGCAAGTTTTCACGAGCTAAGAGGCTTCCAAATGTGGAGCGCAATTCAAGCACGGCAGAAGTAAGCAGCCAAAACTTCCTTCACATCTCACGCTTAGCGCACACATGCTTCGCTGTGAGTAGGGATGAAAATGGGGGTAAAACATAGCGGTGAACTGATGCGACAGCTTGCTAAGCCATCTCAGCTATAATTGACGTCACTTTCGAAAGGGCGCCACTCAAACTTTCGTCGCTAATGATGTTTTGTCGACGTTAACGAAGGAACTTTCATCTGAATGGGCGATCTCGAGGCAGAATCTGTTGAAGATGGAAGTACCCGTCTGCAGTGACTTGTGGGTGCTTCAAGCATGCTTCTAAAGTCTGAATCAGTAAGCAGTTTAGCACTGTAGTGTGCTTATAACTAGACAGAAGTTTCCGGACAAAAGACATATCCTATTCGTTTATTATCCAGCAAATCGAAACGGAACAGCCCACAGAAGCGGACTTATCCCGACAAACGGCCTCAATGCGAAGAAGCCAGCTTCTTAGATGTCTTGTAACGAGGCGGAAGTGCGTGTCACTTGTCAGAATGACATCCATAAGAGCAGTTGAGCTGTAGTGTTGGATGCGGTAATTCAACTTGCTTCACAAGTTGCAATTTTGTGTTGCTAACAACGCGGTTTTAGATTTTAAAAAGTATCCGCCACTTTCATTTTAATAATGTCTGCACTTAGCAAGAACAGCACGAAACTGCATTTACTAGCATCACTGACTCGAAATGCTTTTTTATAGGTTTCTTTATAATGGTGAGTAGTCCCTTTGATGTGATGTTTCGTTGGTATGAGGATGAATAGATCGAAAGGCCCGATTTTAAGTTGATTTGTTTTGGTTTGTGGAACGCAATCATATGAAGGCATCAAGTAATCAAGGGAAGGAAAGATGATTAGGGTGCGTTATTTGTAGGTTTCACTTGTAGTAGTTGAAAAAAATGAAGGGAAATAAATATGTAGCTTTGCTGTCTCCGTGAACCAAACCCAAAACCTTCACACTTGTGCGTAGGATGCCCCACACGCTTAGTGGGGCGTGTGCGCCTTCCTTGCACGCAACTTCCAATTCTGAAGCGCAGTATTTTATGGTAACAATCGTTCACTTCCTCACTTTCTTGGAACAAATCCCGCTTTGGCGCAATTGGTAGAAGATTAAACTCTGAAAGCAAAAATTGTTGGCCGTCCCAACCAAGAGAGTTTTTTTTTACCACGATCGTATCTCTTTATTCTGTGAATACAAAACAAAATTCTACAAAAAAACGCCACTATGTAATTTTCTTCGCTTCCTTATTGTTGCATTCATACGGTGAAGGTGAAGATTGTGTGTGTGGCATTTTCGTACTTTCACAGAGCATTATATTTATGCCGTGCGCCCGAGGCTGTCAAGTGCAATCAACTCAATTAAAGAGTTAGCTATGCTCAACGGTCAAGATCGAACAGTACGACCAGAATCCTTCAGTAATTTTACTGGTCATGAAGCTTCAGCTAAACTTTGGTATAGAGACAGGAGCGACCGCTAGGGGTGCCCTCGCCCACGGCGGGGCATTGAAGCGGCCGCGGCGCTGCAATTGTGCGGCACACGCTGGGGCTGTGAAACATTAATAAATGTAGCCGTGAAGGTTGAATACCTCTTCAGAGTGGCGTTAGCTTCAAGAGAATTTGGGAAAGCTCTAATACAGTGAAATTTAGTGTCGAATGAGGCCTTGAAGCGAGAAATTCGACTGTAAGATATGCTGTAAGAATTGCACTGTAAAATATGCTACTGCTATAAAAGCGTGCTTATTTTTTTCTCTTAGACATCTAGTGAACATTAGTATACAACCCAGAGTTGCTCAATGACTCTGGTGGTTCTTCACGCATCGCAGAAGTGCAGTGGTTGCAACTTTTGACAGCACGTATCCAAACTTCCAGGTTATATATACATTCGGTGTTTGTATATACGAAGATATATATCTTAAAATTTTCTTGCACTTATTAAATCAACAGGTAGTTTAAATTAATCAGTGTTTTTGACCTAGCAAGTGATGATGACCAAACAATACTTCATATATAGGACGTTTGCCTCATTTTCGTGCTTTATTTTGCGTTAATTTATCACTACGGTGCCATAGCGCATTCTAAGTTCGGTTCGCCATGCAATGTAGTTTCTAGGTCCTTTATTCTGCTGTGCAGCTTACTAATGCTGTGTTTTCTCTGTCCTTCTTTATTGTTTTTGCTTCAAAGGCGGTAGCTTTACATTCCTCCTCAAAAGGAAAAATTGACCGACTGCGCCCCACAACGGAGGTGCCAACATGTGACGCAAAAGTTACCTTCTTGTGCTCATAACGCACTGATATCGAAAATTAACTTTTCACGTTCTCAAAGCTTACGCAAATTTCGTACAGCCTTGTGGTACAACGGCTCTTGCGCCATCACCCTAGCAAGCATCTATTGGCAGTGCTGAAGTCTTTGTACTATGCAACGAATGTGTGTTTTGATTGTTTCAAGCTGTGAGGAGCTGCATGTAGCTCCGGCTGTTCGGCATATGACTTTTGGTATTTTCAGTGTCTGTATAAACAAAAATGGTGAGCATTTTACTCATCGGGCTTCCGTATTACCTACTTGCTTTTCCCACATGTGCAAATTCGGAAAAACCAATGTGAAACCATCAGTTTCTTGTCACTGCATTGCGTGCTTACGCTTTCCCGCTCATCACTGAAGGCAGCGAGAACTCAGAGACTTTTTTTTATTACTTTTGTATCCGGATCAACAACCAGGTACCCCGCAAATACACAGTATCTTTCCCGATCTTCAGGCACAAAACACTAGGCACAATGGTAATCATAAGGTGAAAAACTACGCGATGGCATGCCACGATATTATGGATTGACCCAGTAGAGGCACCAGCAGCCGGCTTCCTTCCGGTCTGCCTGGTGCCCCGTGTGGTAATGCAGCGCTACCCCGCGGATTGCGCTCGCAGTGCACAAAGCTCTTCTAGAGATTTACGCGAAGCTTCACGATCAGTAAATGTATTGAGGGAGCCAGTATTAGTTATCTCTTTTCTCCTCTCTTGCACGCAAGTTTCAACACTGACGCGCAGTACTCGGGCATAATTATCGATTGTAAACAGCTCACATGCTGAAAGTTTGCACCTTTTTATAGCAAGAACATCCCATACACAAGTGAAACTGAGGATGTCTCAATGCAAAACACGACTAACTAAAACACCAGTTCAGGAAGGTTCTGAAAGTTATTGTGCCGCGACACTTATAAATGTTTTACAAATGATGGTGAGAAGGCACTGTATTCGGCAACAGCTAAATAAGCGAAGGCGGAGAATGACTTGTGATGGAATCCATCATTTCCGTCCACTTTTATGTTGAGCAAGCTCCAAGTAGTATATAATGGGTGGCACAATTTGCGTGGTAACTGTCGGCGCGTACTGAATAAATAATGTTTCTGATTGCCTCTTTATTGAGTAGTGAAGAATATTTGTATATCGACCGAACCACGGGACGTCAGTACCAGACGAACGACCAAAGAACCCCTGCATTTAGTAGCAGTTTCAAAAGTAAAAGACCCTGAAAATTTGTAGAAAAAATACATGACGATTCTTGTCAACGTACGTACTACATGTGAATGGCGGGGAAATGTAATGCAACAACAAATTGCCGTAGCAGTAATTCATTTTGCAGCTGAATTTACATACAATTTTTTTCGTGACACTTTCGTTATTCCGTAACGCAATACGAAGAATGTACATACGAGCACAAGCTCATTCCACACAGTAGCGCAGTTCGAACCCACACCTTCCATTAGCACACGCGATGGTAATCATTCACAATTTACAAAAGCATCAAAGGCCAGCTGACATTGTCCCGAACCAAAGTTTCTAACGATACCACGGTGGTAGCTCAACCTGCGCCGCAAAATCATTTACACTTGTTGTTTCACAGAGCCACACAAGAGACGTAGCCGTTGATGCATTTCCGTGAGTTGATTCAGGTATGCGCTACTCGACCTCCATCAAACAGAACATCTTCGTAAGGTATACAATTAAAAAACTAAACAAAAGAAAAAGAATAATGAAATCTGTTTATAAGATAGCCAGAATCCATTATGACATGACGTATTAAGAAAACAAAATACAAATGTAGTACATCAGTAGATGTAAACCTCAACCTCTCCTAAGCAAACAGTGGGTTAGAAAACGTAAGTTGACGTAAATAAAGCCGTCCCACTGTAAGAGCCGATACGGGGGCTTTTTACAACGGAAATGATCAGCGAAAGGGGGGAAAAACGTTTTTTTTTTACTCCGGATACTGAATAATGGAATCGCATGTGACGCTGCCTTTCATTCCTGTCACTTTTCTTTATTTCTCTTCTCCATTAGTTTTCAATGCAAACAAGTTTTATTCGCATGAGTGTGAAGCGCCAGGACAGACTGCAGCAGCAGAAATCTGCTTATCTTATGGAAAGGGAGAAAACTAGTGCAATAAAACACGCGAAAATGCTTAAGCTGGATAATTTTAAGCACGCTGTCAAGCATGTATGAAACGCGGGAGTACACGTCGGATGAACGTTGTTGAACCACTAACGAAAGCAAACACTCCTGTCTTGTAGATTTAAATTGTACATTTTAAATTACCCTAGAGGTGCTAAGCGATAAAAATGAAGCAAAAAGAAAAATGATTGAATAAAAAATGAAATGAACGATAAGCAGAGGCTGCAATGAGAAATTGTGAGCAGGAATTACAAAGCAAGACGAAAAATCTGAATCAATAATTGAGAAGCTTTTTTCTAGAGTAGTTGAAGCATGGTGTGAGTCTGCAATTTGTACTCACATTTACATTTCTTTTTCGCGATGTTTTCGCTGGGCTTAGCACTTACGGAGTATAGTGTTCAGATTATCACTCTAGAATCAAGCTTGAATGTCACGCTAGACTGAATGTAGGGGACAACGAAAAAAATCTATTCGCTGCGGGATTTCTGAACAAGAACGCCACAGATGCGGCATACACGCGATCTGCGGCGTTTCCAAAACAATGTCATATAGCTGGCACTGAAAAACTGCGTTATAACCTTTATAATTTGTACTTTTTTCACAAAGAAAAATAAAAAATCGAAATGCATAAAAAACACCTTGCTAGTACGTTGCTAAGCGCCGAGATTCGTTCTCCTATACATTCTTCTCAGTATAATTTTGTGGTGAATAGCCTCGCTCTCTTCCCTTTCTTTGTTCTTGAAAGCAAATATTATAAGCAGCCACCAACAATTCCAAAGTGCAGCGCTGTGTCTTGTGGTAGTTTACTGTTTACTTGCACATCTAAAAATATTTTTGAAGTTACCTAAAATGTTATTCACTCATGCAGTTTATCATAAGATGCAAGGTAGTATCGCTGAAGGCCCTGCCAAAGTAGCATTCATATGATAAGCATAATAATATTATTATTATCTGGGGTATAAGTACGTCGATATGATTATGAGAGATGTCGTAGTAGGGCACCGAGAATGTGTTCCATCTTGTGTTATTTAAGGAAACAGGGTAAGCCCTACACCCGCCATCTATTTTAGGTGAACTTTATGTACGTTTTTTCCAGAACCACATGAGCTACAATAATTATTTTACTATTTCTCTGACTATGACCCAATCTTCTTCTTACTGAAGAATATTTCAGACTAAAAATTATAACGCTCATTTTTTGTATTTTTTTACTTCAGGTATCTAAGTATCAATCAATAATACCTATTAGATGTGGTGTTGCAGAAAAGCACTTACTCACACAAAAATATTTCTGCTTGAGCATATTCTTTAGTACCTTATATAAATACTGGCCAAAATCTATGATTATAGATACTGTGGTTGCTTATAAAAAAGAACACCAATATGAAAAAAGCATGTTTCGAGATAACCCCATTTAAAGTTCACAATTCACATTATTTCAGAAGTACAACGAGATATTAGCAAATCGGCAAACCAGTTCAATAAATAGAAGCCGTATACTCATCACCAATATTATATTTTTTGTTCTTGTGTTGAAACGCTTGCCTGGCGAGGCTCATTTGTCGCCTGCTATGCAGTCGTGTCCACACAGTACTGTCGACAGAGCTAAAAGGTGCGCAGGTCCTGCACTTTGCAGTACTCTGGCAAATTCTAAAATGGATCACCAAATTCACACTGCCTATATTGCCATCATTTAAAGTTGACACAGCATTAAGAGTGCATATCTGCAGCGTCTGGTGCCCAAGTGAAACGTTTTTTTAAACGCACTGCCTCACGGAAATGTAATGACTCATTATGGTTTTGAGTTTACCCAAGGAGGTAATTAGCAAGTAATTCTGGATGAGCGTGTTAAAGACAATTTGCCTTAACAGCCTGAATAACAGGTTCTAGAAGGTATTTTTATGAGCGAATGATTCATAATTCAACTGGTCTTCGTTGAATTTGCACCAAGTTTTGGCATACTTCGAGCAAACACAATGTGACTGATTGGTATCCTTTGATTTTACGAAAAGTTATGTGGACCAAACAGATTTTCACATGTGCTCCAAATTCGCTCTCTTTTTTCATTTGTCCATCAATAATAGTTTTGAGGCTTGCAAATGATGAAGCTACATAGAAGTCACCGGCCAGACATAGGGTTCTTGACAGAAAGCTTGATGCTCCCTTTTTTTTCGTTTTCGCAGTCTGGGACCCATTCTGTTCTGAATGTGCCCAATGCACTTCACCCTGCAAACTGTAACCTCTTCATATGGCTATGATGCCTCAACTGCAAGGAATCCTTTGCTGCGTAATAGTAGGGGCATGGCAGGCCACTGCGGAAGTTTTGAAATATGTCAGACAGGAGATTTGTAAATCTTTGGAAGAAAAAGAAAGCTTTGAAAACCGACTCCAACAGAGGAGATGGGATCGGAGTATCAGGAAACAGATAGCGGCTTTAAACAGGCAAATTGAAGAGCACGCCATCATGCTCACGAAGCAAAGGTGCGGAAACGTCTGTCAGGAGATGGATAGGAATATAAGTACAGCCGGGACGTGGCGACTTCTTCGTCACTTTTTAGATCCGGAGAGCACGATGACAGCGTCCAAAGAGCAATTGGAACGGATGGCGCACCAATTTGAAGGCATTAGGAAGGAACTCTTAGAAGAAGTTCGGAGCAGATACATTAATCCCGCCGGATCCGAACCTCTCCATGATTATGGAGGACGGGAAAACGCAGCCTTAGACGTCCCTATCTCCCTGGCTGAGGTGTGGGCGGAGATAAATCGGCTAAGGACTAGATCAGTGGCAGGGCCGGACAGAGTGACCAACAAAATGCTCCGTAATTTAGATGATAGGTCCATCGCTAACCTAGCAACGTACATGCAGGAGTGTTGGGAAAAAGAGACTATATACCGCAGGAGTGTAAACTCGCGAATGTAATTTTCATTCCTAAACCGGGTAAAAAACTCGGTTTAGAGAATCTTAGGCCGATACCGTTAACGTCTTGCGTAGGTAAGCTCATGAAGCATGTCGTTCAGACGCGGCTCAATAGGTACATGGAAGACAATGGTATGTATCCGGGCACCATGATCGGTTTTCGACCCCGACTATCGGCGTGCGACGTGATGCTACAGCTCAAGGACCAAATTATAGACAAGCCAACGCGAGACGCAAAAGTTATCGTGGGGTTAGATGTGGCAAATGCAGTTGAAAACGTGAGGCACGTATCGATCTTGGAGAATCTGAGCTCCCTGAACGTCGGAAAACGAGTTTATGAGTATGTCAAGGAATTCCCTTCGAACAGGACAGCCACTTTAAAAATCGGGGAAGAATCCATTGAGGACATTAAATTAGGCAACAGTGGGACACCTCAGAGCACGGTGTTATCACCCGCCCTTTTCAACATTGTGATGTTGAAACTGCCTGAACAGTTCAAGGATATTGAGAATTTAAATCACACCATTTACGCGGATCACTCAACATTATGGATGAACGAGGGCAGTGACGGCCAAATTGAAGGCTCTCTGCAAATCGTCATTGATGAAATTGTGGAGTACCTGGAACCCAAAGGATGCTGTAGGCCCGTGTGCTCAGATTTGGGTGCACAGTTAAGAACCCCAGGTGGTCAAAATTTCCGGAGCCCTCCACTACGGCGTCTCTCATAATCATATGGTGGTTTTGGGATGTAAAACTCCACATATCAATTGATCAATGGAACCCAAAGGACTTAAATGCTCGGCCAAAAAGTCGGAAGCACTCTTCCTCATGCCCGCCGAAAAATGGCGGCTCCACAACAAGCCTGAAGTGGACATCCACTTGTATGTTAACGGCGCAGGGATCCCCGCGGTTGACAGTATCCGTGTCCTTGGACTGAGGATTCACGCGAACCGTGAGAATTCTGAAAGTCTTGCTAGGTTAGAAGCCAGTTCTAATCAGACATGTCGTCTCGTCAGACAAATAGCAAACAGGCATGCTGAGATGAAGGAGGTGAACCTTCTTAGATTAGTGCAGACCTTCATAATAAGTAGGATAGTGTACGTGGCACCTTATTTAAAAAAACGAAGCGGAGCGGGGCAAACTCGACACCATTATCAGGAAAAGTGTGAAAGCCGCGCTCGGACTTCCCCCAAACACGTCCACTGACAGACTTATGAAAATACGGGTATCTAACACACTCGATGAGCTGATTGGGGCTACTGTGACTGCAAAACATCAAAGGCTACTCGGATCTAAAACGGGGAGAGCACTATTAAAGAGATTGGGCAATGAGCCCACGCGTGAGCAAGTGCGATCAAAAGACATACCGATACAGATCAGGGACAGGATAAAAATACCTCCACTACCCAGAAATATGAACCGTACCTTTCACGAAGGCAGGCGTAAAGAAAGGGCAGAGGCATTACAATCCAGGTACACAAGTCGACAGGACGTCGCGTATATTGACGCTGCGGAATATGAAAGAAAAGCGGCACACACGGCAGTGGCGGTCAGAGAAGATGGTGGCCTGATTGCGTGCTGCACAGTCCTTGGTGTCGATACTGTAGAGGCCGAGGAAGTGGCCATAGCTTTGGCCATTAGCCAAAAGGGGGTCAGGGTGGTCATCAGAGATACCAAAAACACCGTGGGAAATTATGAATCGGGAAGGGTGATGGAGACTGCCGTCTGTATATTAAAAATGGTAGGAGTACCCAAAGAGCAGGTTCTCCTTGTCTGGGCTCCAGCTCACTAGGGACTTAGAGGGAACGAGGAGGCTCATTCGGTCGCCCGAGGTCTCACCTACCGGTTGACCCCTCGAACCTCCCAAGTTACCGAACAAAGAAGCGAGTATATGCGCACATACCATGAAATCGTCGCACACTATAGGCTGAATCGGCAAGTATACCCGAGAGCAGACAACTCACTAAGTAAGAAAAACTAGGTTTTGTGGAGAAAGTTACAGACCGGGGTTTTTCCAAACCCCGCGCTTTACAGCAAGTGGCACCCTGCAGTTTTCCAGTCCCAGTGTAAATTTTGTGATGAGGTAGCGAATTTGGTCCACATGGTGTGGACATGTCGAAGTCAAAACGATGGTTCTCACACTCTAGAATCCTGGGAGGCTCTGCTCTGCCACCCAGATCCCAACGTCCAGCGCGACATCATCAGTCAAGCCCTTGCTGCTGCCGCGTCTTAAGGGATTCCGGCTGACAGCTAGGGGCGACGGGCCATGTCTGAACAATTGACTGACTTTTTAATAAAGTTTTCTCTCTCTCTCTTCAAGAACAAAATTTGCCTTAAGACAAAAAAAAAACTGATTCTGGTTCAGAGGAGGCTGCATATTCTAAATAACACACAAACCAAAAAAATTTTTTTGAATATTTTTGCTTACCCTGTCCCCTTATAAGTTAATAACGTGGACTGACATCGCACTGTACACGGCCTCTAGCATTTCGGCTCCATCAAAATGCGGCTGCCGTAGCCTGGATTGAACCCGCGACCTTCGGGTCAGCAGCCTTAGCACCGTTACCGCACGGCGTACATTGGAAAGGAGTGTGTGTAAATGGAATAGATATGCAATGTTTAATGTCGCAAAACCGTATTATTATGAGAGACGCCGTAGTGGAGGGCTCTGGAAGTTTTGACCACCCGCAGGGGTTCTTTAGCGTGCACCCAAATCTAAGCACGTGGGTCTACAGCATTTTCGCCTGCGTCAAAAAGGCAGCCACCGCAGTCAAGATTCGATCCCGCGACTTGCGAGTCAGCATGTGTATCCATGGATCTAGTGCCCCAGTAATTTGGTCCAGACTGCGCTTCCCATGATATATATTAACTTGCACGGTACTATTGTTGTTATGTTGTGATTTTCAATACGTTTGTTGACAGCCTTCTACGGCCGCGTTTTCCACGTGTGAATTATTTTGCGCGTGAGTAGTATTTGCAAGCTAGCACACGCGCGTGGGAGCGTCAGCTATAGTTAGGGGGATTTGTTAATATAAGTGTGCATGCTTGCGAATGTGTGTTGGTGTGAAAGTGAATTTTAGGCGCGCCTACATCTTAATGTAGGCATATACGAGGCCTGGAAATTTCCTCCGGAAAGTGTGCTCTTCTGGCATTTACGCGCAAACCCATGTCGAATTACAGAGTGTCAATTAACGGTCAAAATATACCATATCGTCGATCTCACAAATTTCTGGGTGTCATAGTCGACAGAGACTTATCACGGAGCCCTCATGTGTCGTATTTGAAAAAGCGATTGACAGGCATATGCCATCTTTTCAAGTTTCTCGCTGGAAAGACTTGGGGAATGCAGCCTAATGCTATGTTACGACTGTACAGGGTGCTTTTCCTTGGCTTTTTACGATACAGTCTGCCTGCATTATCAAACGCCAGCAAAACAAGTCGACGCATGATACAAAGCGTTCAGGCACAGGCGCTTCGAATATGTCTAGGTCTGCCTCAGGGTGCCTCAACAATGGCGACTATAGCTATAGCCAAAGACCACCTCGTGCAGACCCATATTGAAATTGAAGCTTTGAGGATACACATAAGGCATGTGGGCCGGAATCCCCATCACCACCTAGCCTCTCTACTAGTGGATAGACCTCATACTTCCTTTTCTCTAACAATAACTACACATGGTGACTCCCTACCAACTGGTTTTACGCCCGCGGCGAGACCTTCAATTCCTTCATGGTGCCTCAAACAGCCAGTCATCTACCTGACAATACCAGGCATTCAGAAAAAAGGTGATTTCTCAATACCAGCCCTCAAGCAGCTCGCATTACTTCTGCTTTACGAGAAGTACCAAGACTGCACCCACGTCTACACCGACGGCTTCGTCCTGCCAAACAGCTCAACTGCGGCGGTCGTTATTCCAACGCACGCCACAACCATCAAATTCTGGACAGCTCATGCAACCACAACAACGGCAGCAGAGCTTGCAGCGCTTCGCGCTGCGCTGCGTTTCATTAACGACCAAAGCACGCAACGGTGGACGATTTTTTGCGACTGCAAGGTGGCACTGCAGTCACTTCTGTCAAATCTACGCCGTGGTCCACACGAGCAGTTGGTATTTGAAACAGCAGAAATGCTACACCACATAACAGAGAAAGGGCACCACGTTATATTTCAGTGGTTGCCAAGCCACTGTGGAATTATCGGTAACGAACGAGCTGATCAAGCAGCCCGTTCAGCCCATACAGAAGACAACGACCAGTCAATACCTCTCTCAAGAACGGACGCTGCTAGGAGGCTCCGAATGCTTGCTCGCCAACGCTCCATGACCCTTTGGAATGAGCCTCTCTTTACGCATGCAAGATTACGATCCCTTGATCCAACGTTAAGCATGCAGCTTCCAACAAAAATTCGACGAGGCGACGCTACTGCTATGTGCAGACTATTGTTGGGAGTCGCGTTTACCCGTGCGTACGCGTTCCGCATAGGTATGGCCGACACCGCCGACTGTGCACACTGCGGAGATGAAGAAACAATTCGACATATCCTGGGTGACTGCCCGAAATACAATCTAGAAAGACAACACCTTTCTAATAAACTAAATAGGTCAGATGACCAGCCGCTGTCAGAAGAAAGGATCCTGCGCCATCGTCATGACTCATCGTCACAGAAGAAAGCCGTGCAAGCGCTACTGGGCTTCTTACGAACTACTGGCCTGTCGGAACGCCTCTAGTGGACTGATTTTGTGTGTGCGTGTGTGTCGGTGTTTTTTTTTTCTTATTTGTTTTTTTAACTGTCCCTTTCTCTTTCAACCCCCTGTTCCCTAACCCCAGTGTAGGGTAGCATACCGGATACTAGCATCTGGTTAACCTCCCTGCCTTCCTCTTTTCTCGTTTCTCTCTCTCTCTCTCTCGACTCTTCTGTATTTATGATCTACGATTGTACAGAAATTTAAATGGTGGGAAAATTTGTGAAGTACTAGAATGGTTTAGAAATGAATGGCTGTTGGTGAACCAATAAACACAGTAACTTTATTCTTCAACGTGCATTTTCGTTGTTTACAATATTTCTTGCGTAACTGAAACTTGCTATCTACTGGTAGCCAATACCTAAAATACATTAGGCTGATGTCGTAACAGGCGGTGCCTTTAGCCAACTCAAAAAAAATTATCTTGTTCACCAAGTAGTTACTCAAATTTACGCAATTGCCTCCACTCTCAAGTGCACACTTCAACATTTGAGCAAAGGAAAAGTTCTCCTTGGTGTAAGCCGCTTGTGTTCTCTCTCTCTCTCTCTCTCAATCTATAGCATCGAGGTAGTGAACTGTTGCGCAGAGCAGTGCTAACGTTCTGTTGCGTTTGTGTCGCAGTTTGTCAGCACAAGGTCCCTCCGATTTGTATGCCACCAATGTGTGATACAAAATTCTAATTAGACACTGCAACAGACTACCATATATTTTAGAACTAATAGAAGAAAAACAGCTCTGAAGCCTTGAAGGTGAGCTCACTCAGACATCCCTCTTAATGGTCATCGTTCACTAGTGCCCAATGGTGCTAGTGACAGCACACGATGTTCAGAGATTAAGTGCGCGAATAATGGTATTTTTCTTTGTGCATTAAAATAGTCATAATGTGCAACTTCAAGCGAAATGCTGTTTAGTTGATGCTATTTATATTCTCTTATCTTACACCCTCTTACTTTAGAAAAAAACTAAATTGAATTGCAACGTAGCTGAAAGTAGCGATCAGAAATAATGGGAAACTGTAGTGCTGGTGTTCGGTGCAACGACCTCGAAGCTGAGTTTCAGCACGGAAGTTCGAAACTGGCAATAAAGTACACCATAGAACACCCGACGGCTTTCGCGACAAGCCGCGTGCTTGAGAAACTGTTTGCTTCAGAAATTATTTCTTGAGTGGAGACCAGTCCATGTATACTCCAGCCCCCCAACATGAAGCCCGCGCGACGAGAGTGACAGGGGGCGGTGAAAAAAGAAAAGCAAAAGTAATAATAAAGAGCGCCAAAGCGAATGCACCTCCCAAAGACGGAGGCATCCGTGACGCGGCGCGTGATAGGATGCCGCGGTCCACAGTGGACCACTTTTGCGCACGCACGCACGCACGCACAGACACACGCACACATAAAGACGAAAACGGAAACAAGTCGAAAGTGTGTCCCCGCCGCGTGTGGGCCACTGAGGCTTTGCCCGCTCACTGCGTCAAAAACCCTGGGAGGAACTCATCTGGATCGCGACTGCATCGATCAACGATTTATTACCAGAGAGGCGTATTTATATACACGGCGCTGCTCGCTTGACGCTGTCACGGCGCGTGGCGTTCAATCCTATCCTATGGCCACGCTGATTTTGCAGGCAAGCGAAGCGATGGAACGACAGACAGGCCAGTTTCTTTCGACATTTTTAAATATGTTCTCTTCGATACTTTCCGTCTTTGGTTTTCGCGGCTCGCTTCGTCCTTGTCCAATACTGGGCCCATCACGGGTTATCGCCCCCTTGCACGCAACGCTAGGACGAAGGCAGACGAGACGCATAGACGATGTGGCTCGAATCTGAAAAACTCGCCCTTCGGCGCCCGCATCTTTCGCACGTCCGAGCTTGTATGATGATGATGACCTAAGATGGATGGCGCTCACCCACAAAGAGGGATGGGCCAAGTACCGGGTGGCAGGATATCTAAATAAAACTGAAACCAAGCTGAAAAATTAGTTCACAGATCAAACTGCGAATAAACGAAAATGGTTGCTGAGCAAGTGGTCAAAACATGTCTTGTTCCTGATGGACAGAACTACAAATTCTAAACTCAAGATCTGAAAAGGTTAGGATTCACTAGCGTGGTAATGTTTTTGTTTCCCTAATGCAGTCAAGTACAGTGGAGTTACATCCCTGTGGCAGTAACCAAATAAAGTGCCGCCAAGTGATAAAAGTACTGGTGTAAATTTACTTTTATTCCTAACTTCGGTCATAGGGCTTCTAAAAATCTTTTTTCTCTGATAAGAATAACGACTACAGAATGAAAGAAATGTTCAATTGTTTCAATTTCAATCCGAAAAATCCAGAACAGTTTCGCGTAGCAGTTTTCAGACTTACTTCTCCTCTTCCTTTATTTTACATTGCCCCACACCTCTCAATGAATACACAAACTGCTTTTTTATTCCAGCACTCACATATCAGCGAAGAAAATTGATGAATCATGGCCAGGTCGGCAAAGAAATCATGTTCCCGGCCATTGTGGGATGATTTTTGCGGTCCCCGAAGTCGGGTACAAACTACCCCTGATGATTAGGCAATCCTGGATTTTAATAATTGCTTGAAAAATACTACACAACATTATGTGATCAATGTAAACTATAAAGCTACGTGTAAGATTTTAACTTTTCTACATAGATGTGTGTATGTACGTTTATAAATAAGTGTATGGGCGCACCTCAGAAATATCCTGGATTCGCACTTGGCTTTTTTTGGTACCCACAGCCCGTTAAAATTTATCTTTATCAAACATAACCTAATATTGCTTCACACACACACACACATACATGATATATATATATATATATATATATATATATATATATATATATATATATATATATATATATATATATATATATATATATATATATATAGGTATGGGATATGGCACAACGGGAGCGTTGTCAACTCATCCCCTGATGAAGGGAGGACCCCTCCCGAAACTGTTGGGAAATATATATTTATCCTTGTTGACAACGCTCCCGTTGTGCCATATCCCTATACCTTCACGAAGACTAACTGGCCCATTGAATTATTACTCCCACTATATATATATATATATATATATATATATATATATATATATATATATATATATATATATATATATATATATATATATATATATAGCTATGTTTTCTTGTGTATTGGCCCGCCACGGTGATCTGGCCGTTGGTTGTTATGGGGCTCGACTGCTGTATCGAAGGTCTGGGGATTGAGCCCCTGCCATAGTGGCCACATTTTGGATGGTGGCGGAAATGCCTGAGGCCCGTGTACTCAGAATCGGGTGCACGTTGAAGAACCGCCGGTGGTCGACATTACGGCATCCCTCAAAATCGTATCGTGCTTCTCGAGAAAAAAATTACCCACAATTTTTATTTCTTGTTTGTTGTCATTCTTTGCAAGAAAGACGGAATTAAGTTCTTAACTTCTGGTGTCTCTTAAAATGAGGCAAACTGGAAAAATGAATGAGCTCTGAGAAACTAGTACTATACAAAATGATTGTGCTACTCCCCCTCACCCCTTTTCTTTTTTCGGGGCACGCGTGTAATGTTGTCTTGGGTTCATGACGCTGACGAAGGCAGAGACGGCGTGTCCGAAATAAAGCCTTTATTAGGCCGAAAATGTGGCCAGGAAAATGGAAGATCAAACTACAGCAAGCAATGCGCGCTGCACACTGATATCGGAGAATAGAGCGTCGGCCGTCGAAGAGACTAACAAGTAATCAAGCGCGCCGGCGTTTCTACATGTGCTATCAAATATTTCAGTGTTATCGCTGGCGGCCACATAGTTCCCGGAAAGCTTTATTGCTCGCGTTGTACGTGTAATGAAACTTGAAGGTGCCAAGGTTATCTCGAGGTTTCTGGGTCAGTCAGCGCGGTTTGCGCAATGCAGCACTTTCACGTGTGAAGAGGAGACAGGAAAAGTTGAGAAAGGAGTGTGGCAATAGGTGTAAATATCTCACTGTACAGGGTGCACCAGCTATTTCTGGCCCTAGTTTAGTATGCTGACATTCTCATTGACGACGCGACCTAATGTAAGTTGCTGGCTGCTTTCATGGAGTGAGACTGATTTCTTTTGTTTTGATGAATTTCTTAATTAAGCCACCTTATTTAACCAACTTCAAAAGCAACAAAACTGGGCGAGAATTTGCACTGAGGATATTGAATTAGGTTCGCAAAACTTATGGTTAGACAGTTGTTAACTTATTACCCACTAACTATAAGTGTCCTTCTGATCATTGCAGATACCTGCGGAAAAAAAAGAATGAAAACAAGCAATCCAATTACATGTCTGTCTGCGCATCGACGCGAACCGTCATTGCAGTGCTCCCTAACGTTCCGCACACAAATGATATTCTTCCTTCACGGGGGTTCTTGGCAACGATAAGCCAGTTATCGCTTGTGTTGTTGCTAGCAAAACGTGGGGCATTACATAGCTTTGTCGAAGCCACACACACACTCAAATGCTATGGTCGTTTTCACGCGGAACGTTTATGAGCACTGCTGTACGGCGCGAAAGCATGCATGTCACGGGGTAATTTTGCTGTGCGTGTATGTGATGCACCTATTGTGATGTCCTCGATTATTGGTTCGGTGCGTCACACTGCAGGATGTGGGCTAGAAGTTTAACATTGAATGTAATCGCACCAAACAAAGTCGTGATGCACATAAAAAAATGAAACCAACCTAAAGTTATTCTTCAAAATGTGATAATGTTACAGTGATTTAGTCGCTTACAATCTGAACATAAATGCGTCTCCTCTCCCCCTGCCATTCATATTTGGAATAGAGCCGTACTATGTGGTTGCCGCTGTATGGGTTAGTACTTTGCTGCCGCTAATGTAAACAATACTCCTATTAATAACTAAGAGTTTGTCGTCGCTTACTTAAAATGTTAGGTTTCCCTAAAAAGTTATATATGAACCTTTGCTAGAATTCGCCTGAGCGTTTTCGACCGAAAACCAGTCACACAAACATTTGATGGTTGATTGATATGTGGGGTTCAACGTCCCAAAACCACCGTATGATTATGAAAGACGCAGTGGAGGGCTTCAGAAATTTACACCACCTGCGGTTCTTTAACGTGCACCCAAATCTGAGCGCACGGACCTACAGCATTTTCGCCTCTATTGAAATTGCAGCTGCCGCAGCCGGGACACGATTCCGTTACCTGCGGGTCAGCACCTCAGCCACTATACCTCCATGGCGGAGCCAGTGACCCCAACATGTGTATGTATAAGAAAATGACTGACCTGAAGTACACCTAAAATGTTTGACGTCCGGGAAATAAGTAAATGACATTGGAGGGGACCACTTTCATTTTTTTCCTTTGCGTGGGTCAGCTGTGGTTGTGTGTAGTGCTTAGATATATTTCTAGGTTGTAAGTGACTATAAAAGCAGAACCAGAAAACAAAACACCGGTTCATGCTTTGGACGCTAATGAGTTGCCCATGTACCGAGCGTATTGTGTTGGGGTTACTGTGTCTGAAACAATAAATATATCTGGGGTTTTACGCCCACAAACCAAGATACCATAATGAGAGACGCCATAGTAGACAGCATCGAAAATTT
This sequence comes from Rhipicephalus annulatus, assembly GCA_013436015.1. NCBI lineage: Eukaryota > Metazoa > Arthropoda > Arachnida > Ixodida > Ixodidae > Rhipicephalus > Rhipicephalus annulatus. The sequence continues at coordinate 380,748 of WOVY01010543.1, read as the reverse complement.
TCACCATCTCGTGGTTCTTAACGTTACCTGACATCGCACAGTAAATGGATTCTACCATTCAGCCTCCATCTAAATGCGACCGCCGAGGCCGGAATCGACATCACCACCTTCGGGTCAGCAATGGAGCAGTATACCCACTGTTCGATGAAGCTTTTTTTCTTTCTAACATTTTTCCACCGAAGACACTCTGAAACAGAAGTGCAACGGCAGATAAATAAGGAAAATGCAATTGGCAGCGATGCAAATTCCCTGAAACAAAAAGACGTCAAGCAGTATTAGCATAAGACAGCCATTGCAAGCATACTGCATATAAGAGGCAGCGTAAGAATGAGCAGACTTCAGATGTAATAACGAGAGCGTATTGCGGTGGCTGGGTAGATGTGACGGCTTGGCTTTCAGAACTAGGCACTATATTGGGTCAAAATTAAGCTGTGTCTAAATGACACAGGGAAATGGAGGGAAGGTAGGGGTCGCAGTCTACAAGACGGCCAGACTAGCGCGGCTTTGAACACGCGAAGTCACAACCATGGTGATGACGGTGACGAAAGAGAGAAAAAAGATCTACGACTTGTGATGAGCTCGCGGTGGCCAGGCGACGAACCGCACACGTGTCATTTACAGCGGAAGGATGATGGGCTCCGAATGGCGTAAAGGAGACTGCAGTGAAGGGACAAGTACGCAAACGCATCAGCCTCCGACGTCTATGTCCGCTCAACTGCAGCGCCGAAGCTCATGGACGCCTTCTAACCGCAAACAGGAAGTTCATTTCGCCACAGTAGGGTGTACTAGATGTGTTAAGTGTCGTGACCGCGCCTTGCCTCCAGATCGCTTTCGCGTTGCCCGTAGTGGCAGCGCTGCAGTCGAATTGTACTGAAAGAGCCGCGGCGCGCCGCATGCAGGAACTGCTTGTGCTTCGGCTCCTCTCTCGCACTTTCTTGATGCAGATTTCTTCGTACCTGCCCATTATTTATGTCTAGCACATTACGCCATAGCCCTTGAAGTATGACACGCTAATCTACTGAATTTGAGCTCCATAAAAGCCCTTGTGAGAGACCGAAAATAATTCAGAAAGGGCGTGTCTTATACTGATTTATTCTGACTTGACTCCTCCTTCACTGGTTAGACGTCTAGAATACTCATAATAACTGAGCTAATTTATTGGAAGTTAGCTTTGCTCAGAAAGCTGTGAGATTAATAAAAATACCGTTTCAAACGCACTCAGAACAAGGAGGCCGTAAGTAGAGAGGGGAGAGGAAGGAATTCTCAAACCCATACACCACGAAATCTGTTCGCAATTAACTTTTCAGGGTGTACTAAAACATTTAGACGCATTCACAGTGACCACCAATTGGCAAATTTAGTTGTCCCGCTGCACCCTCCCACCCTCAAAAAAAAAGAAAATGTTCTGGTTAGCCTGGCGCTGAACGTTCACAGTTGGCGATGCTGAATAAAGAGTGTACAAATGCACACTTTAACTTTCCCTTTTTTGATAGTGTGACGTCTTAACGTCTTGAAACTAGTTCAATTTAATGGGACATTGAAGTGTGAATTAAATGTCTATACTTGTGGATATATATATATATATATATATATATATATATCATCTGTGTTACTGCTAGTTCTTATAGTATTAGGGTCATCGTTGTCCCAGCTACTGTACAGATCTCCGTAAAACTAGAACTCCTCCACTATTTTGACTACCCTTTCCATATTGATAGCTATTTTGCCTTCCTTTTCCTTTAATGCATACATCTGGTTTTCGCCTATCCCAAGTTTTCTCTTCACTGCTTTGACGCTTCTTCCAATCTTCAGAGCGTGTTCATATCTTTCCATGGTATACCTTCTTACATCGGATACCTTACGCTTATCAATCAGCTTCGAAAGCTCTACCCATTCTATTTTGTCTGTTGTACTTGAGACTTTCCTGCTTTTATACTTCTTAAGGAGATTCTTCGTTTTCTGGGAAAGCTTGCCAGTGTCCTGTCTATCTACCGTGCCTCCAACTTCCACTGCACACTCCTTAATAATACTCGTAAGATTATCATTCATTGTATCTACGCTAAGGTTGCTTTCCTCACTAAGAGCTAAGTTCCTGTTCTTAAGCGAGACTCTGAATTCTTGTACTTTCCCTCTCAGTGCTAGCTCATTGATTGTCTTCTTGCGTATCAGTTTCATTCGTTCCTTCTTCAAGTCTAAGTGAATTCGACACCGTACCATTCTATGGTCACTGCATCGTACCTTACCAACCACTTCTACATCCTGCACGATGTCTGGGTGTGCACTCATTATAAAGTCTATTTCGTTCTTATTTTCACTATTAGGGCTCCTCCATGTCCACTTGCGGTTTCCTCTTTTTCGGTAGAAGGTATTCAAATTTCGTAAATTATTGTGTTCTGCGAATTCTACTAGTAGCTCTCCTCTGGCGTTTCTAGTACCGTTGCCATAATCTCCTACTGCCTAGTCTCCAGCCTGCTTCTTCCCTACCTTTGCCTTAAAGTCTCCCATCAGTATAGTATACTGTGTTTTTACCTAAATATTGCCGATTGCACGTCTTCATAGAAGCTTTTAACTGAAGCGTCATCATGGCTGGATGTAGGCGCGTAAGCCTGTACCACCTTCATCTTGTATCTCTTATTGAGATTTATTACTATATACCACCCTTTCATTATTGCTATAGTGTTTCTCTCTGTTTCCAGCTATGTTTCTGTGAATTAGGAACGCCACTCCAAGTTCTATTCTGTCAGACAAGCCCCGATTGCAAAGACGTGTCCATTCTCTAGCACTGTATAGGCCTCACTTGTCCTCATAACATCATCATCATCATCATCATCATCATCATCATCACCATCATCATCATCATCATCATCATCAGCCTGACTACGTCCACTGCAGGACTAAGGCCTCTCCCAGGTTCCGCCAGTTAACCCAGTCCTATGCTTGCTGCTGCCAATTTATACCCGCAAACTTCTTAATCTCATCTGCCCACCTAACCTTCTGTCTCCCCCTAACCCGCTTCCCTTCTCTGGGAATCCAGTTAGTTACCCTTAATGACCAGCGGTTATCCTGTCTACGCGCTACATGCCCGGCCCATGTCCATTTCCTCTTCTTTATTTCAACTATGATATCCTTAACCCCCGTTTGTCGCCTCATCCACTCTGCTCTCTTCTTGTCCATTAAGGTTACACCTACCATTTTTCTTTCCATTGCTCGCTGCGTCATCCTCAATTTAAGCTGAACCCTCTTTGTAAGTCTCCAGGTTTCTGCTCCGTAGCTAAGTACCGGCAAGATACAGCTGTTATATACATTCCTCTTGAGCGATAGTGGCAATCTACCTGTCATAATTGGAGAGTGCTTGCCGAATGTGCTCCACCCCATTCTTATTCTTTTAGTTACTTCGATCTCGTGGTTCGGCTCTGCGGTTATTACCTGCCCTAAGTAGACATGGTCTTTTACAACTTCAAGTGCACTATTACTTATCTCGAAGCGCTGCTCCTTTTCGAGGTTGTTGTACATTACTTTCGTTTTCTGCAGATTAACTTTAAGACCCACCTTTCTGCTCTCCTTGTCTATCTCCGTAATCATGAGTTGCAATTTGTCCCCTGAGTTACTCAGCAATGCAATGTCATCCTCACCTATCCCTATCATATTCCATTTAACACCCTCTAGCACCTCAATTAGTACAGCTAGAGTTGCCTCACTAGCTAAGGTTCTAGCACTAAACGTTGCCAATTTCAGGTTCCAATGGCGGTCTGTCTCGATTCAGAGATTCTTAGCACCCTCTGCTGCATTGCAGATCTGACCGCCGCCGTGGTCAGTTGCTTCGCAGCTGCTGGGGATTGAGGGCCGTGTGTTGATTGACGTATGCATGTGGGAGGTATTGGCCAGATTCTGCACCAGGGTGGCCAATCCTTCTTTGGTAAGGATTCCTTCTCAGCTCCATGGCCACCAGCCCCTCGAACCCCAAAGCCCTTCCATGGGGAGCCCTGCGAAGACGTTGAAGGCTGGTTGGACCAATACGATCGAGTCACCGTCACCAACGAGTGGGACGAGCTCTGGAAACTCCAGTATGCCTATTTCTACCTGGAGGATTCAGCACGTATTTGGTTGGACAACTACGAGGCTGCCCTGACAATCTGGCCGGTGTTTCGCACTCAACTGCGTAACACGTATAGTAGCTCCAACTGGAAGGAACAAGCAGAACGTGTCCTTGATTCTCGAAATCAAATACCAAACGTAAGCTTGGCCATGTTAGTTGAGGAGATGTCTCGTCTATTCCGTTGAGCTGATTCCGCAATGAATGAAGACCAAAAGGTACGCTTTCTGATGCGGAGCGTCAAGAAGCAGTTGTTTGCTGGACTTGTGCAAAATTCACCAGCTACCGTGGCGGAATTCCTCCGTGAAGCGACAACGATGGAGCGAACGCTAAGACAGTGGTATTCGCAGTATGAGCGGTCGGACAACCTTGCATGTCTGTCAGAAGCCTTGGCAACACCCGACGTCACGAGCGTGAGAGACCTTGCTGAGCTAGCCCATGGCATTGTACACAACGAGCTGCAAAAGCTTCACACAGTGCCTTCACAGCCTCAAGTGGCTGCTCTGACAGACGTCGTCCGTGAAAAGATACGGCAGCTGGTACGACCATTAGTGGCACTTCCAGCCGAAACTCCTGTGCTAACGCATGTGGAAGCTGTACGCACTCCTGCGCCGGCAGCTAGTCGTTTTTCCCGACCGACCAGCCTGCAGACGCCACAAGACTTCTTGGGCCTTTAGCACTATGAAAACTTACGACCGACTAGCCTGCAGATGCCACAGTACTTCTCGGGCCCGCCACTATATGAGAATCCGCGACGTAATGTGCGGAAATTGAGCGTATGGCACGCTTCCGACAATCGGCCACTTCACTACCTCTGTGGTGAGCCTGGTCACTTGTACCGGGAGTGCTCACACAAACAGATGGGCCTGCCTAGATTTCGGCCAGACGCTCGTCGTCCCCGAGATGGGGAACGACCCCACGCTATTGCAGAATACTTGGTAAGCCTACAGTCTTCGACTATTCAGCGCCACCAATCACGCTCTCGGTGCCCTCGAGGCTCTACGTCCTCGAATCAATATTCCACCTTCGCAGATGTTGCGGGACTATAGGTTGGGTCCTCGTTTTGAGCGATTTGTTGTTGGCTAAGTTGGACAGAGTGGTTAATCGAAAATTAGTGAGCTCTGCAGTAAAGAAAGTGTTAGATTTGTTGATGTTATGTTTAGTCACAGTGAAGTGTGATCAGCAAGGTTTTGTGTCTCAGGTCTCCATTGTGCTGTGGCTTTTTGTGAAATGTCTTGATCCACTTGTATCGCCTCATGAAATAGTGAAAAACTCGTCCATCAAGTTTCTTCACTTTGGGCTTACGTTTAGGGCAGAACATAGCTGCTGGACGTATGGACCACGCGCGGGAAAACCGCTGCTGCCATACACGTTGGCTCATAGCAAACTTGTAAAAAGAGGCATAATAAGTACGTGTTTCACTAATGCAATTGACCGTTCTTGTGTTCATTCAATAGAAGCCAGCTTTCACGATCAGGTTGCTAGGCTGAAGTTGGCTGGGTATCCTTAGGCGGTCTGGGTTTTTGTGGCCAAAAGTATTCGCAGGAAACGGAGAGATAGAGGTGGCCAAAGAAATGGTGCAGCAGGACGTGACAACAGCAATCGCAAAAAAGAAAGCGAAAAAATAGCCGTTATTACATGCATCAGATTACCCACCGCCTGGAAAAGGTGGGGCAACGCATGTTCGTGTAGTTTCCTCTACGCCACACAAGCTTTCTCAGCTAGCTTGGCTGATACGTGCCGCTAGACACAAGGAACAGCTGTGCAAAAGAAAGCACAGAAGCCGTTTTGTCTATTGCGTTAGCAACGTTGTTTACACGATCATACATTAGTGCGGTGCCTGTTATATTAGGCAAACTGGAACATGCCTCAACGACAGATTGCGTGAGCATGCGGACAGTGTTCGCAGCGGCAACGATGGTTTTCTCGCCCAGCATGCCACTAGGTATGGCTGTGAAGTACAGTTTGATAACACAGTCGTACTTAACAAACACAAAGATGAGTGCACAAGGCTCATAATTGAAGCAGCATACATAACAAGTGAACACTTGACTTGCGTCAGCAAACCATCAATAGTTCTGTTCGATAAAGAGCTAGCATTTTTAGACTGTAGCAGATGCCATAGAAGATAAGTAATCACTCTAAGGCACAGTAGGCGTTGGTAACGTGGGCCTGACGTACATAGATCTTTTATCGGTTCTGTTACTTTGGTCCCTAATTTGGCCTTATCGTATCTGCCATGACACTGTTTCTTCTGTCAGTATATATTTTATAGTTTTCCGAATAAATTTGATTGATTGATTTGTGAGGTTTAACGTACCAAAACCACCATATGATTATGAGAGACGCCGTAGTGGAGGGCTCCGGAAATTTCGACCACCTGGGGTTCTTTAACGTACACCCAAATCTGAGCACACGGGCCTACAACATTTCCGCCTCCATCGGAAATGCAGCCGCCGCAGCCAGGATTCGAACCCGCGACCTGCGGGTCAGTAGCCGAGTACCTTAGCCACTAGACCACCGTGGCGGGGCATTCCGAATAAATTTTCAGTTGGTACAAAGCACTCGTTCCTGTCTTTCACTCCGCGTCTAAGTAGCGTGCTCTCTTTTCAAAACAACCCCAAGTCCCCGCCGGGGAAACTAGGATCAGAGGCCTCAAAGGGTGGGACCGCTGTTAGGTTATCGTCAAAACAGACTCCTCTGACCCATCCGCCGACCATCGACGTTTCCTTTCAGTCGACACCTCTCATCGCCAACCAACCCGTCTCTGAAGACATTGACGTTCTTGTCGACAACCATCTGGTAACTGCTCTGGTCGACATCAACGCCGACTACTCAGTTATCAGCGCTGAACTTGTGGCTCAACTTAGGAAGATTACGACTTCTTGGGGGCATGGACTAAACCTTAGGACAGCAGGTGGTCATCTCTTGACACCGATCGGGAGATGCACCGCAAGGCTGCAAATCTGTGAGTGGACGTTCATTGCTTTCTTCGTTGTGCACGCTGAATGCTGCCGTAAAGTTATCTTTGACATAGATTTCCTTCACAAGCATGGCGCTGTTACAGATCTTCGAGAATGCCTGTTTGCTGACGACTATGCTCCGAAGCCTAGAGATACCGATCTGCAGAGGACTGCGCTTTGTAATGTCGATAACACCGTCACACTTCCGACCCATACTTCAGCACGCCTACCGTGTATCACAAAAAGAACAAGAGGCGATACGTTCTCAAGTGAAGCACATGCTCGAAGACGCGGTAATTCCGCCCTCGAACAGGCTACGGTCGTTTCCCGTCGTACTAGTAAAGAAGGGCGGCACTCTTCGATTTTGCGCCGATTACCGCAAACTCAGATAAGTGACAAAGAAAGACGTTTAACCTCTTCTGTGCATCGACGACTCACTGGACCGCCTCCGACGCGCCTCATACTCCTGCTCCATAGATTTACGCAGCGCCTACTGGCAGATCGAAGTCGATGAATGCGACAGAGAAAACACAGCATTCATGACGCCTGATGGTCTGTACGAATTCAAGGTGCTGCCCTTCATTCTGTGATCGGCTCCTGAGACATTTCTGAAAATGATGGATACAGTGCTGTCCGGTCATGCCTCGCTTACTTAGACGACGTCGTTGTCTTATCACAAACGTTTGAGCAGCACTTGCAGCGACTTAGATCTGTGTTTGTTGCAAGTTGCACGGCAGGCCTATCACTGAAACCAGAAAAATGCCACTTTGGTTACAACGAACTAAATTTCCTCAGCCACCTTGTTAGCCACGAATGCATTCGTGCGGACCCACACAAAACATTGGCTGTCACAGATTTTCAGCTACCTGCCAACAAACATAACGTACGTTGATTTTTATGCCTCTGTGCATACTGCAGACGTTTTGTGCAAAATTTCGCAAACATTGCCAAACCCCTCACTTGTCTGACAAAAGAAGATGTTCCTTTTGTGTGGGGCCCTGAGCAAAAACGCGCTTTCTCTGAGCTCCAGCTGCGTCTCCAGACTGAGCCCTTACTCGGACACTACGATGATGCCGACACTGAACTACACACATACGCCGTAACATCGGCCTTGGTGCAGGCCTCGTACAGTGGCAAGGCGGCGTCGAACGTCCCATTGCTTATGCGAGCCGGATTTTATCATCTGTGGAGGCGAATTACACAACCACATAAAAGGAGTGCCTATCTCTTGTCTGGGCAATAGCTGAATCCAGACCGTACCTGTATGATCGCCCGTTCAGAGTTGTAACCGATCATCATGCGCTCTGCTGGTTGGCGAACCTCAAAGACCCTTCCGGACGTCTGGCCAGGTGGAGCTTACGTCTTCAGGAGCTCGATTTGACAGTCGTGTACCAGTCTGTTCGGAAGCATGCTGACGTGGACTGCTTTTGCCAAGCTCCTCTCACGACAGCGTCAGGTGATCACAATCTCGGCGGCCGTTTTCTCTGCGCCGTTAGTGTATCTGAATTGGCTTAACAGTGGAAGAACAATTCCGAGCTTCGACAATTTAATAGATATCTTGAAGGCCACAGTCCGCATCCACCACCAGCATTAGCACGCTCGCTATTATCATTCGGCGTTCGCAGGAATATCCTCTACAAAGGAAACTTCGACCCTTACGCGACTGAGTACCTGCTCGTCGTCCCGCCAGCGGTACAAGCCGATGTCTTGTCCGCCTGTCACTATAAGCCTTTCTCAGGCAACTTAGGATTCACACGTACCTTGGCCCGGATTCACCAGCACTATTACCGGCCTAAGCTCAATCGGGACGAGAAGTATCACGTGAAAACGTGTCATGAATGCCAGCGCCGTAAAGCACCACATCAGCGCCCAGCCGGTTTTTTGAAGCCTGCTGCTCCTCCAACACAACCGTTTCAACAAATTGGCATGGATCTGCTCTGACCTTTTCCCCGGTCTCGTGACGGCAACCGCTGGATTGTAGTCGCTAGTGATTACATGACGTGCTACTGCGAAACGAAGGCATTACAGCGTGGCACTACGATTGAGACTGCCCATTTTTTATGGAGAACATCGTCCTCCGACATGGAGCAACAGCAGTTGTCGTAACTGATCGTGACATAGCTTTTACCGCCCGGTTGATACAAGACGTTATGCAGCTTAGCGGAACAGTACATCGAACAACTACTGCATACCACCCACAAAGCAACGGCCTTACAAATAAGACGATCACTGACATGCTATCCATGAACGTTGACCAAGACCACAAAAACTGGGATAATATCCTCCCCTACGTCACATTCGCTTATAACACCGCTGTGCAAGAAACAACTGGATTCACATCATTCCGGTTGCTTTACGGCAGGGAGGTCACTACAATGCTGGATGTCATGCTTCTACCAGGCAGGCACCAGATTAGTGTCAAGACGAACGAATTTATCAGACTAGTGGACGCAGCTCGTAAGCTTGCAGCCGAAAGAATTCATAAGCAAGAACGCATCGACTCGCTGCGGTACAACGCTCGTCGTAGCGATGTCTCTTACCAAACCGGAAAACGAGTACGGTTGTAGACTCCCATTCGACAACAGGGCCGGTCGGGAAAGTTGCTACACCGCTATTTTGGTCTTTATAGAGTTCCCCGTCGTCTCAGCGAAGTGAACTACGAAGTTCTTGACGAGGACGCGGCTCGTCGACTCCGTCGCTCACAACAGCCACACGTCGTCCATGTTTCGAGAATGAAATCGTTTTACCAACGCCGACTATTCGTCAAACTCTTTTGAGTTGACTTACAGCGATTGGGAACACCCCCCTTGTGTACTGGTTATTGTATGTGCTTTCTATTTATCTCGAAATTATGTTGTGACATCGGGACGATGTTCTTTGGGAAGAGGGTAATGCCACTAGTACAAGTTTTGCAAGTATTGTTTCTATAGATGCTGGCAAGGTTGTATGTGCCACTGTTCAAAAGAGGACGAAGATGCGCTTGCGGAAAAGACGATAAAGTCATATTTCCGTTGATCGATCGAGTCTGACGTCCTTGAGTGATGTTATCTACAGGGTACAGTTACAGTGTCACATGGCAATATATATGAAAACTCAAGAAAGGAAAAAACCTGAAAAAGACTCTGGCGTGCGGAATGTAACATGAAACCTCTGAGTCATGAATGCGAGGTGTTAACCACTGAACCACCCAGGAGAACATCCTTCAAGGTTCAAACAGCAAGCTACTTATATCTACCGAAAGACCACACTACAGTCTGCGAGAACAAAAGAAACGAGCTCCTAGAACAAGAACCAAGTATGGAAAACAAAGTATTGCTTACCAGGTACCTCAGGTTTTAAATACCCTTGCAGATCAATTGAACTTTAGGGCTAGTAGTGCGACTTTCAAGAAACAAATAAAGAACTTATTCATAACCACCGGTCTACACTATCGAAACTACGTAATGGAGTCTCATGCCTCTGCAAATGCCTAAATTGTTCATAAACATCTATGTCATTTATACGAGTGTGTACATCGGGATTCATTGTGTCCGCATGCATTTTGTGTCTGTTTTTGAGTTGTTTCATTGATATCGTTTAGTTGGGAATTTTAACGAGAGTGACCTCTAATTCTTAAAATGTGTTATGTAAACTTCTTATGCTATATATGTTTGAATTTTGTGTTTACAATTTCAGGTTGCTTGAAACCAATGTATTGAATATATATATTGTTTGTCAGTGCTGATGTCTAAGCTTTGCACTGTCACGTACTGCGGATGGACAAGGGCCTTTGTCAGGCTGTTTGCCTTTAGCCCTTTGCCCCTGCAGTGAGCTCTGTATCCGGCTTACTGTAAATAAAAATACTACTACTACTACTACTACTACTACTACTACTACTACTACTACTACTACTAATACCCGCTTACCATTGGTGATGGGCATCTTGGGGGAGGGGCGTCAATAGTGTTTTCAGCTTTACCAGTAAGATGGCGCATTGAGCGCGGTGTGGCGCGCGTTCTTATCTCCCACGCATACTTTGTCCCTCAGAGTGGCGAAGGTGGACTCTCCCTCGCGCATCCTTATCTCGCGGTGGGGACGATTGTATGCCTTGGCTGACGTTGGGCTTTCACTAGAACGTTTCTTTTGTAGGTACTGGGTGCCCAAAAATCACTGAAATCGTTGCACAGTCTTTGTTTGCGAAACGGGTGCGCTTTTCTGACACAGAGATGTAACAACTGAGACGCTTATTCGCGTTCATCTGTACCTGGCCCCGCCGCGGTGGTCTAGTGGATAAGGTACTCGGCTGCTGACCCGCAGGTCGCGGGTTCGAATCCCGGCTGCGGCGGCGGCATTTCCGATGGAGGCGGCAATGTTGTAGGCCCGTGTGCTCAGATTTGGATGCACGTTAAAGAACCCCAGGTGGTCGAAATTCCGGAGCCCTCCACTAAGGCGTCTCATATTCATATGGTGGTTTTGGGATGTTCAATCTCACATATCAATCAAATCATCTGTACTTGTGAGTACGTTTCGAGCGTCATTTGTCCGTGGGACACGCGGGGAACGTCTCGATCTGGTTGCCATTCACGTGTGACCTTCCAATTTGTTGCTTTGTGTTCATTGATTCGCCTTTGCGACAAAGCTGTGACTTTTTTTGTATAGTTGAATAATAAGCGTATAGATATATTATGCACGCCGTCATACGAAAGACCGCAGCGGCGTCTGCAGGTAGCAGCCGTAGATTGAGCTTATCTTTGGGTCTTTACGAATGATATTATCTTGCACGCTGAGGTTGAGGAACGCCCGCAAAAAAAGTGAAAGCAAGCGCCTGAAAACTCAATTACTTAGAGACAAGGTATCTGGTGTTCCTGCCACTGCTAATCTCGTTAAAGAACGGGGTTAGTTGAGCCAGCGTGTCCCCCAGTTCTGTACCAGAGTTATTATTTTTATGACGCCTGGAAGATTACGCTCAGCCTTGGGAAAGTAGAGGGAAACAGCGTAGGAGCTGGCGCCCTCCTGAGCCCGTCTACTTCGCTCATTTGTTTTCATAAGCGCGACAGTGCGCCGGCCTCCGCGCACTTCGCTGTCTCGACCTTCGAACAATGAATCAATGAGCGCGCGCAGTTCCATTCTGCGATGCCTCTCCCCCCTCTTCGCCACCCAACTTCGGTGCCCCAGGGCCACTTGTCGCGAGCGGTGCGCTGAACGGCGAACCCACGGGCACTGAGCGTTTGCGTGACCGGTTCGCGACGTCGATCGCTTCGCTAGCGTAATAAAAAAACGGTATCCGATAACAAAAAAAAAATGAAACATTGATGGTGCTGTAGTGGCAATTACTATTTTCTGCATCTTATTTGAACAAACAAGAACTTGACTGGTCGACACCATCCTCAAGACAAATAAATCTGTTTTTTTTTCTTTACATGGGGACTCGCGACATGTATGAGGAACAAGTGAATAAATTTCAGCACTTTTATTTATTCGAAATCCCTGAAATCGATTTAACCCGATACTATTATTTAAAGGAGGTGACGTTTCAGTGTGCCGTAACGAGTGCCTTACGCGACGTAAATCGCATACTGCAGTTTCTCACATTCGTGTAGTACTCTCGCAGCTGCACTTAAACAAAAAAACTACTCAATCTCCCGCTGAAGGGAACCATGTGTAAGGGCGAAGCAGTGAGAGCTAACGCTTACACCGGCGGCCGCGTTGACGCTGGCACTCATTGCGGCGTTGCGCAAGAGAGAAACCTCGGGGGTGGGGGGGGGGGGGCAAGTACGCGGTGATGGATCAGTGTTTACTACTGGAACATGCCGATTGCTGCTAATGGGCAATGAAAGACAAAAGACTGCAATTGTACACTGAGACCCACAGTTCATGTTTAGTTAACGCGCACGCTGCGAATTTTCATTGCTCAAAAACACACAGGAGAAATCTCCCACCGGCATTACATTGGATGTCAAGATCGGGGTAGCCAGTGAACGGTGTTGCAGCGCGAGCAGTCGTTTTTTTTTGTCAATCAAGAAACTCGCTAGCACGCGCTACCTCCTTCGTCATTCCGCGTTGAGAGAGGAAGAAAATAAGAGATGAAAGATAGGGGAGGGGACGCGCATGCGCAATGCGGGTGTGGTGTAAACGCTGTTAGGAGGGATGCCTAGAGGAGAGAGAGGGATGCGTAGGAGGGGAGAGAGGGGGAGGAGACGTGCTGTAAGTACAGTGTAAGAATAATCTTACACCATGGCTGTAAGGATGTGGTCATGCTGCACACCGGATTGACCTTGACCTAAGACTCTTCTTGTATAAAAAGATAGAGCCCTTCAACTGCTCCTGAAGAAGGAAGACGAACGAAGCTGTTGGGTCTGTACTTTTTTGGAACTCTGATAAGACTACGTTTGCCTACATTTCGAAATTAAATTGTCATACAGTGAAAGTTCATTGTTTCTTTGAACACTTCCGTTAGAACTACAAACGCGGCAACGCCAGGTTCTCGATAAACTCAGGCGGGGATCTCGGATAAAAGAAACTATGAACCATCACCCCGAAGGAAACCCTGATGGGATGCAAACCAGCAGCGGTACGCACGGCGTTGGCCCGGTTGAAAAGGCGTAGACGCGGGTACTGGAAGAATGGTTTGAAGCGGAACTCGGTGTAGCATTTAGTCGAGTAAACGTTTGTTTGGAACGCGAAGACAACGGAGACGGGACGCGTTGAAGACACTTGCGTTTGGTTTCCCTGTCTCGTCGGTGTGGACGTCGCCATTTGCGAGCGCGATCGGCTTCGCTAACCCTCGCAACGGCGGCGACAGCCAGGGAAGGTACGCGCTAGCTAGCGGGGAGCATGCCGCGACAGCGTTCTGCCAGTCGGCGCGATCACGCGGCCAGCAGCGGCGCGCTGTCCACCAGCTCGCGGCTTATTGTCGCCGACAGATGGAGAGGTGGCGCTGGTGAAATTATACCCCCTTGAGGAGTGAGTTCGAGCGTTGCTAGTGGTAGAGAGGGTGAAGCGAGAGAGAGCTGACACGCGGTGAGCGCATGGTAGGTCAAGGAAAGAGACGTCACTGCGCACTGCTAGGAGGGCGTGAGCTACTTGGCACCGCTCCAAGAACTACGGTGAGGGGAGCGGTGCGGACGCAGGTACAGTGTTATACAGGCTAGTCAAAGCAACGTTACTAGAACAACTCAGTTTGAAAGCTCCGCCAGAGAGGCAGGCCGCGTGGCGGTCACGAGAACTAGTGGCGCCGCAGTACGACCTTGCTCCAGCGACACCGGGCGCGCTTGTAGTGATCGGTGGCAGCGACGTGCCAGCGGCTACCCTGCGCTGTATTATCACGTCACTTCTCGGATTGTTTTTGGCACTGCGTAGTTTCCTGTGTGGAAACGCGTTTGTCATATATGAGGTGTAGCGACGAGGAGCAGATTTATCTACATTATTATTTTATTTTTCGCTGCAGAAGTTTGTGATATAGAGTAGCCGAGGCAATATGCACCTCAACCTCTCCACAGCAAAATAGTCAAAGCCGAACAGAACAGATCTACATTGAGGAATGCGCACTGGCATTGCTCCAGGCTCCAACAGCAGGTGACCGCAATGGCAACTCCGCTTCGTGCAACTTGTTCGTTCATTTGTTTATTCAATATTTATTTTCTGAGTAAACACGGTTACACAGTGGCTTAGACCAACGTAAAAGCTGCTATAAGCAGCTTGAGAACCTTATATATGTAACCTGCGATCTCTTTGGCCAAGTGGTGACGGGCTAGCAGATGAACTATCGTAAAGAAATTTGCTGTCCAGCTTTCCTTGCACGTTACCCGAGAGAATTCATAATGTAGTGCAATTAATAATAATAATAATAATAATAATAATAATAATAATAATAATAATAATAATAATAATAATAATAATAATAATAATAATAATAATAATAATAATAATAATATTATTATTATTATTATCATTACATGTCGAAGCAATTGGTGTATATGGCAGAGATGACGCCGTTCAGTATTATGCATATTGTGTGACAACAATTACACAACACTTACAAAGACAGCAATTACAAAAGTTGGAGGACTCTTGAGCATAGCCTTCAAGAGTAGACCACAATAGCGTAAGCGGTACCTGTGCAAATCACCTAAATTACTAGCCTATAGCTTCGGTCTTGGTGTATGCCTCAACCGTGCTGTGCAGGACAAACGACTGTGCGTGCAACACTCGCTGTTTCGAAGTATTGTAGAATGTCTACTGCAAATACAGTTGCGAAGTGCCCCCTGCGCCATAATTGTTCCTTTTGTGTAATAGCAAGATGGGCTTTACGCATGCGTCAAGCAACATACTAACATAAATTTGAGCGCCCTGTAATGACTGTGCCTTTCTAACACACACCCGTTGCGCCTTTCACATGTTTATACGCCTGACGCGATTCTACGCTTCTAGCACTTAATACTGCGTGGATTGAAAAAATTCCTTCTACTGCATGAACAAAACAAGTGTAAACATAAGGCCTCGCTTTTTTGGCTGGACACAATAATAATGACAAGTTCTTCTACATTACATTCATAATGTTTATACTTCCGAATCAGTTTCGATCATTGGCGTGCATTTGCGCTATCACACCTGATTGTCACGCAGAGAGCCTGGGGTAGATTCTCACTCGTACTGAAGTTTTTTTCGATTGGCAGGTTTATTTTTCTTTGTCACGGAAAAGACGATTTCTTCTCGCTCACAACTAGAGATACTGACAGTGACGCCAACACCGGAATTTCTGTGAAACGAGCTCGTTGAAGCTATCACGTTCAAATAATATACAAGGAATAAAAATGATAGGTATAAGTATAGGGGAAGAGACAGTCGCTGATCCTACAACCTGATTTGAGAGCATGATCAAAACACACAGTTAAAGGTAGTTCTGATGTCCACCAAAAATAACCCGGGAGAGCGACCAGGTGATCAAAACAATTTAATGCCATGTTACTATAGTAGAACTCTTAAATCAGGTGTGGTAGAGTGAATCAATTTCACGCCATCATGTAGTTTCCATTGGGGTATAAACCAATTACTGTTGACCGTGACAAACCTCCGAAGAAACTCGGCGCAATTCAGAAGGTGGTACCAAGCTTTGCGTCGCAAAAATAGAAAGCTCACTGCCAAACGCAAAGTCTATGACGTTCAGTGTTAGAATGACGGCATCTTAACGCACAACCGTCGTGTCTTGCTGTACAAGTCTTGATCTCACGTGGAAAGTGGAAGCTCGCACCCGGTACTCATCCGCGCTTGTTTGCAGTGGTGCCATCCCATATATTGAAGCCTAAATGTTCATAACCAAAGCACCAATTACCCCCACCCCCTCCCCCTAAACACATCGCGGCCCTCGAATGCTCCGTGCCCAGTTTGGAGAAATGCTCCGTGCCCAGTTTAGTGCCCAGTTTGAAGGAGCCACTCAAATAGAACAGCAAGATGAAAGGCACGCAACGAGAAACGCTGTTGATACTTATATTCGATTAATTGCCAACTTATATTCGATTAATTGCCAACTATCTCGCTGTCCTAAAAGCAGTGGATATTTTTGCTGTAATATATTATTCCCTTAATAATCACCACCAACCGATGTAAGCGGTGGTGTTCTGACAGTGACCAGGTTTTGTTACATTTTTTTTCATATTACAGCAATATGCATTTTCTCAATTGCAGTGTTCTCATCTCTGAACCTTACATCAGGTAAGGGTGACACATGTCGGTGTCACTTCTCGGTGCAGCGAAATGCACCAGGAAGTAGTTCACTATTAGTGTACTTCATCTGTGGGTACCTTCGTAAAAAACTGAATAAATTACAACGTTCTAAGAGGGCCTCTAGCATCTCTCACAAGTACCTCTGTAGCAGGCGTGCCCAAACCAAAGTGCCCTAATTCGGATTAGGTGTTTTCAAGAAGGTTGCTTAGATCATCCCTTTCATGGCCTTCGTTCTACATTACAAGTAATTCGGAAAACTGTCGAGAGGCTTTTCACAAAACCCCCTGGTTGAGGACCTCTTTTTGATTATGCTTCAAAATTTCCAGTGGTTGTCACTGCATCTTTGGAGTTATATCGCTCATCATGAGAACGTGAGAGTTATGTTTTACATTGTGATGCGAATATTAGTTTTTTAAAAGAAAAGCAATCGGGAGCTTTCTGAAAAGGTGGAAAATGCGAGAAAGAAGGTGAAGTTGCTGTGTCATTTTGCGCTCAGCTTTTGGTTGATAGCCGTAGCGAAAACTTGACTGATTGATGCACGGGTAGTGGTTCTTGAAGAAAGTTTTTTTTTCATTTTTCGTAACTAGTATAAAACATGAGTACTGTTTTTATAGAGCATATTTGTGTTTCAGTAGGTCAACTTTTTTGAAGCTTTTACAGACGTTTTGGGCTGTTTTTGTCTAAGCAAGGTGAAAGTAGTTAAAATTCAAGCTTCGTCATAAAATTTTCACTCTGAAAATGCTCATTCATGCGAAATTTCCCCTACGTGTAGGTTAAACCACATGCAGACAACGCAAATATAGGCAGGACATCAATTCTTAGCCAACTTGCAATGAGCAACACATCCGGACCAATTTATCTAGGAGACCTTGTCCAGTTCATAAGTGCGACACTAGAATGTCGATAGGAAGCGCATGATGAATGGTTAAGCTCGATAACAGTACAACAGGGAAGCAGGCGCGAGGAACAGTGCAGCGAACCACCGCGGTACGCCGCTGTAGCAGACCATGCGGCGAGAGTAGCGCAAGGTTAGAGATACTGTATATGCTACATTCAGGTAGAGAGCGAATACAGTAACTCTACGCAATATCACACTGCAGCGCCGCTAGTTCTCGCGACAGCCGTTCGGCCCATCCTCCTCCGCTGGATAATTAACGGAGCTTTGAAACTGAGTTTATTCTAGTAACGTTGAGTGAAAGAGATGCCTCGCATCTAATGCCAAGGAAGTGTGCTGATGGCGTGGCGTCACGCGTGCGTTTAGCTGCGCTTGCCTGATCGTCGTCGGTCGCATTGGCTTGACGCAACGTGCACACTCGCGCCTCTGGGCGCGCCAACGTTCCTCATACCGCCACTGCTCCTCTTTAAAATGTACGACAGGTGCCAGACCTAACATTTCTTGGAGCTTTAGTCCGACCCTTGGAGAGTCCAAAAATATCACCGCATATCCACGGAGTGAATGATGATGATTAGGGCGAAGAAGCGTCTGTCAGTCCGTCCGTCCGTCCATCCGTCCGTCCGTCCGTCCGTCCATCTGTCTGTCTGTCTGTCTGTCTGTCTGTCTGTCTGTCTGTCTGTCTGTCTGTCTGCCCATCCGTACGTCTCTTTGTCTGTATGTCTATATGTATTTTTGTCTGTCCATCCGTCCATCTGTTTGTCCGCCTGGCCTGTTACGCCTGACGCAGGACCAGGTTTGACTAACAGGAGCTTCGCCATTAAAAGCAACTGAACACGTCATTAGCGTAATCTCTTACGTCACGATAGGACATACAAGTAAGATTGGCTGACGTGACGTATTGAAGATTAAAGACCATTTCGCCAATCGCAGCGTGCGTGCTAGCGCGGACACGATCAGCTGGCTATTTGCAGATTGAGTTAAAGGTCATGCAATGAAGCAGCAAAACGTGAGGTCCAGTGAGAAGCGATGTGCACTACACGGATTTTCCAATCCTAAGTTTCAAAATCATGCCAACCGCGACAGTTCATACGACGCCACAAAATGGCGTCACGTTTTTTTTTCTGAATAAAGGTGCCTCGATTTCGTCAGTAGCGCCTGAACCCCAGGTGGTCTAAATTTCCGGAGCCCTCCACTACGGCGTCTCTCATAATCATAGAGTGGTTTTGGGACGTTAAACCCACATATCAATCAGTCGTCAGTAGCGCCTCTCTCGATAGCCGGGTGGTGACACCACCTATTGTTCAGGTGTGCACCACTTTCATAATTCATTTTAAACCCAACGTTAAAGTTTATTGCAGAAGGTTGCGCAGTACAACTTGAGTGATTGTATGAAAACAATCAAGTGCAATAGATCGCACCCACAGATAATTATTACAGGAGTATGCTGCAATATTATTATCTGCTTAACATCAGCACAAGTACGCGAAGGAAAAAGGGGGTCCCCCGCGTTATGTCCCAAATAATTCAACAAAATAAAAAATTTAGCTACATATCACTCCAGAAACCGAATAAAAACACTAAGTCTGAGAGTACTGATTCTAATCTAAAGCACTGTGCTCTTTTTTCGAAAATGTAGATTTCCTTTTGCTTTCTGCGATAGACGGTTTGTTTACGTATTTTACCCCCTGCGCTCGATGTGTGTACCGATTCCGTTATCTCTCTGTTGCACTGGTTCTTCGAAACGACTAGTGCACATTTGCCAATTGTATCAACTATATAGAGGCTTGTAAAAACACTTCTGCTTACTTTTGATATAATTGGCGATTGCTCATTGCATCAACTTGTCTTTCGAAAAAACAGATGAAAGACTGAGTATTGTAGTGACCCGCATATTTTGAATATCGCTTGCGCTATAGCGATGCAATTTGTCAAGCACAAAACCTCACCAACTCGCCCAAGTGTGTCTATACTGTTCCAGCAATACTACATTTGCATATTTACACAATGAAACTACAGCATCGTCAGCATCACGATCTATTACTGTGGGTGGGTGAAGCCCATTCAAACTGCGAAGCCCGTGAATACCATCGATGCAAAGAAAGCCGCTGTTTCGTCACGGTCACAATAAGCCGCGCTTTAAATTTATCCGAACAGACTGTTGGGCAAGTTAGCTACCCTTTGCCACGAAAAGATGATATATGTAGTTCTGCGTTAAAAAAACCACGATATGATTTTGATGCATGTCGTATAGTGGAGCATTCGGGGAATTCTGATTATCCGGTGCTGTTTAACATGAACTGACATCGCAAAGTGACGAGTCTCTAGCATTTCGCCTCCATCAAGATGCGACGACCATGACCGGGATCGAACCCGTGACCTTCGGCTCAGCAACCAAGCACCAACACATCTTCACCACGCGGCGGACATGAACACTAAAAGAGTTTAGCGCGAAAAAGTTTGGAGCACACAAAGAGGAAGCGGACTACGGGGCAGCACTACTAACAACTGAGCCATTTTCACCGAGATTAATTACGCGTTTTTATAGTGTTGCGCATGAGCAACATCCTGTTGGAAACAAAAAATCAAATTTAATAAAATATGCATATGGTGGGGGGGGGGGCGCCTGCAGTTTAGAAAATCAACTGTTGCGCATGGCAACAGGAGCCCTGCGGAAGTGAATGTTCAAAAACATGCAAGGATATCAAAGCATCGCTTTTGCAGGAACTATTTTTTTTCTATAAAGAACTCGTCAAGAGCGGATCGAGACAAACAGTTTTTGTTTTTTGCAAGTATTTTGATACCACAGAAAATTGGCTCGCACCAACATATTGAGATGACGCGTTAAATGCGCATACTTGTCCTCTGGTCCCCATGTCTGTCATTGATGTATCTTTCGGACCAACCGATGTACAAGTTCCCTCACGACATGAGAATGGAGTAAAGAACGCACATAAGAATATTCAATGAAAGTGCTTTCATGTCCGATGGTGTGTCCTCCTTTGCTTTGAACGCAGTTTCACGGGCAGTTTTCGTAGCTTATGGGGTGTCGAGAAAACTAAAGGGACTTGATGTCTGTTTGCCTGTTTTTTTTAGACCACGTGACAAAATGTGCACGAAAGGCATGACCTCTGGCCTCCCATTCAGAGCCCGAGTTCTTACTCTTTCAGCTTCATGTCTGGACATTTGCAAGAGTGACTTGGCGACTGCTACAACGACCATCGAAAGGTAGCGTATATCCTTGAAGTCGGGTCACTTGCCTATTAAAGCTCTCTTGAATGCGATGCAGGCACGACTTCCCAAGAGCATATTTTATCAGTGTACCAACAGTGGAAAGCCAGACTTTTCAACGGTGTAGTGAGTTTCTTCAAAGAGAAACGTTTAGCGCTAGTTCTGGTGGCACATCAATCGCAATCCACTTGAAGCACACTATAATCGCGAAGATGTCAGTACAAGTGCACTTTCCTAATGAAAAGCAACACCCACGTACACTTGAATAAATATATATAGCATTGCCCTGGTTATGTAGTTTTTGTTTCATTCCTGTTAGGTTTAGAGGTAGAAGCCGAGAAATCAGTGCTACAGAAACAATATATAGCACTTATCGCCTTTTCAAAATCAATAACCACTAATGAAAAATTCTCACTGACAGATAACACAACTGCAGTTTTTGACTTGGAATACGACACTTGAAGAACATCACTCGCTCAGAATATTTAAATATTTAAAATAAGCTCTACTTAAAGTTCACAAATCAGCTTTTAAAGTACTCGAGTTACAGCAGATATCACGAAATGTGGTTTATAGCTGCTGAGCCGGCAAGATGCACTTGGAAATAAATCTGTGAGTGGCGTGCATGAGATGTATACATTAAATTTGCTTTAAACGAGTATTCATGTTCTTGCTGCGTTGTGGCGTGCATTTAAGCACATGAGTAACTAGGACGTCCATGTTCTTCGGGAATAAATCTCTAGGAAATGGTGTGACCCTGAAAATGTTTTGAATATCCATTACAAGTTCACGAGGTACATTGTAATGCGCAGTAAAAAATCAGTTAAAGTTGATTAAGGGCACCTTTATTAATTAGTTGACTATATATTGTGATTTTCGCACGAGTAATGCCGGCGCAAATCATATTACGTCAAGCTAGCTATGTATAACTCGTACACATCGAACGAAGTCGAGTTGCAGTCCAGTACGATTTGCAGGTCACTGTGCACATAGTTCCATCTTTGTGCGTAGTAAGATGATGGCGCGTCATTTGTGATCGACAATTGGACGGGTGCAATGTTATGTACTTCAACAGATACCTCTCTATGGCGCTATGTAGCACTCCGAGGTTTCATAATGTGCATCTAAATGCTTAAGGAATACCTACGTTTAACCCTCCTCGAAAAATGCATCGAACACGCGACTTTGCATTTGTAGGTGCAACGCCATAATCAAGTGCGCCGTCATGGGTCTGAAAACTATATTTATCGACAGTTTCCGCATCTTTTAGAAAAACGCATCTGCTATAAAAGAAACACTGAAACCTTTGCATGCCTGATTCTAAAAAATCATAGCTTCACAATAAGACTACTACACAAGCCGAATAACTGCATGTGACAGCAAACTCAAATACGCTATGACGCTTGTCTCGTATGCGTATCAACCTTAAAAATTTCGTTTGTTTCACTGTACCCATAGAGTTTCTTAAAATTAACTAGAGGGGACTCTGGCACTGTGATCTTAAAATGACCATGAGAATGATGGGTAGTAAACAAATTCGTTTTGTATTCGTACTTGCGGGCGGTGAATTACACTTGCGGCTTCGTTTATTGCTGGTTTCGGTTTTATTTCAAAGAAAAAAACGAACCTTTTTGAACTTCGTGAGCCGATTAAAAATGGCAAGCCTAACATATTAAGGTGGCGAAGCGCAACCGCTCAACATATGCTGATTTTATTTTGTTATAAAACAACTCCAAGCCATACGAACACACACGGAGCCACAAGTACGAAGATTAGGCGAATCTGTATATTACCCATCATTCCCATGCTAGCTGAACCACGGTGCGTTGCAGCTCCCATAGACACTAGCGCCAGAGTTCCCTCTTGTGCATATTTAGGAAAATATATGGCTATACATACGTGAAAAGCCCTGCGTGGCATTTCAGACAAGGTGACCGACAAGACAAGGTGATTTCAGACAAGACGAAATGCGTCATTCCGTTTCTGTGCTCAATGTAAATTTATCTGTACATTTTCTTTGGCTTTACTTGGCTCGCAAGGAGCTTGTAGTATTGATCAGTCAAAGTTATATGACAATATAAAACCCAGATTGCGTAAGATCGAAGCAATAGAAGCATCGCGCTGCACTCGTACTGTGGTCTTCATATACCTGGCGAGTTCTTTGAGTTGGATGAAGGGCGGCCAAGTCTGATATGACCGAGAGCACCTTTCAGCTTAATACGGCTGCTCTGACTGTTCGAGCATATGAACAGTGAGTCATGCATGATGGCTTTCATATCTCGGCGAAGCTTTTGTGCTAGTCTCGAGAAACGAAACAAAAATAGAGGATGACAATTTGACGTGTATTGTTGCGGTGGGAATTCTTGCGTGCACAATTGTAGAATTATACAAAGATGCTTGCCCCGATTTTTATGCCGACACGTTCTCTAGAAAGAAGAAGGAAGTAGAAAGGAAAGGAAAGGTAGGCAGCACAAACAGTCGAGGATAACTGGTTTGCTACCCTACACGATGGAACAGGAAGGGAGAGATGGAAAAAAGGAACGGAAAGAGACGGACAGATAACACGTCACACAGCACATGCACAAGCATGGCAGTAACGGTGCATCAACCTGGCATGCAAATGCTACATCACTACTACTGCCGCTTGTTCAGGCCAATTTTTTTTAAAAACACGAGCAGTTTTTTGGTTGCATTCAGCTGCAATTTTCTTTATCGACGACACGCTGGAAAAGATTCAACAGACATTTGTTGATTGTCAAGGCACGCTATAAAAAACGCCAGTGACTGCTTCCGCACATTAAAGACCGAAGAGTCGCACAAAATTTTGCGCAGCTTCTCCTCACTACAGGCACTGCAGAAAGCATTGTCGGCCATTCCATTGTGGAAAGAATATGATTTCGTAAATGCCACTCCTAACCCTAAACGATGAAGCAGTGTGGCCTCCCTTTGGTGAAGTTCACTTAGCAAATAGTGATACATAAAAGAGCGCAGGTGGTCTTGATGATTGGTCAAGTGGGTCTAATGCACGATATAAAATGGTTCAGCAGGCAGGGGGAGTGAAATATTGTGGCGTCGCCTTTGTGCTATGATTCGATGTGCGATCTTTTATGTAGAAGTATTCAGTATTAGGTAGGAGAACGAGAATTCAGTGGCCGCCACAGTTAGCTTTTTTAGAGATGTGCAACACTTAACTGGTGGAAGGTCCACCAAGCAGATGTGACGAACACACAAAAACCCCGAACATACAGGTACAGAGAGGTAGATTTGAATTACCGTCGAGTGATTGTACTCTTTACCACGTATACTACTTGAGCTGATAATCAATGACAATGCGGTGTTTCACTTCGTATTCGTGCAGAGAAAAAATAATCAGGCAGAATATCTGGGAAGGCACAGTTCACATAGGGCAGCAGATTATGTCTATTTGAGCTTTATTTTTCTCCCAAATAACGACAGCGTATATTAAAAATTTCTAGCCTCTAATATTCATCACATGCTCTAGTTCAGGAGTGTCAATTAGATTGCTGTATTTTCAGGCTTTGGGAGACGCTGCCCAAAAAGCCTTACAAACTTGGCTGCCTGGACAAGACGTCGCGTGACTTTGAGTAAAGTTTCCAATGAAATGCTCCGTAACAAGCTACAATCCTTTTTTTTCCACATTTATACACATTCTCAAAAACTGGGTTGTAACTCTGTCTGAACATGTAGCCTAGGGAGCCTATATTTTTATATATTCAAATGTAGACAAGAGGAGTGCCCATGACAACCTTTATTTTGAAATGACCTCGAACTACACAAGTAATTAACTTTTTTTAGGGGCTAACCTTCTTAGGGCGTGGGTCTGTACATCCCATGGGGTTCGTTGTTGGTGATATACGTGTCCGCCGGTGGCACAAACCCGCTAGAGAGCGGGTTAGTGCCACCAATGGCGGTACTTGTATGTGTAACTAAATGGCGGTACTTGTAGTTATTGATGTTTGTATTTGACATAATTTGAACTAGATAGCGATACTTGTAGTTGATGAAGATTGTAGTTGATAAATTTAAAACTTAATAAATTTAAAACAACATGGCGGTACTTGCAGTCGATGAAAGATGCGAGATGTTATAATAAGAATAATGTCACATTAGCGCGTATCATTGGCACCATCGAAGTCCTTGACTCTGGAATCGTAATAATGTATTGTATTAATGTATAAAGGCCATGTATTTAGCTCTTAACTTGTCAGTCGGAAATGTCAAGGCGTACATAGATCCAAAATTAAAAGAGTACAATACAAAATACAAAAATGCACCGTTCATACTCGTTGGTGATTTCAACGTTGATATCGCAGACACGGCCAATAATATGCTTATACAACATGTGGCTTTTAGATATGCACTTTGATGTATATCGTATGACCATATGAAATCAACCACGATCCGAGGAACATGAATTGATATAGTATTTGCAAATTTTCCACTGCAACCTATACAGGAACCGCTCACCCTTTATTTCACGGCCCATAAAGCCGCCATAATGAAGGGGCATCGCAAGCCAACTATCGTCTCTAAGAACAAATAAAAGGTGATTTCTATATATACACACACCGTGTTTTTCATGATGTATTTATATCATGATCGACTGGGCAAATTACACACGGAAAATTCACGGTTTTACCGATGATTTTCTCCGGAGGTTTGCTCACTCGTGATCATTTCCCCGTGGATATGCTGTGAATTTTTTTTGTAAAAATGCATTTTGCAACGTGTGATTGAATTCAAAGGCCCTATGCCCCACGTGCATGTTTTGTTGACTTTCATTTTAATTCTGTGAATATATTTTAGAAGGGCGGGAAAAGTACTCAGTATTGAGCTATATACTGTAGTTACCGCTATTATTCAATAAATCCTCACACGGGAAAACGTAATAGCAGTTTTCAACCTCAGTTCGCCAAACAGGCTTAAAAAACAAGGGCTTATTGCAATGTAATTATTACTATGTTCATTTTTTGTTTGCTCGGGCAAAACATATCTCCTACCGTTTAGTAATCTGCTGACCTTAAGTAAGTGTTGTAGGCTATGTTATATTGCTTTTCGGGTTTCATATAAAAAGCGCGCGTCGTCGGTGACATTCTCTAGAATTCATTGCACTAGTATTCCCATCACATCGAAATGAAAAAATCCTAATTTGGTGAAGTATTGCAGACCACTTCTCTAGCGCCTTTCTTGCGATACCATCTTTCGCAATCCTTTGTGGCAATGTATTGCGCCATGGACAAGTGTCGAAGCATCTCGGGAGACGAACTCTATACAACAAGCTCATTTAAGTCCAGGGGTTACAGATGTTTAGAGCAGAACACGTTCATGAAAAGCATTGGCTAAAGAGGAACATGAACGTACAAAAAAAAGTGTATCTGCAGTCTCTCATTTCATGAGCACGCAGTGGCCGAGAATTCATGAAACCAAAAGAAAACGCTGGACACCCGAAAAGCAAAAGCAGAAAGCCTTGGCAAGATGTGCTTTGAGGCGGCCCTTTTTCAAAAGGAGAATGATAGAGTGACATGGAAAGAACGGGCCCTCATTATATATGCGGTGTTTCATATTTTAACGTTACAGTCAGCTCTCCCCTTCTCTTATATCAGTGCACCACACTTGGGCAAAGTAAGAAACCTCCTTCCTTGTTTTCTTAATTTATCCTCCTTAAGTTGGTAACAAGTGGCTAGATAACACTGACAGCCTAGCCCGTTTCATGTTCAGCCGCTAGATTGTGGTGCAAGAGTATCTACATCACGCACAGACTGCTGCTCCTAAGGCATTGTTCGGCGGGCCCTCGAAGGCCAGACTTCTAGATCCCCAGAAAAGCGTGCCGGGCTATGAATAATGCAAGCAACTTCAGAGCCCCTGCGAGTAACGCAATTAATGCGGGCGCTCTCCAAGAAACTCAAGCCGCAGCGTGCGCAGCAGCGAAGTGGTTCAGATTGAAGACCAGCGCAAAGCCTGTTGGATTTGGCGTGCATTTGCCGAGAGTGTATACGAGTGCGCGGACTGTTAGTGAACTGCGTTAAAAAGGCTTACGTTTTATTAGACACTGGGCTCGAGCGTTAATTGAATAGCGAATGCATCAGTGGGCCAGAATAACCGAATATGATGAATAGCTAGTGCTGGCTGCAGAGTTCAACTCGCACTGGACTGCACGACCTAGTAATATGCGGCGATAGCTGAAGTTCGTACTTTCAAAAGTTCTAGAATTAATACCCCACCTGCATCACATTATTTTCTTTATAAACTGGTGATGAAGAAACATGCACCAAGAGAGACGTTGTGTAACGCAGTAAGAGGAGGGTTTTTCTTCCTGCATCTCGTTTCAACGCTCTTTGCAGAATGAATGACGATCGAGAAAAGAGAAACACACTCGAGTACGGTGTAAGATTACATGGGCTGATGGGATTAGTAAATTTCGCCGGCTTAAGCAGGAGGAAACTTAAATAGCGCTAATTGGAGCTTTCCAAAATGCAACGTTTGTCCTAATGTCAGACGCACACATAATTGGAATATTCTGCCAAAGCAGCGGCCACCTATTTACATTTATGATTAACTTTGCGAGCTCCAACTGTTTCTGTATCTAATCAGTACTCAACCATAACTAGTTTTAAGTAATAACAGGTATCGAATACAAAATTTGCTTGCAAGGCAGTTGTGGAATCGCTAGAAGGAAGCAGCGTTTGTGGCCAGCCAGCGCCTCGGACGCATATAACGTGTATTCACCATGAAAAGTCCTGCACATCAAAGAAATTGTGTTTTGACATAGGAGCAAAGCCGACAGACAGCACTGTGTAATGCAGTGGGCTGCCACCACTTTTTCGGCGTTCTGAAAGTAAGCAGGACGAGGAATTCTATAGGAGTAGCAGTAGAGTGTCATAATCGTATTACGCCGCCCCAAAGAATGATGCATGGTATCAAACACGCCGAAGAGTTTTTCAGTGTACCTTATACAACGTCTGCACAAGAGCATAAACTAGAAATGAAGGACTAATTTTTTATATTAATACGTTGTGAGTAATTGGGACAAGTGTATGCTTTATTTGCCAAGAAAGCTATCGGGACATTTTCCTGACAACATATACATATATACAGCAAGATTGTAGGCCATTTCAAGTTTCTTTATAAGTGATAAGTACCATGGTGACTTTGCTGGGAGGACCATTCGACTCTGAGTGTTAGGCTAACTTCATGACATGTTCCCCTAGTTGATTTCCTTCAGAACGTACCACCATGAATCTAGCTGTGAAAGCCTTGTGGCATAAGAGAATGGGCTGAGTGATAATGTAAGAACATTTACTGGCAGTAATGTTGCCGTGAAGAAACTCCAGGTAGTTGAAGGTTGGTTCTTTAATGATATTGTGTGTGAAGGGGGGGGTCAATCTAGGGCTTCACTTGTGATTGCCAGTCTGCGGGTCCAGTCAACTTGACTTATCGTCCAAGTACTAGCTGGAAATTAGCTGTTTTCGTCTCTCAGGTGTACATTGCTGCATGGGTGGCATGCCACTGATCGCCTAACTTGTCCACATGGCGTGATATAGTGTGCCTTTGGCTGAACACTACGGGCAGAGCCGAAGGATGAATGTTTGAGTGTTTCAAACTAAAGGGCCCTCCAACATTATTTAACTCCCCGTGTTTTATTATTGGGCTGCGTAGACTGAAGTACAAACAAATTAATACAACTGAAACGGCAGTGATAACGGCATGCAGTCTGAAGTTATTCGACTTACAAAGAGCCGACAGTCAACCACATCCTATTGCCCGTGACGTCGGAGGGATGCCACAATAAAATAAGCTGGAAGTGTCTACGTAGGGGAAGCTCGCACCCCATTGTTTTTTTTTTTCATTTTTTCAAAGTTATGTTGACCTTGTTGCCACAGTAACAAACGTGGTGCCTGACGCCTGGCGTGCCAGAACGTGAGCGAGAGTTACTGTGTCGAAGCGAGGTGTTTTTTGCTGTTTTTCACAACATTCCTAGCCACCCTCTCAAAGAAACCCGTCGGCCGACCAGGACAGTGAAATGCTGTTGGCCCCTCGAACGTTGTTCGGTGAGCCACCTAACGAATAACAATGGTGCACTGCACCCCTTTAAGAGCACTTGTGCAGAAAGAGACAGCTCGCAAGCTCCCAAAAGCTAAAGGGGTAAAATCAATGAAAGAGAGAAAGAGGTCTTTTGTATGAACATCCGACACGAAAAAGCCAAAAATCCAGTGGAGAAATGGCAGCCAGCGTCTCTGCCGTGCTTTGTAGTCGCAGCAATCTTTTAACGTGATAGCGTTAGAGAGCTCGTGTCGCGGAAACTTCGCCGTCAGCGTTGGCACCGTTGGTTGTGAGCAAAAAAAATTGTCTGCGAGCAAAAAGTCAAGAAAGAAGCAAATAAAATAAAGAATAAAATTATTGGTTACATTGACGATCGAATCCGGGCTCTTCGCGTAGCAAGCAGGTGTCCTATAACAAAGCCACGATGTTACTTGCAACTGCTTTGAAAAAAAAAACACTATATAAACGTCGTGTAGTGAAAGGAGTCTCCTTAACGCATTTTGTTCGACAGGTGTCACGACGAAAACGAGCCCATTCGTCAATATGTAGTTGCATTTGGGAGGCCATCAAACTACGTCGAAAAAGGCCGGCATAGTGCAGCCATCACCGCTAAAGACACACAATAACTTTAAAACAGCTCTAAAAATGAACAACTGTGTCCATCTTGCGGAAAACATAACATGCTTTTCCAGAGGCATTGATCAAGCAAACAACAAACGCAAGATATTGTACTGCCATCTGTCAGGCATTGTGAGACTCTTTATGGCCTCCGAGATGGCGAACGCGCGGCGTGTATTTTGGAGGCCATGAGACTGTTGCTTTAGATTAAAAACCTGTATGTACCATTCGTGCACGCGCTGGTACAATTTGCACTGTGCGTGTGTATGTGTGTGTGTTTGTGGGTGTGTGTAACAAAACATAACATTAAGTATGCACTTAGCGGTTGAAGGGCGTGCTAGGGGCTGCACTTTGCCATGGCGTTCTATTCTTAAAGGCGAAACTAGAGGGTCCCCCAATTTTTTTGTTGTGGCAGCGTCCACGATTGCTTCTAAGGTTATACTTATCGAAATATATGGCGGCAATCTTCCAGCACCATTTCCGCCCGCAAGGTTCTGATAAGCTCCACTACACGGTGATGCGGTCGGCAGCGTTGTGGTGACTTTATTGCATGATTAAAATACAGAATTATTTGATGTCAGTGGGCATACCTCGGCTAAAATTGCCTCCAGTTGTCTGTCTACGCAAACCACAAATAAAATTTGGCTCCGTATCTGCATGTTTCACTGCAAATATCGTGGAAAGACGATCTTTCGTGTGGAGAGAGTGAACAAAACGTTTATTTGATGTTCTGCGCGAGAAAATCGGTGAATTGTATTCTGGAAGCGCTGCCTTAGAGAGTCTCAATCCGTGCAGCGAAGGCGAACGAGCGCATCGAGGCACGTTAGATACGAGTGCCATCTGGCAGTTATTTTCGAAAACAAAGTAAGGCGTACGCGCCCACGGAGAAAGTGGCGATAAAATGTAGAATACAAAGTGACGGGCAGGTGCCACTACCATGTCGTTTTAGCAAAGCGTAGGAAACACGTGCCTTTTTAAGCATTGTGTTGCACTGTCAGCACAGCTTGATAAACGCTATGGTCCTTAAAAAACTTGTGCCTTCTGTAGTATAAAGCCACACATAGAAAATATTGACGTGCTGTTATGATGCCTCAGATATGCGCAATAATTTCTTTTGAATTGACAATCGTTATCATTTATTATATATATATATATATATATATATATATATATATATATATATATATATATATATAGGGAAAGAAGTGTATACCTAAGGGCTCGTTTTTCCGTGTTTGGTCACAATATTATAGAGATCTAACCGACCCCAGTGCCAAGGAATGTATAGAGCAAGCTATTAGAACAATTGTAATGTAAATCTGAAGAAAGAAAAGTGGGTGGAAAAATAACTTGCCTTGAGCAGGAAATGAACCTGCGACTTTCGAATAACGAGTTCGAAGCTCTACTACTGAGCTAACACGGCGGCTATCCCCCTAACCACACTATTGGGTTTTATATGTCAATTTAAACGTGGGAGTGTCATTCAGCGCCACCTGTAGCCATGGGGGTGAGTGTGGCACACTCTTTATGTGCCTATTTGGCGTCTGCACCAAACTTCCGTCAGCACTAAACTCGCAGGCTCATATATATATATATATATATATATATATATATATATATATATATATATATATCTGTGAACGTGTATCTTAAGTTGGATATACGGTTAGACATTGCCACGCAATGAGTCAGCATGGCGTTGGACTGTTAGTTTGATGATCATATATAAGTCCAACATCAGTGATGAAAGCTGCATAGCATGTCCGCATTCGGCTTCATGCATAGAGGAAGAATAAGCGAGCACCATGCAATGGAAATGAGGAAGCTTACAATGTCTTCGGTGACGATGATGTGGCCGTCAATCCAGCGTCCTTAGCGCTGCGTAAAGAAAAAGAAACAAACATCGTGTGTTGAAGAGTGCATGCGCTTCAAAGCGATAACAGTGCCAGCGACTGTAAGAGTGCAAAAACGGGACACGAAATAAAAAAAAACACATGATAGAGGCACCGTGTAGCGTTACTTTCAATGTGTGTCCTGTTCCTGCACAGCTTACAGATCTGTATGCTCGAAGCAACAAGCTCGATTACCCAATGTTTTAACGGAACTGCATTTTGTTCACCACATACATAGAATGTAAAAAAAAATAGTAGAGTGAAAAAAAAAACAAGAACGGGCGCCCATTCTTGCCTACTTGTCTGCTCTTTTTAAAGACGATAGTCTTTCTTGGGGACCTTCAACGCAAAAACTTTGGTCTGTCTGTACATTTGTCTGTTTGTCTGCCTTTAACGGCATCCTAAAAGGCACCAGACGATACACCAAACGGCAGACCGCATCCGCAGCGCCCGCCAATATTGCTCAAGATTCAGCGTTCGTACTTCTTCAGTTGTCAATTAAAAAGCAATTATTGCGCATAACTAAGTCCCCATAACAAGACGTAAATTTTCTGTATGTGTATCCTTTACTAGAAAAGGCATGCATACATAAGTAATTCTAAAGACCGTTATGTTTATCACGCTGCGCTGACCATGCAGCGCTTGCACGAAAAGGCAAAAGTTTCCAACGCTTTGCTAAGACGACACAGTGGTGGCAGCTACCCATCGACTTACGTTCTACAACTTATCACCTCGAAGACGGGCGCGCACGCCATGCGCTTCATTTTACAAGATGACTGCCAGATAGCGCTCATGTCTTACGTGTGACGTGACGACGCATGCGCTCATTCGCCTCCGCTGCACGCTCGAGGTACTCTAACGCAGCACCTCCAGAATACCATTCACCGATTTTATTGTTCAGAACATCAAATAAAAGTTTTGTTCACTCTCTCCGGACGCAATGTGTTAAAAATGAGGTTTCAGTCTGACATAACGACTCAGTGCAATATGCCACACACATCACCATGAATCGTTCAGTTGTGTATTTATGACAAAAAGTTGTGATGCACTGCGAGGATCGTCAAAGTACTAAGGGTGTAGTTCTGCTCTCTTCGAACTGACTCGCTTTAAAAAGCTGGAGGTTTATATCACCTCAGCTACTATATGTTTATGAGTTCTGCAGTGCAGGAAAAAACATGGTTGCTCTATAGCATAAATCAAGAATAGTAAGAAAAAAACATATAACAAACCTTAAAATATATGACAATGTAAAGTTTGCTTGCAGCAGATCACTTTGTAATGAAACGTTGACACGCACACATTTCTGTCCAACTTCTATCTACAGCACTCAGGCTCTAATGGAAGAGTATTACTGCTTCTTGACTTTTTTTATTCTTTTTTGCAGTGGTGAGACCAAACGGACACGTTTATAGAGCAATACACGTAAAAGTACACAATCATCACATGGAAGGCCTTCAGAAAGGCGACAATGTTAAAGAAAATATTCGAGAGGACTCTGCAGAAGGTGACAATATCTTGATTCGTACTTCTGTTGTTAACAACGCAACTGCTCTCTGTCGAGCTTTTCATGTCCGGGTTTGTTGGTAACGCAGGTGGTCATAATAAACAAGTATGTGTCTCAGACATTAGGTAAATATACAGTACGCACCACTGGTCCTATAAAGATGAAGGCAACAAACGGATATGTGGCGCAAAAATATGTGAAGCCTTTAAGAAAGCTATCATAATAATCATCGGGTGTGTGCTACAGAGACTGAATAAATCGCGCCATGCCGAACTTGCACCAAAAAGGTATAAAGCAACAGCTAACCCAACGACTGGCGTGCGCGTTACTATAGTCGCACCAGTGTCACGTGATACATTGTGGTTATGAAAGGGTGGCAATATGTCCACCTCTAAGCTCAACAAAAAGCATTGAGGCAACGTATCTGAAAGACTTGCAAAACATGGAATTGTGATAGCATTACGGAGGAGAGACAGCTGGCTTCGCTGTTTCAAGTGTGCCCGCGAAGCGTAGCTGGTTGAATTTTTCCAGTGAGGCAAATTAATTGCCAAACTATTGAACCATTCTCCGTAGCACTTTAAAAGTTATGTATTTTCATACCCTTGGAACAGACAGAATTACCCTAAGGGGCGTCACCATCACAAAAGGCCCGGATTTTATTTATGACAGGCAGCAACGCTTTTCCACCTGTCTAATTAGTGTCTTAAAGTTAAGCTAAATGTGCTGTGAAAACATTCTAGCGTGCATAAAAACAGAAAGAAAACACCACAAATGCAGTATGGGGCTACAAAAATAAATGACTTGATTTATTTTTTTTTTCGTTCACCTGCACCGAATTCGCGAGGTTATTTTATAAATAGGTTCGCTCATTCCATGACGACTCGTCTTTTCACATTCGCCTTTCAGCGCTGCCGCGAAGAGTCTTGCACAGCATGTCGTTCGCTATGTGCACCCCTAATAATGTAATTTCATTTTACTTACGCAATATTCTTTCTTCTGATGAAAGGTAATTGTGTAATTTAGTGGCTATTGCATTCGGTCACTGCGTCAGTGTATTCCATGACGGATGTAGCAGACTATTGAATGGTGGCAGCAAACAAGGTAACTTAGCATACATGCAGTGCTTCACCATAAGCAGAAGAAATTGCGAAGTGTCTGCATGCACCTTCGATGCACCCAGAACAACCTGCAGCAATAAAACTGTTCAATTGGAGCTCTCTTGCTGTTGTTCTAAAAGCAACAGCACTGCGTTACGATGCTATGCGCTGAATTGCAATCGTACTGTTATCTTCGTAATACCGAAACACCCCAGAATATTCCGAACAATATGGCGAGCGTAAATCTTGACGTTCAACCTCCCTAAGTATAAACGCACTTACTACATAGCAGAGGCCACTTGTATTGCTCGCTAGAAGAATTGTCATATCACAGTGGACGTAGCTTGCTGGACGTCAAAAAGTAGCGCTCGCAGTGGCTGTCATGGGCACAGAATACACTTGACTTCAGAGAGGGCCTCAGTTCAGTTGCCGAATTCGCACTCTAGCAATACATCCACTGCAATACTTTTACGCTTAAATTGTGGTATTTTTAATCACTGTTGTCAAGTACAACAAATAATTAGTAAGCCGGTGTACGAAACGGGAATGAATGAGTAAAACACTAATGGCAGATAATCGTATACTAGAATTAGTGTTAGAGAGGGTTGTGCGGGTCTCTATTTCCGGACTTCATGAAATTGCACGGCAACCCCCAACCGCTTCACAAGATGCCACTGATACTTGAGAACTGGGCTAGGCATAGCCTCCACGTCAACTGCGTAATTTTTGCGATGCTTCTATTAGACTGGCAAGACCGAACCATGCGAAAAACAAGTCAGCCTGGCTGCCACAGGATTTACACACTGCGCTAACTTTTCCTGCGTCTAATTTGGTCATCGTGCATGGGCAGATGTTCGACATGGTTTGGAGCCTGCGCAGATGGGTAGATATCTTCAGCTTTGGTAAGTCCCTGAGCAGTGATTCATTGTCGATCAACCGAAAATTACCGGATTAGCACAGCATAATAGTTAGCGAGAGTGTTGGATACGGGCGAATGTGTATTGGTCTTTTCCGCGAGAAGTTCGAGCCATAGTGTTTTTTATAAATACTCTTGAAAGAACTTTGGTGCTAGTGTCCATGAGAGCTGCAACGCACGGTGCTTCAGCGTACGCAAATTTGTATAATCTTTGCTCTTTAGGCTCCGTATGGTTCCGTGTGGCTGCAAGAGAAAGTTCAGCAAAAGTTTAGTAACGTTTCACCACCACGACCTTTTAAAGCTCGCCGACTCAAATCGGCTCGCGAAGTTGAGAATGGTCTGTCCTTTTACTCGGAGCAAAACCAAAACGCAGCAGTAGAAAACCACAAGTGCATTCGAAACGCGCAAGCAAAGATTAGGCAGATTTTTGTACTACCCATCAGTCACATGGTGGCGGTACGATCGCAGTGCGAGAGTCTCCTCAAGTTACTTTTAGGAAACTCTGTAGTTAATACAGTCCTTCCAAAAAGCTTTTTCGCAATTTTTGTATTCGCTACTTATGTCACACATGTCATTTCGGTAAGGCGATCAGTAAGCTATGCACTGAAAGACAGAAGCTCGGACATGGATGGAACCTGCTACATCATAGTAAGAAGTCGTAAAAGAAAAAAAAAAGACGTGATAACTGGCTGCATGCAAGAGCGTTCCTTCCCTGCTACTGAGAGAGAACAGGAGGCGCTGCGTTTTTTTATTCGTCCTTTTCCGCATGCCATTTTTTCGGCCATAGAGTTATGTCAATAATACCAAGTGCGTGACCCGTGTCGTTGAACCACATGCGGCACAACGAATGAAGTACTACCGCTGGCACGATATGAAATCACAGTGTAAGAAATTGATTTCATATCACCACAGCCTCTTTTAAGTTGTAACCTTTACATTTATGCTGAATTATGCCTTAGTAGCTATCTCTGTCTTTCTCCGTCTGCAGAGCGGGTATAGAGTTCTCGTAAGCAAGCTCTTCAGCGAGAATGGACGGCTTTATCTCATTGTGTTGCAGAGAACGTTTTGGTTCGTTACGTCAACAGCCCGCGGGAGACTTGAAAGAGACTTATAAATGGAGCCATGGAACAAGTTGTATGTCTGTGAGTGTCGTGAATGGCTGCACTTAGTCAGCCGTTGGTATGACCTTTTAACTACACTAAAAGCACGTATTATTTACTTTCGCCAGTATTAACATAATAAACAAGGATGTGTATTTACGTGTAAGAATATGACAACTTGAACACCTTGAGCATGTACTATACTTTAAGTCCCTTGAGAACAGTTGTCTAGATGCTCGGTCTATATCCTGGTTTCGTCATAGAGCCGTGCGTGACCAAAGAGATTAGCGTGCCACCATGTCGTCTCGCATCTGCACATGGGTCCACCAAGGCATTGGCGTGAAACAATATTTTTAGATGGTCCTGGTGCGGGCCGAGGAGTGTAAGAGTGTCCTTAATGAACTGAAGAATAAAGTGGTTGGTATCACACGTGACCATGGGCGGCAAACGTCTCCACACCACTAAATAAGTTTGCACCCTCTGAGGTCTTTTTTTTTTCTCCTCAAACAATAATCGTCGTCTAGCGTGCGTTTCCGTACTCTGACGCTGCGCATCTGGTAAACCCAGATCACAAAATGCATTCGCGTTATAAGCACGACACATGGAAAAAGCCAGCGGAGAGATTTCAAATAAGTAAATAAAAGCAAATAAATAAAAAAGTCACAGCTTTGTCGCAAAAGGGAAGCAATGAACGCGATAGCAACAAATTGGAAGGTGATGCGCAGAATGGCAAGCAGATCGAAACGTGCCCAGCGTTTCTCGCACAAATTACGCACGAAACGTACTCACAAGTACAGATGAACGCGAATAAGCTTCTAAGTTTTCAATTTATATGTCTGAAAAGCGCGTCGTTTTCGCGAACGAAGACTGCAAACCGATTGCAGCGACCTTTGTGCGTTCGGTAAATACAACAGAATTGTTCCACTGAAAGCCCAAGGCCAGCCAAGACGTATGATCCTTCCCACTACGGGATAAGGGTGCGCGAGAGAGCGTCGCCTTTCTCCTCTCTGCTGCACAAAGTACGCGTGGGAGAGGGGAGCACGCGCCGTCGCGTCGTGACGATGTGGCGACGCGCACTCATTGCGCCAGCCTGCTGGTAATGCTGAAAACATGACAGTCCCCCTCCCCCCTCGAGGTGCCTGTCAGCAGTGGTAAGTGGCAGATGTAGTTAGCCTGGCGATTTGACGGTAACGCCTCAGTGGTTAACCCCTCGCACTCACGATTTAGAGGTCTCAAGTTCGATTCAGCGCCGGAGTCTTTTTTCTGGATTTTTTTCTTTCTTGCATTTACATATATCTAGATACGCAAGCACACACGGTCTGGGAAGGCGACGCCGACGCCAGCGGTGAAAT
The DNA here is from genome assembly GCA_013436015.1 of Rhipicephalus annulatus. Taxonomy (NCBI): domain Eukaryota; kingdom Metazoa; phylum Arthropoda; class Arachnida; order Ixodida; family Ixodidae; genus Rhipicephalus; species Rhipicephalus annulatus. Next base: position 343,327 of record WOVY01010543.1, on the reverse strand, counting down.
CCAGCCAAGAGTGTTCACATAATTTCTATCGCAATAAAAAGTTAGGTCTGCGCGCAACACGCAGCACAGCCATAGTTTAAGTTATAAAAGATGCGACCTTTCAGAGCCATTTCTAAACACTCTTTGGGATGCTACAAGCGTACCCTTGGGTACCCACTACACCACAAATAAGTTTTGTGTAATAGGCCAGTATTCACTGTGATATTCGATCGTCACTATTTGGAGAAGAGTGCACTCTAAGAAGTAAAGGAGAAAAAGGGGTATATCGAGGTTGCTCCTTTGGAGGAGTAACTAATTTGCCACACTCATCGCACCATTTTGGAAGTAACTGTGAAGGATTAACCACACTCTCGCAGTTACTCCTAAAAGGTGAAACTGTTAGCAAAAGAAAAATAAGGTTTTTGGTTAGCTTAACCAGTCTTAGAAGTGCGTGCTGGCATTTGATTAGATGTAATATCAATATACAAGCAACACAATCGGAAATAAATTTTGAAAAACTTGCACCAAACAACGGGAATTCAAACTCACGACCACTTTGCGGGTACACTAACCACTGCACTACACCACGCTTCGGCGCCATGTGAAAGGAAACAGGCTTGTGTAGACACCGATAGGTTGTTTGCACACGGCGTGAACATTACTGCAGTTACTCCAAAAAACAGGTGCTTTACTCCACAAGGAAGAAAGTGCTCCTTTTTGCCGTGCCAGGTACAATCTTTTGTGCGCATTCCGTCTTGAGGAGGAGCAAAGAGGCCTTTGCAGGGGTAACTGCGCAGTTCCTCCACAAAACTTTTGTGGAATCCGCTACGCACTTGTTAGGGATTTTGTGCATTTTTATGCTTTGGAGGATGCCGATGATGAAATGTGCTTTTAGTGGGCATGCACCAGACTTAATAGGTGATCAAGAGCATGTTTTCTCACGGGGTGGTGCATTGGACGACCCACTTGTTAAGCAATTCGCATTGTTTGACGAGTGGCTGTCACTCGATGTTCTAAAACAGTTTATTACTCATAATAACGCGATTCTTTTCCCGACATCAAGCCTGCCTAAGGCTAGTTTAGAAATAAGTTCTTAGCACTGGCCTGTCTCAGGCTTAGGATACAGGGCTGGCGCTCAGCGGGCCTGAATTTGAATCCTATTGTGTCTGTGCCCCGCCGCGGTGGTCTAGTGGCTAAGGTACTCGGCTGCTGACCCGCAGGGCGCGGGTTCGAATCCCGGCTGCGGCGGCTGCATTTCCGATGGAGGCGGAAATGTTGTAGGCCCGTGTGCTCAGATTTGGGTGCACGTTAAAGAACCCCAGGTGGTCTAAATTTCCGGAGCCCTCCACTACGGCGTCTCTCATAATCATATAGTGGTTTTGGGACGTTAAACCCCACATATCAATCCTATTGTGTCTGTGAAGTTCTTTTTAACTACTGAGTTCTTTTTTCTTTCGATACTGATTACGTACCCCGGCAGCGATGGTGGCGGACAACTGCGGCGCTGCACGTGTCCCATGTTCAGATATCATACCTGCTTTCGCAGTAAAAAATATGAAGAAATTTTAGTGATGATGAGCAGTTTTTTGGAAAAGATTATTGGTCTTGGCTCCCTTAGATGCCTTAGATGGGACAGTAAGCTCAAATGGGTGTTATTTTTAGTGAACGCTTCCACTCGTATCATTTAAGTACTGTGTCGAAAAAATTGACAGACGTTTTTTAAGATTTACAACTGGTTATTTGACAGTAAAAACGCAAGAAACTCAAGATATGTAGGCGTGCTTGTATGATCGTGTTATAACCACCCGTGTTCATGCATTTCTACGCTGACAGTAGCCCGTGTGCTCAGATTTGGGTACACGTTAAAGAACCCCAGGCGGTCGAAATTTCCGGAGCACTCCACTACGGCGTCTCTCATAATCATAAAGTGGTTTTGGGACGTTAAACCCCACACATCAATCAATCAATTACGCTGACAGTATTTCAAACATTGCTGTGTCGATTAATAAAAGTTGTTTATAACTCTGTCCAGTGAAACGAATCACTATAAAAACAATTCTATCAAACAAACAATTTTTGTTTGTTTTAGGCTTTGAAACTATGTATATATGGAATGGCTTACGATCGCAAGCTGATCGAGCGTATTACGCCAAGGGAAAGACACCCGAGCTTGTAAAATGTGAGTTTATGTGAATCATATAAATATATTGTACCTATGGCATAAAACAAATTAAAAAAAACACTTTCTAAGAAGCCTTTGTAAAAATATTTCAAGATAGTAAAATAATAACATTCCTCTCTAGGACAACATCTGTAAAGGCAACATAGAACATTGCGCATATAAGGAAAATATATCTTAGCGACCAATCTCAAGCCAAACATAACCATAGCTAGCGCGTTTCGGGGGTCACAGGATGCGCCTTCCATTGAGTCGTTTGAGAAGCTAACACGAGAAAGAACAAATACTGCGCCTCCCGGCAGAAACACCCCACAGAAGGCTACAAGAAAAACAGAATCGCGTGACACTGGACCTCAACGGAAACAAAGGGTGGCCATACAGCATTATACGTCGATGAAATAGCGGATAATTAGTACTTAACGCTTAAGCATTGCTTTAACTTTCAGAGGAGATCCTCCAGAGGATGTTTTTGTGGTCGGTAGAGTTGAAGCCAAAGGAAGACGGCCTGGTGGAGTGAAGGGATCTCAGGTACGTCACGGGCCACTTGTGAAGCCTTGTTTCTGCTTCTCCTGTTCAGCAAAGCTATAGCGTTCTTAAGATCCGATGCGAGTGCACGCTTGAGCACACCAATAATACTGTTTTTAGTAAATGTAGCATTAAAAACGCTTAGCACAAGCTCACGGCTGTTTTAACGCTTGTAGTGATTAGCGCATTCGCTTCGCATTCTCGGTGTTCACATTCGTGCAACAAATTGCAGAGCCTTCAATCAGAGCGAAAACGTATGCTGGGCCTCTGCCAAGTACGCCGAGCGTGCGCGTATGATTGTACGTTAGCAAAGTACGAGAGCACGCGCTATGGCGTGCCTTCTTGGAAAGAGCGAAGCGCAGATGTATTCGGACAGCAAACACCCATTCCAGCAAACGATTACCGAGCCTCTATTGGCTGCAGGCAGCACTGTAGGGAGTGCTTATATAGCGTGCACACAGTAATCATGTATGCCGAGCTGGCCTCAATTGTTTTAGTTACCACAGTAAGCAAAGAAAGGTCAGTATTTTAATCAAAATAGTGTCGAGTATCACATGTAGCGAGAAGGGGTGGCAGGAGACATTCACCCCAGTTCATACGTAAGCGAGGCACAAGCGTTAAATCCTCGCGGTAGGTAACTTCGAATGGGTTGATTGATTGATTGATATGTGGGGTTTAACGTCCCAAAACCACCACATGATTATCAGAGACCCCGAAGTGGAGTGCTCCGGAAATTTCGACCACCTGGGGTTCTTTAACGTGCACCCAAATCAGAACACACGGGCCTGCAACATTTCCGCCTCCATCGGAAATGCAGTCGCCACAGCCGGAATTTGATCCCGCGACCTGCGGGTCAGCAGCCGGGTACCTTAGCCACTAGACCGCCACGGCGGGGCAGACAGACATACACATACCAAGCGCTTGTGCGGCGTACGTCTCTATCTTTTGTATCCGTGTCTTATGTGCTATCCACGTGAGCGCACTTTAAAGAACACCAGATGGTCGAACGTTTCTGAAGCCCTCCACTACAGAGTCTCTCATGATCATATCATGGCTTTAAGCATAAAAATCCGGATAGTGTTAATAACGCGAGAGCGTTAGACAGGGGTGGATCACTTAAAGTAACAGAGAAGGGGAGGCGTGCTCAGGACTTTTTTTTTACTAGCAGAAAAACCCCTTCTTAGCACAAATGCATTTAATGTGTGCTCTCGACGGTTTCACTCATTTCTCCTAACTCATGATACGAGGTGGAGACTACGAGCACTGAATTGAGGGGGAGGGGTGCTGACAGAGAGTTCAGGGGGGGGGGGCGATCGCACTTACCACTCCCCCTCTGGATCCGTCAATGGCGTTAGAGAGCTCATGTCGCAGAAATTCTGCCATTGGCGTCGGCCCCGTTGATTGTGCGCGAAAAATCGTCCATGAGCAAAAAAGGTCGTAACAGAGATTGCCACGGGAAGCCGCTGCTTGTCCACTCGTGCACGCGCGATAACACTGAAAAAGCCACGCATTCGAGGAAAAAAAAGAAGAAAAAATGCTCAAGGCCACGAGGCGCGGGTGATGTAGTTTCTTCGCCCCTTGCACCCCTCCCTGCTTAGCTTCCAGTGCTTTCGTCGGGACAAGAGAAGAGATAAAGCAATTGCAGCATGCAACAACCTATGTAACTTTAATCACACTGGACGGATTCTTAAAATTTTTTGGGGCGTTGAATTCGTGAGGCAACAAGCTATTCTAGTGAATTCATTCGATGTTTACTTGAAAAAGTGTTTCAGGGCCCCTTTAACGCAATTTGTTTGACAGGTGTCACGACGAAAACGAGGCCATTCGGCGGTTTTTAGGCGCATTCGGGAGGCCTCAAGCTACCTCTAAAAAGACCGGGATAGTGCAGCCATCACCGCTAAAAACACAGAGGAACTTTTCAAACAGCTCTAAAAATAGACAACTGTGTTCATATAGAGGAAAACATATCATGCCTTTCCAGAGGCGTTGATGAAGCAAGTAGCACGCGCTAGATAATACGCTGCTGTCTGTGAGGCATTGTCAGACTCTGTATGGCCTCCGAGATTGCAAGCGCGCGGTGTGTATCTTGGAGGCCATGCGACTCTTCATTCAGTTTAAAAACTTTTATGTACCATTCACGTGCTCGCGCTGGTACAATGTACTGTGTGTGTGCGTGCGTGTGTGTATGTAGCAACATATTAATAAGTGCGCACTTAGCGGTTGAAGGGCACACTAGGGGCCGTATTTCGCTATCGCGTTCAGCTCTTAAAGGAGAAGCTTAAGGGTCCCCTAATTTGTTTACTTACTCGCTGCCCATTCGAAGTTGTGCATCTTTACCGGCCTGCCCAACTTGCTGTGGTCATCAGTCCTCGAGGTACAAAGCTCAGCGGAGGCTATGAAGGAACAAAGCCCTATAGGAAACGTGCATAATATAGGAAATAGCAACGATATAATAAATGCGAAGCATTATTTAGCGAACTGCGGCGAGTTAGACCGTATCTATCTATCTATCTATCTATCTATCTATCTATCTATCTATCTATCTATCTATCTATCTATCTATCTATCTATCTATCTATCTATCTATCTATCTATCTATCTATCTATCTATCTATCTATCTATCTATCTAGCTATCTAGTCTACAATTTTTAGCTCTCCTGGCCGTTTGGATAATGGGATATATACCAAAGTTAGTATGGTATAGGAAAATTTAATACGAGCACAAGTGATGGTGATAACATGAAAATCATGGCATGTATGTTATGAATGTAATGATTTACATGTCATGGTCTTGCTGCTCCTGCGGTGTTTTCGCGCACATGACATATCGCCAAACTTGTACGGTATAGAATAACTGCATGGCCAACATAAGTAACACGCCCTCATGTGGAAATCATGACATGCTTTTCATGTAAGAATGACTACATGCCATGCTCATGATGCGCTAGTGGCCGTTTCGCTACCTTCTGGTACTAAATCTGGTAATACGTGACACGAACGGACGACGAAGATAAACGACTCGTCAAAACCTGATAATCATGACATGTGGGTGATGTAAAACGTGACTAGATGCCATGCTCACGATGAGCTCACAGCCGTTTTGCTAGCTTCACATATACGTAATTTGGTGTTACGTGACGCGAATAGACGGCGCAGGTAAATGACCTGTCCAAGCATGATAATAATGACATGCGTGTATGTAAAAAACTAAATGCTACGCTCCTGGTGCTCTCGCGGTAGTCTCGCTACCGTCACATATACCAAATTCGGCGCTACGTGACGTCAATGAATGATGAAGGTATATGACTGGTGCAAACATAATTATTATGAGATGCATGTCATGTAAAAACATGACTACTTGCCGCGCTTATGATGCACTCGCGGGCATTTTGCTAGCTTCACATACACCAAGCTTGGTATTAAGTGGCGTGAATGAATGACGAAGGTAAATGACATGTCCAAACGTGATAATCATGACATGCGTATTATTTAAAACATGACTTCAAGCTACGCTCAGTGCACTCGCAGCTGCTTCGCTACCTTCACATATGCCAAGTTTGGTATAACGTGACGTGTACGGACGATGAACAGAAATGCTAAGTGCAAACTTGATAATCATGACTTGGAAACCATGCAAGGCATAATTTAAGTCTACCTCGAAACGTTGTGCTGATTTTAATGCGACAGTTCAGCCTACCTTATTCGTACTTCCCATATCATGGATTACCAGTGTACGCAGGATCTGCCAATCTTTTCAGTCTTGAATTCATCCCGTGTGACCTAAGTGATGTGACCAACCATGTAGATTAAATACGACAACCACAATGTTGATTGTTCTAGGATTCACGTTGCTCTTTGCACAAGTGTGCCCATGCTGACACCTTTACTTTTTGGCTTTCCCACATGCAGCTACAGCTGTTGTGACAGTTTTCGTGTGTGTTTTTTTTTCATAGAAATAGGTAAATGGAACCGGCACAGTGGAAGGGAAGCACCCAAAAAATACAAGTGAAATAAAACAGCAGTGACAGGAAATTAAAGCCACATTCTAATGTTCTTTCCCATTCTTTGTGTACAGGTCCGCTACATGTTCCCCTGTAAACAGCGCTACGTGCATGCGTTAGCATAAGTGGGCAGACCACGGGATCGCGTGGCCGAAGGTATCGACGCGCTATCTGGCAACTAGACGCCTGCTGTGGTGCGCGCGCGCGTCTCAACGTACCAGTATCAGTTGGCCTCATGTCAGTTTCTTTGACGCGCTCGTAGCGAAAACCGCAACTGCAGGTGTCGTTGTTTTTAAAGACAATAGTCTTTCTTGGGCACCTTTGACGCAAAACTATTGGCTTGTCTGTATGTCTGAACATTTGTCTGTTTGTCCACCCCTAATGGCACCGGGTACTTGAAACGGCCGGCCTCATCCGCAGCGCCCACCAACGTTGCTCTAGGTTGAGCGTTCATACTTGTGCAGTTATATATTGAAAAGCAATTATTGCGCATGCCCGGGGCCCCATAACAACACGTATATATTTTGCATGTGCGTCTTTTACTAGAAAAGGCATACATAAGTAATTTTAGGGACCGTAGCGCTTATCACGCTGCACTGACCATGCAACGCTTGCACGAAAAGGCGAGTGTTTCCAACGCTTCGCTGAAACGAGACGGCGGTGGCACCTACCCGTCACCTTGCGTTATACACCTTATCACCTCTGAGACGGGTGCTCACACCTGTATTGGAGCCACGCTCTTCGTTTTGCAAGAAAACTGCCAGATGGCGCTTATGTCTCACGTGTTACGTGCCTTGATGCGCTCGTTCGCCTCCGCTACGCTCTCGAGGCATTCTAACGCAGCGCCTCCAGAATACCATTCGCCACTTTTCTTCCGCAGAACATGAAATAAATATTTTGTCCACTCTCTCCACTAACAAGACTATCGTCTTTCGACGATATTTGCAGAATAACTGAGCATATGGGACCATTTTTTTCTCCATAAAATTTTGCCGTTGTTATTGTTTCCTTTTTTTACGTAGCGGCTGCAACGGCGTCAGTTCAAGTGCCAGGCTCGCTTTTTGATTTATACCAGTTTATTAGCATAACTAAGCGTAGCCAGCCTCTCATATCCTGACGAAGCCATGCACACACAAAATTATGTTTTCTCGGCTAAGCTTGACTTTAGTTCGCTAGGCCAAGGTGAAGTCAACAGAGGCTAATTATGATATAACAAGCGGAATAAGTACGATGTCATGATTAAAATTAGTTTACAAGATAATAATATTCAACTTAGCCCAATGAGATTAGACTCAGTGTTAAGTATTGAAAATCTCAGCTTGGATTCTCTGAACTTAAAAATTTACCTTCAATTGCTTTATTACATTACTGCAAATTGTTAAATTACACCTAATTATAATAAGACTAGTTTGATGATGCCATAATCAGCCACAGTACCTTGGCCTACCTTGGCGCTGCCTCATTACCTTAACTATGCATATTTAGCCTACTTATGCCACTTCAAACTCCAGAATGTTTCATTTGTGAGTGGATATGGGACTAATTAATCAACCATATCTTGCACGCGTCATAACTACACTAATTACACATAAATTAGCTTGATTTGTATAGTTCCAGTAAGGAGTAATTAGTATCTTTCAGGGTTAGGCACATCTAGGTTCATCTTGCCCCGCCGCGGTGGTCTAGTGGCTAAGGTACTCGGCTGCTGACCCACAAGTCGCGGGTTCGAATCCCGGCTGCGGCGGCTATATTTCCGATGGAGGCGGAAATGTAGTAGGCCCGTGTGCTCAGATTTGGGTGCACGTTAAGGAACCCCAGGTGGTCGAAATTTCCGGAGCCCTCCACTACGGCGTCTCTCATAATTATATGGTGGTTTTTGGACGTTAAACCCCACATATCATATCAATATCACATATAGGTTCATAGGGAAGTCGATCTGGAATGATTGACCGCGATAAGGTTTGCCTTATTTGGGCTGATTTTGCTCAGTGAAATTAAAAATGATTGCATGATCAACTGTGCATAATTGAATATGTCGGTACGTGCCCTTTTCTCGACCAATCTGGGCGCATCGACAATTTACTACACTGGACATAGAAACGGTGACCTGCACTTGGCTTAAGCTTACTTACGCGCCAAGTAATCAGATGAAACCGCGCTCAACTAGGCTACACTTACATTCGGCTACACTTACATTTAGTTAACTAAGCTCATTTAAGTTCAACTTGGCCTAACGCGACAAAGGCTAGCGGAGCTGAGAAACTTTAGTTTTGTGTGCTTGACTTCATCAGGTTTTGCGAGGCTGGCTACGCTTAGGTATGAATCAACCGGGATAAATAACTTCGTGATCCCGGCACTGGTACCAGCCCCGTTGCAGCTACTACGTTATAAAAAAGCGGCACAAATTTGATGGATCAAAGATAGCGACACCGAGAAGTAGTTTTAGCTACTAGATCATAGGAGAGAGTGACGTGAGAGGCCAACTGATACGATGGAACGTGCATGCACACCGCAGCAGGCGTCTCGTCGCTAGATAGCGCGTCGATGCCTTCGGCCTCGCGATCCAGTGGTCTGCACACTAATGCTCAAGCCCGTACTTTATGCCTCGTCCTTTATGAAAGGGAACACGCGAACGCGTGGCCTGCGCTCTGCGGCAGCTGCCTACAGCCCCATCAACCGACAGCAAAAGAAAACACGTTCGCTTTCAGCGTCATCTGTTGCAAAAAAAAAATAACGACCTATGGCTGGTAGACAAGCGCTGCTAGATTGCAATTCAGTGCGTAGTTCACTGCTAACTTATATATCAAACATTGTACGCGACCACGACGCAAGCTGCAGTAAGCGCTCGATATCGCTCGCCGCGGGAACATAATCTAGCAGCGCTTGTATACCGCCTATGACTCGTTATTTTGTTTGGCCATAGATGACGTAAAAGTGAAGATGCTTTCTCCACTTGTCGGTTGATGGTGGTGTAGGCAGCCGTCGCAGAGCACAGGTCACGCGCTTGCGTGTTCTCTTTAATAAAGGACGACAGTGTACATACAGCGAAGTTGTATATATGCTTAGGGTTACATGTATATTGCGCGTCCGTGCATAAACAATTCAAAGGATGGCCATCAGCCTATTCCGGAAACAGCGCGTGCACTGTCGGGTGTGCAGCAACCAGCAAGCACTCTGCCAACAACAACAACAACAACAACAACAACAACAACAACAACAACAACAATAATAATAATTCATGTACACCTGTGCCTCAAACACGTCATTGAACTCCTTGTATGCTCTGAGAAAACATTTGGAAGGACAAGTATTTTCAGGCGCACCTTACAAAAATATCCAGTAAAAAGGGAGTCTTTTTGTCCCACAACAATAATCGTCATCAGGCTTGCGTGCGCTTCCTTTCTTGAAAACTCGGCGCTGGCCACTTTCCTATCGAGAATGCAATGTAACCCTGATAATGGGCATGTCGATCGTAACCGGCATGTACCGGGCGCGGGGCGATAGCGCAAGGATAGAACGCAATATAGATGACGATTATTGTTGTGGGACAAAAAGGCGCCATTTTTACTCGCTCTTTTTTTAGAGTGCGTATGTGTGAGCCACATTGATATGTAATGTAATAGAGTGAATATAGTTATCAAGAAACGTCTCAGAAGTACACTTCACTGCGATATAATTTCGAAAACGCCACAGTGACACACCGGTCAGCCTTATTATTTATGCGAAAATCCACCAAGACATCTCTGGCCACCTGGTTGCTACTTTTCCTAAGCATCCTGGTTAAGGGAAAATAAAAACAAAGTAAATTCGCAGATCCCACGTACAGTGTAAATCGATGATATGCGAAGCACGAATGAGGCATGTTAATATGTAACTTTAATATTAGTACAACGTTACGAGGCGGACGTAAATTATGCCGTACATGACTTCCATGTCATAGTTATCATGTTTGGGCGTGTCATTTACCTTCGTCATCTATTCAAGTCACATATATCAAATTTAAAATATGTGGAGCTAGTGAAGTGGCCACGAGCGCGCTATGAGCGATGCATGTAGTCATGTTTTACATAGCACGCATATCACGATTATCATGTTTGGACGTGCCATTTACCTTTTTCGCCTATTCACGTCATGTAATGCAGTATTTTGTATATGTGGAGCTAGCAAAACGACCACAAGACCGCAATGAGCGTAGCATGTGGTCATGTTACACATAACACGCATATCATGATTATCATGTTTGGCCATGTCATTAACCTTGGTAGTCTATTCACGTCACGCGGTTCCAAACTTGGTGTATGTGGAGCAAGTGGAACGCTTGCGATCACACTATGAGGTTAGCATGCAGTCACGTTTTCTTGACACGCATGTCATGATTATCATGTTGGGGCATGTCTTTTACCTTTTTCGTCCATTCACGTCAAGTAATACAAATTTAGTGTATGTGAAGTTAACGAAAGGTCCGCAAGCGAATCAAGAGCGTGGAATGTGGTTATGTTCTTACATGACACACATGTTATAATTGCCATGATTATTGTGTTTGCATCAGTGATATTCCTTCGTCATCCATTTACATCACGTAACACCAAATTTGGTATATGTGAAGCTAGCGAAATGGTCTCGAACGCACCAAGAGCGTAGCATGTAGTCGTGTTTCACATGACACGCATGCCATAATTGTCATGTTTGGACTTGTCATGCACAGTCGACAGCAAAAGTTCGCGGGATGTGCAGCAAGTGGCGGAGCAGTGGAAAACTGTATGGCTGCGCCGCATACCGTGACATACACCACGGTGTTGAGGTTATCGGTCACGGCTTCCGAGATTAGATCCAACAGCGGTGCGTTGTCTAAACGCGCCGAGTCCAATCACCGAGGCCACGTACACTAGCCTCGACACCATGCCGTGTCATGGTGGACGCGCAGCAATGCAGTGTCTTGTGCACGGTGCATAGTTACATTACGTGAATAGTCTTCGTACGAGTTTATTTGCGTTTGCGGAGAGGCGGTACGAACCGTTATTGCACTCTAGACAGCAGCGACAATGTTGAACTGTGTCGTGTTTCGTTGCAACAACTACGCTAAAAAGAAACCTTGGGATCGGATTGTTGCCTCGGTCGGTTTTTTTTTTTACACCAAAGGTGCTGAAAAGTCAATCCCAGAAGACCACACAGGTAACAGCGCAACGAAGGATAGTGGTTTTGTCGCATATTAACCACGGAGACTTCAGGCCCTGCCATCTTGTGACTATGTTTACCGGATTCACCGGAGCTCACGATCGTCAAAAGCAATCTGATTAGAAATAAACGAAAAGTCGGCTTACCTTTCCGACAACAGCGATCATGCTGTACAGCAGATAGTGCACGCCAGCGCTCAAAAGCTGCAATCACTCGGCTACACATGAGCACGGTACGCAGCGGTTTTTTAGAAGAAAACAACCAGTGCAGCTATTGCTGTGACCCCTTTTCAGCTATAAAATTCCGTTTCTGTGTTGGCAGTATTGACACAGCACTCGCACGGCACCATAAAAGCGATTACAATGGCGCAAGTGAGTTCTTTTTACCTTTCTCGTTACCACTGCAATCGTGCTGTTGGGAATACTTCTGTGCCCGGCTGTTGCAACCATCAGCTCGTGAAATAGTTCTGACCCTCCATGGATTTGTAAGCTTTTAAGGTCATGTGACACAACTATTTTTGCGTGAACAAGGTAGTGCAATATGCCGTTGAAGTCGACCCACGGCCGCAGTTTAGCATAGCGTTGGAGTTCAGCGTTGTTGCGGTTGGGGGACTTCAGTCGCGACTCGGAGCCATCCAAAAGTCAGGGCGAAGACGAATCGTAGAACCAAAGTTGAAAGCTTGAAACGTTTATTTACAGTATTGAAGTGATTAGGTAGCATGGTACAGTACAAAAAAGAAAAGCACACCCGAGCATCTTTGTGCTCGCCGTATATAAGCTCCGTTTTGTCAAGATTCCCTGCGAGGGAAGGCAATGGTGTCCAGGATCCTCCAATAAGATCGTCGTTTTTCACTGTGCTCGCGAACAACCATTTTTCACTGTGCTCACAAAGAGGCAAAGTCCCAAGCTCCTCCCAGGAAAGAGGAAAGGCACACACCGATGTTTTACAGGAAGGGGGCAGTACACACAAAAACCATGGCACAGCTGGCACGGTGCGTAGACCTTCAGCTCATGCGCAGAGTAGATTCCTCTGGTTTGACAAGGTTCATTGTCAGGTGAATTACGACGACTCCAACAGTGCACAGAGGACTGGTCTCTCTAGGCAGCCCAGGCAGCAAAACAGCCCTTTCCAGATAATCCGTTGGCCATGCGGGTCCAAAGGGTTTGAGGCCAGCCGATAGACCTAAATATTTCTTTGTGTTGTCGCTTTCTGGATACCTCCGAAAGCGCGGCAAAGTCAAAATATTTTCATGCGTACAAGCGGAGACAAGACACGAGGGCTGATCACAACAGTGTTTTGAAGTTAAAGTGGAACGTAACCGCACAGGTGCACTTTTTCTGGGTAGTGCTGTCGCGCAGGTTTACCTGAAAAACGTGCGCATTCTCTTACATCTATTGTAGTCTCCAGATGCACCAAGCGAGAAAAAAAAATTGGGGGGCTCCTAATCTTCGTCGTTAAGAGTTGAACGCGATAGTGAAATGCTGGCCCCTTGTGCACCCATCCACCGCTAAGTGCGCGTGCCCCCCCCCCCCCCCACACACAGTAGATTGCACCAGCGTGCGCGCGCAAATAGTACCCACAAGCTTTTGATCCAAAGAAAGAGTCGCATGGCCTCCACGATACACGCCGCGCACTCGCCATATCAGAGGCCATAAAGAATCTCACAATGCTTCACAGATGGCAGCACATTATCTAGCGATTACTGTTCACTCAATGAACGCCTCTCGAAAGGCATGATATGTTTTCCGCTTGATGGACATAGTTGTCCATATTTAGAGCTGTTTGAAAATTACTGTGTGTTTTTAGAGGCGATGGCTGCACTATCCCGGCCTTTTTAGACGTAGTTCGATGGCCCTCCAAATGCGCTAACAAATCACCGAGTGGGATCGGTTTCGTCGTAACACCTGTCGAACAAAATGTGTTAAGAAAACTTCTTCCACTACATGTCATTTATGTAATGTTTTTTTCCTAAACCAGCTGCAAGTAACGTCGTGGCTTTGTGGTAGAATACCTGGTGGCTACCGCAACAGCCCGCGTTCGATCCTCAACGAGACCGAATATTTTATTTCATTTTATTTGCTTCTTTCTCTATTTATCACTCACGGACGATTTTTCGCTTACAACCAGCGGTGCCAACGCCGGAATTTATGCGACACAAGCTCTCTAACGCTATCGCGTTAATAGATATATCTCCACAATGCCGCCACAGCTTCTTTAGGTGCATCGAACCACCGGGACCACCAAGATGACGGCATCCTGGAACGGTGCTAGCCCACCCTTGCGGATGACGTCAAATGCACACCCCTTATGCTTCTGGAATTGTCCCCAATTTAATCATCATAATAATAAAAGTTATTGGGGTGAAATTCGCCAAAACCACCATATGATTATGAACGATGCCATAGTGAAGAGCTCCGGTAATTTCGACCAGCTGGACTTCTTTAACGTGCACCTTGATTTAAAACCATACGGGCATCGAGGATTTTGACCTCCATCGGGGATGTGGGTACCGCCACTGGGTTTCGATCCCGCGACCTGCGGGTCTGCAGTCGAGCACCGTGACCATTGGACCATCGAGGCGGGTGAAAGTGATAAAGTATCATTCATGATATGAGAATGATTGCCGGCTGTCTGACTCCAACATCCATGCATCATAAGCACCGTGCACATGAGTACCGCGGCCAATCTAATAGCGTGCAGAGAACAAGAGAAGACTAACGCGTACGACCTTTTTCACAGTGTATCGCCCACCACGGCTTCCCGGCTGCAGTGCGCACTTCCGAGAAACCTTGCTCTGGCCTTCTCCTGACTGTTGGAGACGCAATAAAGGACGGCTTGGGGTTAGCGGTGGCCATATAGGTACACCGGCTATAGTGGTAATAAAAAGGCGCTCTGGCCGTGGCGTAAATGGCGGAGGAAGAAAAAAAGAAAGAGAAGCCGTCGAAAACACGAATCGAAAGAAAAATAGTGCATTTTGCTTTTGTCTCTGCAGGGCGCGTGTCATTGGCATTAGCGCTTAATACGCCGCAGGTCATAAATCTTGCTTCATAGAAACCCGTTCAGGCTTCTTGTCGTTTATCTAGCGCCTATATATGCTGCGGCCTCTTTGGGCTTGCTGGAAGTGTTTTCTGCAAGAACACGCACACACATAAAGGTATATATATATATATATATATATATATATATATATATATATATATATATATATATATATATATATATATAAGCATATTTTGGGAAAAACTTTCTCTTCGTTGTAAAAGCAGTACTCTCCAATGGTCGCCGCGTCACTTACTGCTTAAGGAACAGCCGCTGTGGAGTACGTGAAGCGCTTCGTTGTAGCGAAACAGCACATTCTCTGTGAAATTAATAAGGCTGCGGAGATACGGTATACAGGTAACGCGTCTTACGAGGGCAAAAGCATAATAATCAATTCATATTAAAACCAGTTTTCAAGTGTTTTCCCTCCTAAGACTCTTCACCTTTGTTATTATACTTTCTAGTTTAAAAATGCAATGTGCGATTTGTAGTTTTTCAAATGAAATTTCACTAAGATGCCAACAAACATGGTTCTTATGTTTGTTCGTGTGTTACCCTGAAGGTTTTAACATTTAATTTTTCCGTAGTTTCTGCTTCCCATTCACTTTTCGAGAAAGGTAGCGCGCGCGCGCGTATGTGTGTGTGTGTGTGTGTGTGTGTGTTGTGTGTGTGTGTGTGTGTGTGTGTGTGTGTGTGTGTGAAAATCTACATTGCAGAGTTTGTGGGTGTGTCTGCACATGATGATTGCCATCTACTGTGTAGTGTTCCGATAAAAAAAAGGCAGCTCGTCACTTCTCGACCTCCTTTTAGCGAATTGAAAGATGTGAGAGATGACCAATGGACAACGCTTCAAATCAAATGGTGCAACAGTATTTCTATTGAACTGTCCTTACCACACACGTATGTTTAACGAAAATTTACCTTCGAAGCAGCCTATGGTGGCGTTTAATCTGGTGTGCAGTGTGACCACCTCTACTGCGCATGCACATCCCCCTCTCTCTCCTCTCCTACGCTCTCTGTGGGAACGCGGAAAACAGAACACGTATGTTTCGTTTGTAGCCATTGATCATCGATTTTGCGGCGTGTGACGTTTCCGTGAGACAAAGTGCGTCTAGTTTGGTTAGCAGGAGATAACGTTTGATGTGTTTGGCATGTGCTTTCAGGGCCCGATTGTTTATCAGGTTATAGTCATGGTCACTGGCAGCGTTCCCAGCAGTGGTCACCGGCATCGAGAGATGGTCACACCAGCAGCTTTAGTCAGCTGGAGGTTCTGAATGGTGATGCACCTGCTTAGGGTGACGTAGACAATTTTCTGAGCGTGACGTTCTTCATCTCCTCGCTGTTTCGCATCCACACAGGGTTTCCTTTAGCGGGAGGTTGCGTGTTTTTTTTTTCTATCTTGTGCTGCCTCCAAATACAAGGAGAAAAAAGATTCGGAAGATTTCACAGGCTTTTACCGACAGTCTCTGGAAGAGCCGTTCAATTAGGGATTGCTAAAAGCTTCATTTTGTCTGTCTTGTTTTAGTGTAGCACAAAAAATGGTGCAAGAATGACACGTAAATGTGTGAGCAGCTGAGTAAGTGAACGAACCTTTAAGGTAGGACAAGAATATTATTATGTCTGAGCGTAGGTCAGCAAACGAAGGTGGAGCTCAGTCAGACCCACTCCCAAAATACGCTTAATGCTTCATCAATATTTACCTTTACCACACTCCCTTTCACTCACACTCACCACCAGATCTCCGTCTGAGTAACTCTTAATAAGTCAACTAATGAATTTGCCGACCTACGCGCCTGAAGCATGAAATTGTTTTCGCAAGACCGATAACAAAATGTAGTGCCGTGAGAAGAGCAAATTCACTTGGAAGTTCAGCGGCCTGACACAAGGATAAATTAATCCTTGTGCATATATCCACTCAATTGTGTGTTTTTTCGTAACCAGATAAAAATTTACGGCGGGCAGGGCAGGTAGTATGCATTTCAAAAATTAATTACAGTGAAAACGCACGACAGAATTACACACACACACACACACACACACACACACACACACACACACGCACACACACACACACGCACACACGCACACACGCACACACGCACACACACACGCACGCACACACACACGCACACGCACACACGCACGCACGCACGCACGCACACACACACACACACACACACACACACACACACACACACACACACACACACACACACACACACACCGAAGCATCAAACACGCGTCTTTGAAACTGTGTGTGTGTGGGAGGGGGGATCATGTCACGTGGTTGAGCTTGAATTAAATTTTTGGAATGTTGTCCCAACTAGCCCAACAGCAAGTTTTTTTACAGGTAGTGTAAAATCAGAGCTCTAACTGAATCACAAACTAGATCATCAAACTAACCCAGCGTTTGCCTCAATGTTCTTTCGAAGAACATCAAATACTCGAAAAGGTATCATCTTAAGACACGTCATTTGGTGTGACAACACGGTGCGATTCCACGCGTCACTAGAATGCTGCACAAGTTTCACGTTGTTGGTCGGCTTGTGTGGTCGATATATGATTATTATATTCAAATATACATTTGTATTATTATCAATTGACGAAAATATTACTTTGCCTGCTATAAACAGGCGCTATGGCCTGCCAGAGACTTTAATAATATATACACCTCAAAAATATGAAAGGCCAAGCAGGTTTTTATCTACTGTCAGCTTATCAAGTTTACCTATAGAGTAAAAACAATGTGGATTTTTATTGCGCACACATCTCGCACATTTGCATGCGGCATGCAAAAAAAAAAACAAAAGTGAAAGATTTGGGTGTATTAGATTCATCGTTATTTTTAACGATGTTGCATATTCCTTCGAAATTCAAATAACATTCTTGAGGGTTTCACAGAAAAAGTATGTGTCTGCGCATATAACACTCCGTGGCATAAGACACAAACACCGCCTTGAAAAGTATTAATAGCCTCTCTCGTTTTAGACACACTTATGAATAGTCGACTAATGCAGAATTATTTGATGGTCGTCATAGTTTTCAAGCACTTTTACAATTATTTAGCGTCATGAACATCAATGAGAAACCTGAATATTGATTCTCAATTCTGCAAAAAAGCAGTGAACTAACAATATAAACCTACTTTCAGGTATCTTAGCTCGGCTTCATTTACACATATATAACTGTCATACATTTGTGTCCATAGTATATAAATTTATTGAAATCTTCCTGTTTAAGAAGCGAAAAAAGTTATGCCATTCCACTTGGTGAAGCTGCATTACCAGCGAAGCTGTTTAGCACTCGAGTCACACAAGGGGACATGTTGGATCGCCGCAAGTTTGGTATCGAAGGACAGGTTGCTTACGTGTCACCTAAAGCGAAAACTACTATGCACAGACTACCGCGAAACATCAAGTCGGCTATCAAGGTGCACACTAAAAAACTCTCCTGCCCCTCTTCCCTTTTGAGCATGCCTGTAGTCATGTAACACATGACATGCATGGTGTTGATTGATTTGTGGGGTTTAACGTTCCAAAACCACCATATGATTATGAGAGACGCCGTAGTGGAGGGCTCCGGAAATTTCGACCACCTGGGGTTCTTTAACGTGCACCCAAATCTGAGTACACGGGCCTACATCCTTTCCGCCTCCATCAGAAATGCAGCCGCCCAATCCGGGATTTTATCCCGTGATTGACATGCCTGGTGTGCGACTCATATCGTGACATCCTATTTTCTACGGCATGTCTGTCATGCATGCATACGCATCCTGGTATAATACCCAGGTAAAGAGGCAGCCAAGGCGGCTTCACTGTCATTTGTGTCCCTTATCTAATGACACCGATGACATGCATGCCAAGCCATTCAAGTCACACACGCGAAAGAGGGGTATGCATTCTGGTACACACCATGGTAGTGAAACAGCCCCCAAAGCATCATTACATACCCTCATTAATTGAGGCGTAACAAACGTGACCTGTTGCTCACGCCCTTCATTTAATAGCCTACTGCTGGTGTTAGTGTTAGTCTTACAATCAGGTCAAGGTGCGGTCAAGGTGCCTTTGTTATGCCATGAAATACTTCACTTTAGCAATGTGCCGAAGGTGCAAATTAAAACCTGGCGTAGCTTGAACTAGTGGCGCAAGGCTAAAGGCGCAGCGCACTGATCGCTTCCTAGCTGGTTGTTGCCGTACCAAGTGATGCTAGGTAAGGTCAAGTGATGCGAAGTTACACGCTGTTATGACCAGTCCATATAGACTGTTTTCCGTAGTTATTTTGTCTATGCAACACTAGAGGGCGCCACAACACCGAAGCACCGAAGCACGTGTGTTTTTGAGCGCTCCGGATCGACTGCGCAGATAAGTGTTTTTGCATGTTTTGAGCTTGTCTTTATAATTATAAAGCAGCGGTTGAAATCTTCGTAGCGATTATTTTATGGTACGGCTTTTTCGGGGGCCAGTCACCAGGTATTTATTAGTTAGTGCGGGTGTGTGTGTTTGAATTTTTTTTGCCACCCCGTGGAGGAGGATGCGCGTACATTGAACACGCAAATTTTTGTAGTAGAGGATAGACTTTCTTTTTTTAGTAGTGCAGCGCTAGGAGTTTAGTAATTATCGAGTATAGGGACAATTGGTGTCAGAAAGACATGGTTAAAAAGACTGTAAAGTGTTCAGGATGTGGAGTGGGTTTGAAGGTGGACCCAAGCTTAGAAGCGGATGGAGAAGAGGCTGACGCGAAATGTAGGCAATGTGAGGTCGAGGAAAAAATGAAGAAAATGATGGTTGCCCAGAGTGAACTGCTGATGAGAATCACCGAGCTCGAGACTGCGTTGGCGACAGAGCAAGAGAAAACGAGGACAATGGGAAAAAGACTGAAGTCCGCCGAGGAAGCACTAGCGAAGCTGAACAAAGAAGCGGCCTACGGAGAGAACAGTAGAGAACCGGCAACCAGAACCGTGGAGAAGGAAGAGCAAGCAAGTTTGGAAAAAAAACAGGTTCAGCCGGTTCAATTGTTGCAAGGCCCAGCTTCAGCGAGGTAGTGGTGGGACTGGGAGGGGACAAAGCAGCTGGCATCACAGGTGCAAGTAGCCCCCGGTGCAGGACGCTCCAGCTGAAAAGTCACAGCATGTGATAATAGCCGGGGACTCGAATTTAAATCGATGCACAGAAGCCATCAAAGAGAGGGTAAAAGGTGACAAGAGGGTTGCAGTAGGGGCGTTCCCAGGACGCAAGCTTGAAGCAGTCGTGCGGCAAGCGAGCGCAAAACTCAAAACTACAGCTGATAGACGAAACCTCGTAATAATTTCAGGCGGTTTAAACGATGTCTTAAATGAAGATACAGCAGGACTAGCAACCACACTGGCGAAAGGCGTCGATGACATGCGCGCCACTTCTCCTAAGGTACAGATAGTGATATGCACGATACCGGAGGTACCGGTGCGTGATAGCTAGTACCGGTGCGTGACAGCTTGCAAAGAGCGGTTGTCAACGCAAACCAACAGATATGGCGGATGAGTCGAGAGAAAGGCTTTGAGGTGGTGGAAATAAACAGAGAGGTGCATAGGTGGGGTGGTTTTCAACGAGACAGAATTCACTTCGATGGGCGGCTAGGTCGTGAGGTGGGTTGGCAACTTGCAGGACGCGCAGTAGCTTTTTTTTTTGGGGGGGGGGGGGGCAAGCGAGCCCTTCGGGGTGCAGGATAGCTATCAACGAGGAAAACAACCAGGGAGACTCTTCGACAGGTGGTATGGACAGATACGATTCCAAAGTGGCACCAGTATCTAAGATAGGTAGAGTCCGGGGCATAAATAGACGTAGCCACGAGCGCCGAGCCGATTCAGACATAGGGTATATTAACATGCAGGGTGGTAGGAACAGGCTGAAGTGGGAAGAGATAGAAGAACAGCTAAGAGAAGAGAGGCCGATGGTATACGGTTTTGTAGAAACACATCTCAGGGACATGGAACAACCTCCGAACAGTCCGGACTACGCGTGGGAATATTGTAATAGAACAGAAGGCAGCAGAAAGGAGGGTGGCATTGGGGCATTCATTCATAAAAGTACAGACTGGCAAAGGGTCAAGCAGGAGTGCAAGGAACATTTATGGCTAAAAGGGAAAGTGGCTGGTCAAATGACACTCCTTGGCTTCGTGTACTTGTAGACGGGAGCAAAGGCCAGAGAGGAAAACCAGGCAATGGTAAAGTGTACATCAAAGGACATTCAGGAGTTAGGAAGAGAGTGCGAGATAATTATACTAGGAGACATGAATGCGCACATAGAAGATATAGATCGGTATACCGACCCGACAGGCAAAATGATCATGGATATGTGTGAAAGCCTTGATTTGATCATTTGCAACAGTACCGAGAAGTGTGAAGGGCAAATAACATGGGAGGTAGGAAGGCTGCAGTCGACGATAGATTATGCACTGATGTCACATAGGATGTATGATAAGCTCAGGGGGAATGCACATAGATGAAGGTGGCTCCAGAAGTCTGGGTAGTGATCACAAACGTATCAAGCTAAGTTTTGGAAGAGCAGTGAAAGTGGGAAGGAGACAAGATGAGCAACTACAGGAAAATTTTTATCCAGAAAGGTAAATTGAAGTAGCAACTAAACAAATTGAGAAAGTAATCACGGAGGATAATAAGACTAGACTCTTTGAGCTAGAGCTTGCTAAGACGCATGACAAGTCACCCCGAAAAAGAAGACACAAACCCAAAAGTTGGTGGGATGAGGAAGTTAAGAGAGCCATAGCAAAACGTCAGAAAGCCTCTAGTGAACACAGACATGCTAAGCAGCGGGGTGAACCGACAGATGATGTTGAAAGAAAATGGGAAACCTTTCTAAGCTGTAGAAGGGGATGCATCTGTTCTGATCAATGAAAAGATTAGAAGAAAAGGAGCTCAGAGGCTGGCAGAAGTACATAAAAAAGATAGAAAGGCAGCTGCGAAATTTTGGAACCATCTAAACTCCCTAAGAAATGAGACGAGCCTAGAGCAGAGTTTTATAACTACAGCCCAAGGTGCTAGGCTAGAAGGGGACGAAGTTATTGAATATATAAGAACAAGGGTGACAGAAAAATTTTAACAAAGAAGTACTTTATGCACCACAATAGACAGGGACGAATCAAGTGGTGCAATGGCTCCATTTTCACAACGAGAGTGGGAAAGGGCTGAGAGAAGGGTTCCTAGTAGTACATCAACAGGCCCAGATGTCATTCCAATTATGCTGAAAAAGACATTAGGTCCGAAGTTAAGCAGGCTTTGAGAGAGGCAGTGAGCAAAATAATAATCGATGGTGAAGTTCCCGAAGGATGGAAACTTAGCAGGATGAACATGAATTATAAAGAAAAGGGGGACAAAGCTGACATAAACAACTAGGGTCCTATAACAGTGACATCAGTGGTATGCAGATGATAGAGGAAAGAATGCAGGCATGAATAGAGGATGAGGGGGTGCTGGGGTAACTGCAGAATGGGTTTCGGAAACACAGGAGGTTGGAAGACAATCTGTTCTCACTGACGCAGTGCATCGAAATAGCAGAAAAGGAACACAGGTCCCTGTGGCTAGCATTTTTGGATATCAAGGGAGCGTACGATAGCGTGGTTCAAGAGGAATTGTGGGGAATACTGGACACACAAGGCGTGGAACATGTAGTCACTAATCTTTTAAGGGATATCTATAAAGGTAAACAGGTAGTTATAAAGTGAGAAAAAAAGGTATCCAAGCCTGCAGAGGTAAAACGGGGGCTTGAACAGGGGTGTCCCCTGTCACCCTTATTATTCATGATGTACCTACATGGATTAGAGGCCAAATTAGAGGGAAGTGGACTGGGCTTCAACCTCTCTTTAGTCAAACAAGGAGAACTCATTGATCAGGCACTACCAGCATTAATGTAGGCAGATAATATAGTGTTAATGGCCGACAACAAGGAAGATTTGCAGAGATTGATGGACATCTGCGGTAATGAGGAAGATAGGTCAGATTTTAGATTCAGTAAGGAAAAATCAGCAGTCATGATTTTTATTGATAACGAAAGTAGTGAGCTTAGAATACAGGAGGTCACGCTAGAGATAACAGATAAATACAAATATTTGGGCGTATGGATAAGCAATGGGACTGAGTACCTGAGGGAACACGAATACGTGACAACTAAAGGTAACATGAATGCAGCAGTGATGAAAAATAGGGCACTGTGGAATTACAATAGGTATGATGTTGTGAGAGGAATATGGAAAGGGGTCATGGTTCCTGGGCTGACGTTCGGCAATGCGGTCTTGTGCATGAGATCAGAAGTTCAAGCATGATTACAAATTAAGCAACGTGGAATAGGTAGGCTTGCTTTAGGAGCTCACGGGAATACACCAAATCAGGGAGTACAAGGTGATATGGGATGAACATCATTTGAGGGCAGGGAAGCTAGCAGCAAGATGAAATTTGAGAAGCGATTTAGAGAAATGGGGGAGGAGCGTTGGGCTAGGAAGGTTTTCAGCTACTTATACATAAAGAATGTCGATACAAAATAGAGGAAGCGAACCAGGAAATTGACTGGTAAATACTTAAAAAACAGCAGGTGGCCAAACCAAAAAGAACAATCGGTTAAGAAGAAAGTGAAGGAAACGGAGACTGACTTGTGGAGAATGGGCATGATTAAGAAGTCCGCACTAGAGATCTATCGAACTTTTAAGCAGGAAATTGCCAAGGAAAGGATCCATGATAATACTCGGAGTAGTTCTTTACTGTTTGAGGCCAGGACAGGAGTATTGCGAACCAAGACATATCGGGCCAAATACGAAGGGGTAGACACAGTATGCAGTGCGTGTGGAGAGTAAGAAGAAACTGCCGAACACTTGATAATGTTCTGTAAAGGGCTTCACCCTATAGTTCAGGATGATGGCGCAGAGTTTTTCAAAGCACTGGGGTTTAGGGACCAGGAGGGCAAAATAGACTTTAAGCGGGTAGACTTAACTAGAAGGAGGTTATCTGATTGGTGGCTAAAGTCAAAACTCGAGTGAAAATTAAACTCTTCACTGCAAAGTACAAATCCTCAAACTCACTTTTTAAAGAAAAAACAATAAATCTAGTTTTTGGTTCAATAAGTATTACGGCTTGGTGGCGCTAGCGACCACCCGATCTAAAAGGAACGGCCATATCCATCCATCCATCCATCCATCCATCCATCCATCCATTGTTGCGAACGACGGGCCGATCCCGCCGAAGCCACCACTGTTGCGAAGCCACCTCCGAAATCCCACCGCTGACCTCCACTGTTGCGAACGACGGCGACGCCAACCCGGTCCCACAGGCGCCACTGCTTTCAACTCCGCCGGGAAGGTCACCAGCCGTTTGGTAGCGTATGTTTCTCAGCTCGCGACTGCTTCTGCGCAGAGCTGATAAGACGAGCGGAGGAGACGACGGTGAGTTAAACAAGGTTTATGTACAGCATATATACAGAAGCGTTACAATTTCGGCACTGGGGCCGACAGAGACTCGAAGAGCCGAGCTCTCCTCTCTAACACATAGGTCAGCTTTTCGCCTAAAACCGCCGACTCACACACATGTCGGCTCTCCGACACGGGGACTCCTCTCCTAGGACCGCCGATCGCGACGCGCCGCAGGGCTTCTTTTATTTACACCGGGTCCAACCAAAATGTCCAATCAGAAGCGCCGCTGGTCGTCAGGGCAGATTCCTCCAATGGGGTCGCCGCGCCATGCGTCAGACCACCAGACACGAGGACGCCGGCTCGCTGTCACGTGCGCCGCTGACTCAATGCACGTGGGCCAGAGAGGCGCCGCGCGTGTTCACGCCGTTGAGATGTTCGCGTCCGGGCGGCAGTGGTGCCAATTTAGCGGATTTCCCGCTAAATCTGGCGGATTTTATTTTATTTCGACGGGAAAAAAATCAGTCTAGCGGCTAGCGGATTTTCTGACGGGCCATTTTTGTACATAGCGAATTTCTGTCGGATACCTCACGCAGTGGACCAATTAAAAATCGCCCTGCAAGAAACCATTCCCGTGTTCTCTAAAAATGCGGAAATTGTTTAACTTCAGAGGCTCCTGTTCACTTGCTCCGCCTATCTCAGACAAACAAATCCGTGAGGTTTCAAAGCGGCGATCGCTTTCTAAGTAATAAACAACGGACGAGCTGCGATGCACCAATCTTAGAATACCAGAATCTTAGAATACCTAATAAGCGAAACGTACAACTGGTTCGCAAGATCCCCTGCCCGGCAAATGGCGTACAAGAAGCTCTACGGTCTGATGAATGACGGCGATGAACCACTGAAGATTGTGCAAGCGTGCAGGACGCGATGGCTATCCCTCGAGATAGCCGTATCGAGGATCGTAGACCAGTGGACCGAATTGAAGGCGCACTTCGAGATTGCAAGGCGCACTGAAAAGTGCTATGCGGCAGAGGTGCTGTATGGTATGTACGAGAACCAGATCAATCTGGGGTACTTGCTTTTTTTGAGACCGATTCTGACAGATGTTCAGAAGGTTAACAAGGCATTCGAGGCGAAAAATGCGGATCAAACAAAGCTGCTGAAAGACCTCATGACTTTGCTTTCAAGCTTGGTTGAAAAAGTCGTAATTCCGACAGAGCAGATTGACGTTTTGACGTGCAGACTTGAGGACCACTTGAATCACAAGCCATATCTGGGCTACCTGTTTGAGACGTACGTTGACAACATGAAAGCTCAGAAGACCGACGAGTTCTCTGTCGCAGGTGAAGCTGTGATGCGAGAAAGCTGCATAAGGTTTATTACCACGCTAGTAGATCAAATCAGACAGCGACTTCCCGACAACATCACAGTTCCCCAGAAAACATCACTCTTATCGGTCGAAAACGCTTTGTGCGTCGTGAAGGAGCCATTGATTCCTCTGCTGGAAGCAATGGCAGTGCCCCCTGAAACGATCGAAAAAATTCAAAACCAGTGGGGCAAAATCACCCTCCTGGACTGGAAGCAAATATCGTCCACGCAGTCGTTCTGGTGTGAAGTTCACTCCTATAAGGACGCCTTCGGCGAAAACCCGTTCGCCGAGCTGGCCGGATTTGCCATGTCGATGCTCGTGCTGCCGTATTCAAATGCCGAAGTAGAGAGGACATTTAGTCAGCTCAACATAGTAAAATCCAAGCTGAGGAACAAGCTGAAGCCTGAAACAACAAATGCCATCCTCGTCGTAAGAGCGGGGCTGAAGCGACACCAGAAAAGTTGTTTTGATTACGAACTTCCCGCGGCAGTTGTTAGTGCAATCGGGACATCTGCAACGTATGTGCAACTAAGTCACCTGTCTGGTCCCTCAACAAGTACCAGCGGTCCTGTGGAGATGGTGGCAGACGACAACAGCGGCGACGAAGACCTCGATGTGTTTTTCGTTGACCTGTGAGTTTTTTTTTATCAGTGTGAACATTTATAACTTTTAGTCTCATCTGTGATGAGGTTCACCAATGACGACGACCGCAGCACTGAAGCCTCAAGTGTTCTAGTTAGACTCCTTGAACGACTATTCGCGGCAATATGTTATTTCAGCTCTCGAAGTTTTGGGGAGCTTTTGAGAATGATAAAGGTATTTATCATACGAAATTGCAGTGTTTTTTGAATAAAATAGGCCCTAGCGGGAAACTTAGCGGATATGTTTCAGAATCTAGCGGAATCTGGCGGATTTCTCATTTCTTTTTAGCGGATGTCTGACGTTCAGAAATGGCAACACTGCCGGGCGGACTGCGGGCTGGCCTTGACCCAGATTGCCTTTTTCAGAGGCACGGACGTTTGACGAGGACTCGCTGGCATAACAGCACCCCCGCCGCCAGACAATGCACCGGAAAGACGAGCTGCTTCCACGGGGCTCGGATGTCAGGTGCGCTCGTTCGCCAGGTCCCTCCAGGTTCGCCTCCAGGGCCATGGGGAGAATACAGCTCCAGACCGTTTCGGGAACACATCCCATTCTTGACGACGGATTCCAGCTCCACTGGTTTTTCACCACAACTTGTCGACCAGCTTCACTCGTCTCTTCTGACCATCTTCGGTTTCAGCACTTGTCGATGGTTCTGCAACTTGCTAAGAACGGTTCGACAACAGACAACACACGACACAAGCAAGTGCCCTCGGTCACCCGACAGAACACCAGACAAAGTATAGTACAACATATACCTATCTACGTGTTTATCGGAATTTTGTTCCCTCTACATCAAGAGGCACATGTGGGACAAAAGACCCTTAAAATGACAACTCAATTTTTTTCCACGTACAACAACGTAACGAATTAGAATACCACATAAAGTTGGCCCCTTGAGATCACATTGAACGAGAGCGCTCAGCCCAGGTCGTGATGAGGTCAAAATTTTGCCCCGAATCGCCAGCGAGAAACCGAAAGGTTGAGAAGTTACTAGCTGGAACGCACTGCTCAATGCACCTGCATTAGCGTTTACCTTTCCTTTATTTTTTTTTTGATAGCGAACGTCAAAGTTGCGCTGTGGAGCAACATGCTCCACTTCAGTAACCGGCCACTTTTAGGCGACGATACCTATGCGGCACCAAGAGCGGCTCACACTTTCGACGTTGCACAGGGGAACAACGATACGGCTTGCTACGGATTGACTCCTCACCGCTTAGCTCGATGTCGTGTTCGATCACCCTCGTGTTTCCGGGGCGGTCCAAAAACACGTCTCCAAACTCGGAACCAATCTTTCTCAGGTCCTCTTTCTCAGGTCCTCCTTCACTTAAGCTAGGCTCTAGGTTCAACTGTTCCCAGATTACTTTCGATCCCCCTTTGATTACATCACTAGAACTCCAAATTTCTGCTCCCTCTTCCTCTGAAGCATTCAACAGCTGATTTACGACCGCTTGATGTTGAACGTATGGTTTCATCAAGTTGTAAATTTTGTCCGGCCGCCTTCCTAATTTCACTTCATAATTTGTATCGCAAGGCTTCGATAATACTTTGGTGGGCCCTTCCCAATCAACCTCAAGCTTGATCTTTTTGAACGGCTGCAGCAGCATTACCTGAATATCAACTTCAAAAGCGCGCTTCTTCACCGATTCCTCGTAGTGCTCCTTCGACAGCACTTTTGCCGCGTTTTTCTGGCTTTCCACTAGCGCTTCAATTTGGCTTTCCACTAGCGCTTCAATCGAGAGATCCTCACGCTGCTCTCGAATGAGCGTCTCTCGATCAACTCTCGGCAGCTCGCTCCAACTTTCCGCTACAGGCGAGAGCGTTGCAACCCTCTCGCTCTGACTCAATGGCGCCATGTCGTCTCCCCCCACGCATACCGCGCTGGCCGTTTCCGCGACGGGCCGTTCGCGTGACTGCTCACATGACTCATGCGGAAAATTTCCTTTCTGGGGTTCCGTCGACCCGCCGACAAGGTCACTTGAGAGTTCACCGCATTGAACCAGATCAAGCTGCTGCGATAGCTTCCGCGCTGGCGATCGCGTGAGGGCCATGCACGCAAAGTTGGGGAAGAACGATTTGCCCTGCTCTTTGAGAAGCTGCTCTGAGTTGTTGGAGAAGAGACTTAGAAAACGATCATTTAGCGCGGCAGACACAGCCGCTTCAGTGCGAAGCTTACCGAACGGGCCTTCAATGACAACCGTGGCGATTGGTAAGCGAACACTCTGCTCCTCGGCGACTTGCCTGATCCACGCGCATTCTCCTGTGAAGTCATCCGGAGACACCAATGAAGGATGGACAACGTCCATGGTTGCCGCTGAGTCTCTAAGTGCTCGGCACGTTTTCTCATTCACCCTAATTTCTTGGAGATACGGCTCCAACAACCGCATGTTTTTTTCTGATTCTCGGATTGTTGCGAAGGCAAACTTTTCCTGACAGTTTCTCGCGATGTGCCCTTCCTTTTTGCAGTTGTAGCAGATTAGCGGCTTCCGTTTGTTTTCCGATTCAAATGCCTGTGTGGTAGAAACCTCACTCGATTTCTCCGCTTCCTTTTGCCCTTCCCCTACAGTGTCATTCGTAAGAGACGGGTCCTTCTTGAAATTACGGTGCGGAACGGGTTTCCGTTGAACAGGTTTCCTTGAAAAGCCCTCTTTCCTTTCATCCTTTTCAACGCGCACTGCCCTGCTATGCAACTTTCGGCGAGTATAATACTCCTCAGCTAACTCAGCTGCCTTGTTTAACCGTACTTCCCCAAGTCTGTCCTGCAGCCAAAGTCTGACATTATCCTCGATGCAGCGGTAGAATTGCTCCAATGCAACGCATTCCACCACTTTATCGCGGTCGTCATACACACCTTCGCCCTTGAGCCATTCAATCAAATCGGCTTTAAGACGAAACGCGAAGTCAACGTGTGACTCATTCCCCTTTTCAGCATACCGGCACCTTTGCCTGAAAGCCTCGGGTGACAACTTATAACGTCTTAAGAGCACTTCTTTAACCTCGTCATAGCTCTCAAACGCTTCTCTCGACAAGCAAGTTATCGCGTCGGACACTTCGCCGGGAAGAAGAGCTAACAGGTTCCGCGCCCAAAGAGACCGCTCCAAAGCGTTTCGCTCACAGACGTGTTCAAACTTGACGAGATACTTCGCCATGTCCTCGCCTACTACGAACGGTGGCAGTTGGTCACGAATTCTAAAACCGCTGACCTGAATCGTCGGAGAAGCTACGCTAGGCGCCTGCGAACACTGTAGGATTGCCAATTCTAGTCGTTTCATCTCAAGGCGCTCCTGTCTCTCGGCCTCCTCGCGCTCGCGACGTTCACGCCTTTCAGCTTCCTCACGTTCGCGAGCTTCGCGCCTTTCAGCTTCTTCGCGAGCTTCTACTTCTCGCCTTTCAGCCTCCTCACGGCGTGCTTTAATATCCACCCAGGCCTCATCGACTTCCTCAGCCGACACTCCCTCATCCTTCATGATCTCAAGGATCGCTTGCTTTCGTTTCGCACGGCCCAAAGTAATGCCGAGTTCCTCACAAATTTCGATGAGTTCCTTCACTTTAAGGTTCTCCATCGTTCACACTAGCCTCTTGCTGTTTGCCCCTGTTAACAATTTACTTGCCGTACCCACTATAAGCCTACTAGCACGACGCGCAAGCAATAATTCACACTCCCGTGTTTACCCCCTCCGCATTAACTTCGGTTTCAAAGCACTTCGACTTTGCTTGAAACGATCAAAGCTCACTTCAATGCTTCACACAGCCCTTCTCTAAACTACAACAACCTGAGCTAGAGAAGTCTGGTGAACTGAGGGGAAAACATCAGGCACTCACCGCATCGATGTCGCTGACGCCGGCCGATCCCACCGCTGCCACCACTGTTGCGAACGACGGGCCGATCCCGCCGAAGCCACCACTGTTGCGAAGCCACCTCCGAAATCCCACCGCTGACCTCCACTGTTGCGAACGACGGCGACGCCAACCCGGTCCCACAGGCGCCACTGCTTTCAACTCCGCCGGGAAGGTCACCAGCCGTTTGGTAGCGTATGTTTCTCAGCTCGCGACTGCTTCTGCGCAGAGCTGATAAGACGAGCGGAGGAGACGACGGTGAGTTAAACAAGGTTTATGTACAGCATATATACAGAAGCGTTACAATTTCGGCACTGGGGCCGACAGAGACTCGAAGAGCCAAGCTCTCCTCTCTAACACATAGGTCAGCTTTTCGCCTAAAACCGCCGACTCACACACATGTCGGCTCTCCGACACGGGGACTCCTCTCCTAGGACCGCCGATCGCGACGCGCCGCAGGGCTTCTTTTATTTACACCGGGTCCAACCAAAATGTCCAATCAGAAGCGCCGCTGGTCGTCAGGGCAGATTCCTCCAATGGGGTCGCCGCGCCATGCGTCAGACCACCAGACACGAGGACGCCGGCTCGCTGTCACGTGCGCCGCTGACTCAATGCACGTGGGCCAGAGAGGCGCCGCGCGTGTTCACGCCGTTGAGATGTTCGTGTCCGGGCGGACTGCGGGCTGGCCTTGACCCAGATTGCCTTTTTCAGAGGCATGGACATTTGACGAGGACTCGCTGGCATAACACCATCCATCCATCCATCCATCCATCCATCCATCCATCCATCCATACATCCATCCATCCATCCATCCATCCATCCATCCATTTATCCATCCATCCATCCATCCATGGCCTTCTCCTCAGTGGCACGGCCAAGATGTGGTGTGTGGCGGGTGTTGCCCTGCAGCCTACGGCGAGGAACGGTGGTGGTAGTGATTCTTGAAGACGAAAAAAGGCACCCAATTTTTTTCAGCCATAAGGTGACACGAAAATGTCTAAGAGAAAAAATGAAGAGAGAGAGAGAGAGAGATGGCGTGGACTATGCGCTGCACTCGCTTTGCAAGCCTTCAACCCGGGAGTGGTGGCGGTGAACTGGTTGGCCATCTGTGACGGTGAAGAAGTGGAAAACAGAAGGCCAATAGATAACATGTTCAAATGTGGCAGCACCAGTTCAACGCCGAGGAAAATCGTTCATAATTATACAAGGCAATTCCAACTGGTGCCAATTTCCAGTAGAGATCAGCACAGTCACCTCTTCCACTTTCGACCGTACTAAGTCATGAATGGCCGAAACGCCGATGTAGCGTCTGTTTCGTATTCACTCAGCAGCATGCCGTGATTCGCAATAAGGGGATTTTTCATCGACATTTCGAACCAATTCGTGTGTCTGGTACGCCGCCTTCACG
This sequence comes from Rhipicephalus annulatus, assembly GCA_013436015.1. NCBI lineage: Eukaryota > Metazoa > Arthropoda > Arachnida > Ixodida > Ixodidae > Rhipicephalus > Rhipicephalus annulatus. Next base: position 311,785 of record WOVY01010543.1, on the reverse strand, counting down.
CACCGGCTTTACAAGGAATAAAGAAGCCCATGCACAGTTGACCATGATGTGACGTCTGGCGTGACCGAGCGGTGGCTCGTTGTGTCCAGGCAGGCTGGCTGGTGGCGGAGCTCTGTATGGAATAGTGCAGCAGGTGTAAAGCTGTGCAACTAGTTGCTGCGCATCGCGAGGTGACGTCATTGCGATGCGCAGTTTTGGTTCCTGTTGGACAGATTATAGCCTGCTTAAACCACAACGCTGTTCAAAGAACACCGTAGCAGACAAGACATGCCATTTTGACAAGCCTCCCGCTGCATGCATTGCATATGTCGTCATAAAGGGAAGAAACGCCGAAAAGGAGTGCACTAGAACAGGGGAGTTTCCGGAAGAACCACGCTACAATGTACAGAAAAAGAAGCCCAAACAGGCTCAATCCACTCGTGGCGTTGCTGTCGGTCGTCTGCAATGTGTCGTTTTAAAAGTTGCGTGCTGCTCCGCCTGAGTGGTTCAGAGATAAAATGCCCACTTCCCACTAAAAAGGCTGTGGTTCAAATTGTACCTATAGACAGATTGTGAGAAGAGCCTGCACCACTACTGTATCGCAGGTAGTACCTATAGACAGTGGATTTTTATTCTTAGTATCACTTGCTACGGTTGTAGTGGTTTGACTTTGTTTCTTGATTCTATCTTCAGTTGCTACGCATCGCCGCAAAAAGTAACGCTAAATGTCAAGAAAACGTTTGACAGCGTTTATGACCTTGCTTGAGAAAGCGTAATACTCCTTGGAATCGGCACAAAATCTGTTCCTAGGCATTAATGTTTTGTCTTGCACCAAAGGGAAAGCTGCATCTTTATAGGAGCCAACACACAACTCGTGGCAATTATATATCCTATAGTAAAGAGTCCAACGGAATCCCGTCTGGTCGGGAACAAACATTGAGCAAACAATAACGCCGGCCAAGATAAAATACATAAACATTAAAAAGACGTTTCGGCTCTTCACGCGTGAGCCTTGTTCCCTGTGAACAATGCTTTAGGGAGCCGAAACGTCTTTTTATTGTTTGTGTATTTTACCATGGTCGGCGTTTTTGTTACAAGCTTGGTTAACCTCCCTGCCTTTCCTCTCTATTTTTCTCTCTCTCTCTCTTGCAATATGTGTATACCCTATAATTTTCACTTTTTATTCAATGACGCACAGGCGGTTTAGCAATATAGCTATAAAATTACCTATTAAAGTAAATTATAACTTTGGACCTCTTTGTTGTGAGTAGGAAAAGAAAATGTTACTGACATTGTGCCCTCGAGAAAAGACGCATTTCGTTTTTTGTATATATCCTTCAAAAGCATGCATTACGAAATTCCTGGTTGAGGGTTTTGAAGAATTTTGATGTTCAAAAGATGGCCTTATGGTAAAAATGAAACAAAGGCCAATACAGAAGACTACGTCTTTCAAACCATGGAAATCTCGCTACACGTAATGCCCCTAAGCCTTCTTTATTGTCTTCCTCAAAAAAGAAAAAAAATGTGCCACGGCTTTGACTTCTACACTGCCCGCGAAAGGCATTAGCGAAGCTGTTACCAGTTCACGGAAGCTATAGTGTGCCTTAATGCGCTTCCGTCGTTGTCATGACCTTCCTCGGAAGAAGTCGCCTTGAAGCCATTAAGAGCTGCTAAGCCCGCTATATATTACACGTACGCCCTTTCATTTCAGTCTCGCTGTATATGCTCGCTTTTATCGACACATGGAAATGCAAAGATATTCTACGCCGTAGCTTAGCATGCATTGCGCAAATGTTCTGTAGTGCTGCTTCTGCTTTATCAAAAGACCAAGCTTCCACTCGTTTTTCGAAGGAGATCAAGTATGCTTTTACAAAATGTTTGCTCCTGAAATTCAGTGCATCAATGGTGTCTGCTGACATGGTAATTAATTTAGGCTAATTACGCTGCACCTTATTATCTATTAGCAAACTCTGCTCCGAACGCTTTTAAAGAAGCTTTGAGGCAGTACCAGACATTCCAAGTAGAGCGCACTCTAAAAACTGCGGAGGGTATTGTAGGAGTAGAAAGGTCAAGCTACTCTTCAAAGTGTTCTTCTATTTTCATGAAACATCAGATAGAGTAAAATTAATTTTCACTCTATATGAAACGAGACAATGAAACAGCTTTCTACTCTTCCCCTCTATGAGTGAGTGAAATGCGCGTATACTCTTCAGGCATAAGAGAGCAAAACGTGATTACACTCCTGCCCTTGATTACTTTTAGATGCGTCCGCACACCATGAGTCATTAGCACTACCTAATAAACACAGATATATGCAGTAAAACGTACTGCATTTGTTTGTTGAGGCGTTAGAGACGTTTTCACAAAATAACAGCGTTTGCAGCACGCGCCAGTGAATTTACGCGCACTGGAAGGCACTTGGAACTCTTAATATCCACGTTTTTAGCTTTGGATATGTGTAATGAAATAAGCGAATACGATTTCATTCAATAGTTCATGTCTTCAACTCAACGCAATCGGCTTTGACATTCTCTTTATATTAATATTCATGTTTTTTCCCTACGACCATTGCAAACGGGTGATGGTGCCGTAAGCCTAACGTACGGTACGGCTACAGTGAAGTATTGTGGCTTTAGTCGTAGAAGGTGAACAAGAATGACCGAAAATATGTCCAAGGTGGTGAAAAAAACAAACTTTTTTAGTGCATACTTCAGAAGCAAAATGTTCCGTACGCAGAAATGACTAACCACTTATCGAGATGTATAGTGTAAATGACGTTCATATAATTGGTTGCGCTAATCTTCCTGTTTCTAGTGTAAAAAAACGTGTAGGATAAACGTTGTAATCGCACGAAGCACAAAACAAACACAGTAAACACATTAGCTACAGTCCGGCTGGTTTTGAGAGGCGCTCAGACACTCAAATCTATGCGTCTAAAGAAGATATTGCAGATATTTCACCAAAATGACTTATGACATAAAGAAATAAATGCCTAATTGCCGTTTGTCAGTGTTGTGCAGTGGTTAGCATTCTGATATTTTTTTTCGTGAAGTGTACTGCTACTGTTTGTGGTGGGGTCATGCTACTCTGCTTCGGGCAGCGTTATGCTACTCTGTTCAGCTTGAGTGCTTTGACCCGTTCGGTAGAATCACTGTACTCTGTCTCAACAAGAGGTGATTTACTCAGGAAAATAGAGTGAAATATGGGAAGAAAAATTATTCTCCCGAAAAGAGTGCTCAGCACTCTCTTAGTTTTTAGAGTGCGTAAGCAGTGGCCCAGCGCTCTGCCTAAATATATGGTAAGTTACCAACAAAATTAGCGGGTTGAAATGAAGCCGGACTGGAAGCTAGAATGTAATTTGTCGCACTTGCTACACTAGAGGAACGCGCGAGATCTCCAAGAACCATAGGCACTGAGTCCTTGCCCACTATATCGGCATTACATGACACAATACTTTTGTCGAGTGACTACATGCAAAGAAACATGTGTAGGTACTAATATTTACCACAAACGCCCTTGCAAAGAACATGTAACAGAATGATCTCAAAGCACCCTGTGTGTCCATTTCCTTTCGTTAGAGTTATGCTTATTCACGCTACGAAAAAATACCTAGTCAAGGTGTACTACCATCAAGCCCACATAATTTTCCAAAGCCCAGTAGGAGGTGTTAAAAAGTGTAGCACAATAATAGCTATTATAAATTTACCCAAATATGTAGCATTCAAACAATTAGGTACCCGTGTGTATTAATTTGAAACCAAAGAAGTTCTGTCATTAATATACGTCAAACACAAAAACACTGTCTCTTGTGTAAACAGCGCCGTATCTTGCTAGTCTTCACGTGATGCACGACAAGCGATATCTGTGGAATCATTGTGCCCGATAGCGCAATGACAAGGTAACCACTAAAATTGGATCTCGTAACCTTTTCGTTTTACGTCAGTATGAAGCTGGATGCTTTCGTAATTCAACTCTTCGTGACATTGGCGTCGAAGAACTGGCCGCATGCGCTGTAACATCAGTTTGAGTAAGAAAACACGGCCCATTTACATGGTCTCTCTAATTAAGTGAATCGTGGTGCAGTGAGCAGAGCCGCGATTCTGCCAGCATGAATGGTCGCATGCATGGGATGTCTTCAGTGGTAGCATCACTCCTTGTGATGTCATAAACAACCGTCGGTTTTGATGTGAACGTAGTTACTGTAGCGTTCGTACTGTGTGAGTACGGTCAATTTTTTTAGTGCATGTGCCAACAGATCTGTCCTTCCCGGCACTCCTGGAAACATGAAGTGAACTCATGGGCGGCTCACACACCATGGACGAGACACTGGCTTTTGCCGCAGGTGCGTATGCCGTCGTAAACGATGAGCCGTGTACGTAGATAGTTGCACTAAATCTTGTGTGGGGCCTTTCATCAAGAAGTGGACACCATCTCAAGCTTTCAAGGACAGATGCCGCAAGGTAGACTCGACGACTGACCCGCAGCCGCACGCTGACGGAGTGGAACATGCTGAATATAAGGCATACCAGATTGCATGAATTGGAGCTTTAGAACATCAGTGCTTCTATCCAGTCATCCTCTGACCTCCATACGACCTTCATAGATGGTTAGTTTTGATTTTCTATATAGGCTTCGCTTGAGAGTCATATTACATACCTGCCCAATTCAAATATTTCTCATTCCGGGAGATTTCCTCAACGGCAGGAGAAGGGGGGGGGGGAGGTTAAATCGAAAGCAACGGCGTTCACGGGTTGAGGTCTTGTAAAGGTTTTGAGTGGCGGAACAAACGAGGGTAGGGTTTCCACTAAGGTGAGAGTCTCAAAGTAAGAGCGCAAACACTTCCAAAATCGTGTCATCAAAACAACTAGCAAAATCTATTTCCGTCATAAGAACTCACATATGTCTTTCTGGGACACGTGAACGGATGGGACGGTACAGCTGGCTGCTGCGAAAGCGCGGGTCAAAGTTTTTCTCGCTACTACTTTGAACAGGAAGGCCAAAATGCTGCTTTTTTTACGTATTTGCTGCCTTCAATCTACCCCTGCGTTGTACGTCTTTGCTGCCTTTAAACTACTTCGTCGCTATGAACTCAGTTTTGCGCGTGGTGACAGCTGCGGCAAATGCTAGTTCCAGGCTGCGGTAGCTGTATTTCCGATGGAGGCGGAAACGTTGTAGGCCCGTGTGCTCAGGTTTGGCTGCACGTCGAAGAACCCCAGGTGGTCGAAATTTTGGGAGCCCTCCACTACGGCGTCTCTAATCATCATATGGTGGTTTTGTGACGTTAAACCCCACATATCAATTAATCCTCACAATAGTTTCATTTTCAATGCGCGTGCGCTGGGTGCACGCGCACGTGCGTTCAAAACTAAGTCATTTTGTGCTATGTGTGAGCGCATCTGCCACGTTTTTGTGCACATAGTCTCCATAAAGCATCGCTGCTTTGACTGGTCGAGCGTTGGATCACACTTGCGGAGTTCAGTGAGTTACGTCATCGTCATACATGACCTTGTCAACATCGACCGTGGTTTTGTCTGCAGCGTTTGTGGCACCGACCACCACACGCACTGTAGAAGACAATGCGTGCGTTGGTCGCACGCGCATTTTCGAAGATCGCTGCTCTTGTCCTTCACTCGATGGTTTCCGTACAGAAGTTCATATCACCCGCCGCGATTAGGAAAAGTGTTCGGGAGATTCCATTTTCGTCCCAACGAACACAGTGTAATTTGGTTGAAAATTTTGATTGATTGATTGATTGATTGATATGTAGGGTTTGACGTCCCAAAACCACCACATGATTATGAGAGACACCATAGCGGAGGGCTCCGAAAATTGCGATCACCTGGGGTTCTGGAGCCTGCATCCAAATCTCAGCACATGGACCTACAGCATTTTTGACTCCCTTGAAAATGCAGCCTCCGCAGCCGGGCTTTGATCCCGCGACCTGCAGGTCAGCAGGCGAGTACCTCAGCCACTAGGCTACCGCGGTGGGGCGGCTGGGAAATTTTACAAACTCATATTTCCCACATTTTCTCATTACTGCGATTCTACTCTACGTTTAGATGAACGCCTCACAAATTTGTTTATAATCAAATGTGGTTGGTTCGCAAAATGCGAGGAGAGAATTGACCTGCTGTAAGTGCGGCCAGATCTCGCACAAAAGTTTCGATTACCGGGAGATTTTAATTACAACTGCACAAACGTAAGAAAGGGTCAAAGTTCTGGAGTCTCCTGGCTTGGCAGGTGTGATATTACACGGAAGAATAATTGAAATGACTGATAGTGTGGCCAGCGATAGTTGCGGCACAGAAGAAAAAAAAAATTAACCACTTTCTACGACAATCAGCCCGCCGTGGTGGTCAAGTGGCTATGGTACTCAGCTGCTGACCCGCAGGTCGCGGGATCGAATCCCGGCGGCGGCGGCTGCATTTCCGATGAAGGCGAAAATGTCGTAGGCCCGTGTGCTCAGATTTGTGTGCATGTTAAAAAAACCCAGGTAGTGAAAATTTCCGGAGCCGTCCACTACAGTGTCGCTCATAATCATATCGTGGTTTTGAAACGTTAAACACCACATATATATCAATCAATCAATATACGACAATCAATAAAACCTGCTGTAAGGCCAATCATGTGTTCAATCTTTCTCCGTCCCGTTTTTGCGCTGTTCCCCTCCGTATCAGGCTCATATTTGGAAGGAAAAGATGATTGCGGACTGGTTGATGGTGCGCATATTCGTTCAGTGAACTGGGAGCGCAGGAACACACAAAAGACTCCTTTCGCCAGTGTGTTCCCGCGCGCCCCCAGTTCGCTGAGCGAATATGAACTAACATCCGGCGCATCTTTATATCCCAGTGATAGTGGGCAACCATCTTTTCCTTCTTTTTATACTATATATATTGCCCTTGATTTGCCTCGCATGAACAAGTAGCCCTACTTTACACCGCATGGTGATGATTAAATGATCGGCCAGATTCCGTGCAGGTACCACTATAGTAACATAACACCGTTCCCATCTCTCATCGGCTTACAAGGCATTGAAGGCACTATAGGACTACTTAAGGGTGATAGATCTGTGTGACCACCTCTGACTGGTGCTACTGTCTCGACCATTTCAGTGAATTTTGCCCATTTTACTCTGCAAGACTCCTTTTTCTTTGTCCCTCCTCTTTCTAATCCCCTTCCCCAATTTCCAGTTAGGCGCTGCTCTAGTGTACGGAAGACTTCCTGATTAGCCGTCCTGTCTTTTGCTTTTTTGTTGCCTTCCCTCCTTAATAATGTTGCCGAAATCGGAAATATTTAATGTCGTTCTGTGTTTTATGATTACAAACAAGAAAAACAAGACACTACCTTTTACAGCGGGGAAAGAAAAAAAAATTTATTTGAATATGAAATAGCAGCTTGAAAATTGCGCATGTTTGTGCGAGTGTGCCTTTCGAGAATTATATTCAAGTGCTTGTAATCTGTCGTCACATTTTTTTCTCATTTTATTCGGTGTATATAAATTCAGCACTGCCACAGAATCCGAATATCAAGCTTAAGGTCATTGAGGTGTGAAAGAGATGCCAGAATCAGAGTTTTATCTTTGCACTATCAAAAAATGGAAGCGCCAATCATGAGTCATATAGGTGAAAAGGCCGAAAAAACTAATAAGACAAAGATGATGACTGACTTGAAATACCAGCTCTAGAAACCTTCGGTTACCCTGAATTTATTCATTTTATTTACAGTATACTGCGGTCACAAAGGACCACGCAGGTGGGAAAATATACAGTTTCAAATTTACAAGCACAAATGGAGCCGTAAGGCACACAAACCGACAGAAAAGAGAAATAGAGCAATCTTACGGCATATCTAGAAGTATTACCAGCGCAGCCTGTCAAAAAAAAATAATACAGTGCTTAGGAAAGTGACGTACACTATAAGAAGTATAAAAATAAACATAAGAGAAATCTTCCCGGAATACGTCGGGTGCGTAAATACAGTATTTGCAAACAATGAAGTAACACTGCATCAATAAAACGCGTAGTGAAAAAACGACGAAATGCAAAAGTGAAAGCTATGAATATTCACTGGTTTACTGTATTTCTAAATCAATAAGTAGCGCACTTTCAAATGCACTTGCAGATTCTAAAGAAACAATATTTTCAGGCAGCGAATTCCAATCTGAAATAGTTCGTGAAAAAAAAAAGAGTATTTAAAAAGATAAGTGCGCGTTTGATAGGAAATTAGATTATGCGCATGTCGATTTCTCGATGTACGTGAAAAATATGGCTGAATAAATGCAAGCGCATTCACATTAAGTCTGTTGTGATAAAACATAAAAATTTAAGTCTTGATATTTTCCTGCGCTGCTCTAAGGTTTGAGTCTTATTTGCAAGCACTAAGAATGATGGTGAATCTGTTCTCCTATATTTGTTGAATATGAAGCGTACTGCCCGCCTCTGTACCATCTCGAGCCTATGCTTATTAAAAAAAGGAAATGTCTTTAAAAAATCAGTCTTTTTTTGTGAGTATCCACTCTGGTTCCTGGTTAACGGGTAGCGCTATAGCATGCTTGAGTGCGGGTGCGTAAGCAACTTTTGCGACGGCCTTATTTCGTGCTTCTGTGCAGTGTTTTGGCTGAGCTGCAGTGTCTTTGTGTTCACTCCATGTGTGCCCTTACCAGAACATCTGGCTTTTTGCGTGCATGAGACTCTGCCAACATGGTCAACGTTCTGTACTTATATATAACGTGACTTTTTACAATGGGCAAACGTATAGCGATGGGATTCATTTCTATCAGCCAGCTTACGCCGAGGCGTCTTCAAGACAAATAATAAGGACCCATTTTACATCAATGTAGCCGTTGTCATCTCAATGGTTTTGAAAGGTCTCGCAAAAATGACGAGTTCTAAACGAATGTATGCATCCTGTAACAGAACGATCTACACTGACTTTTTGGTCATCAGACTACTACCGTTTTCCTAATATATGATATTTTACTCCCCTTACCACATTTTCGAGCGCAGGGTTGCCAGCCTGTCTGGGAACTGGCTAAGCTGCCTGTCTTTTCACTTATTTCTTTCTCTCTCGATCTCCCGTTTTCAGTAGATTTCGACAGCGTAGTGCTATATGGCATGCATAAGCCGGCCGCGGCGTTATTACCGGGTGTGATAAATCAGCCACGTGTGTCGAAAAACGAAGCCAACGAACAACTTGCACTGTAATCACCTAATTGAATCATTGAGGTTGTATTTTCTGCTACCTGTATTGGTGAGTTACCTTTAATGACCAGTGGTTATCCTGTCTACGCGCTACACGCCCGGCCCATGTCCATGTCCTCTTCTTGATTTCAACTATGATATCCTTAATCCCCATTTGTTCCCTAAGCACTCTGCTATCTTCTTGTCTCTTAAGGTCACACCTACCATTTTTCTTTCCACTGCTCGCTGCGTCGTCCTCAATTTAAGCTGAACCCTCTTTGTAAGTCTCCAGGTTTGTGCTCCGTAGCTAAGTATCGGCAAGACACAGCTGTTATATACCATCCTCTTGAGGGATAGTGGCATTCTACCTGTCCTAATTTGAGAGTGCTTGCTAAATGTGCTCCATCCCATTCTTATTCTTCTAGTTACTTCAATCTCGTGGTTCGGCTCCGTGGTTTTTACTACTCCTTAATAGACATAGTCTTTCACAACTTGAAGCGGACTATTGCCTATCTCGAAGCGCTGCTCTCTTCCGAGGTTGGTGTACATTACTTTCGTTTTCTGCAGATTAATTTTAAGACCCACCTATCTGCTCTCCTTTTCTAACTCCGTAATCATGAGTTGCAATTCGTCCCCTGAGTTACTCAGGAATGCAATGTCATCGGATAAGTGCAGGTTACTAAGGTACTCTTCATTAACTCTTATGCCTAACTGTTCCCATTCAAGGCCTCTGAAAACCTCCTATAAACACGCGGTAAATAGCAGAGAAGGCAAGTGGGTTAAGGGGAGAGAGAAGGTTAGGTGGGCAGAGAAGATTAAGAAGTTTGCGGGTATAAATTGGCAACAGCAAGCACAGGCCCGAGTTAACTGGCGGAACACGGGAGAGGTCTTTGTCTTGCAGTGGACGTTGTCAGGCTGATTATGATGATGATGATGATGATGATGTATTGGTGAGACCACGTGATTAGGCTACGTGGAATCACAAATGCGAGACTATTTAAAAGTTACATTGACACTATTTATATATGCTGTGCCGGGAAAAAAACGCAACCTAATTCACCACGAGGCTCTCAGTCGTCTTTGCCCCGTTTTTTTTTCCTCGTGTCTTTGTCCCACCTGTGCCCTTGAAACAAGCGGGACATGGTACATTGGCTTGGGCGTTGAAAATTCAATGGTCGAAGGGAAGTCAATATTTGCACTTCATATTCATGCGTGCTTGATCAGTACAAGTAATTACTCTGTTCCAGTTTTCTATTATACAAAGGCTAAAGCAGTGCCGATGAAATCAACCAATGCGGCATCACGTGACACAGCTGGGCATTTCGTTGGCAGTTCTCCAAAAAGCATGACGGTTACGTAGAACTACAAGAAACGTAAGATGACTATAGCGATCGCTCGTTCTCTTACGTTACTTTGCGCGGTAGAGTGCGACCAACCTTCTAAATTTCATAATCACAGCACCACACAGGTGATTGGTGGAATTTTTGCTGACGGTACTTCTCCCCGTCCCCCCCCCCCCCAAAAAAAAACTGTTACTGACGTCTTGGCCCATTGCACAGGGTATACTGCCTAAAAAAAGCATAAGATATGCCGCTTTCTGTTTCCGCCGATTGAAGCCTGTGATGCCGCAAGTTAGCGGTTGAATGGAAGCCTTATTTTACGTCGCGGCAGCGTTAGAAAGTCGCGCAACGCGATGAATGTGGTGGCTACTTTTCTCTTGCTGAAACAGGAGGCATTACATTAATAAGGTTCTAATGTTGCAATTTAGCTAAACGTGAGAAGCACTTTAAGTTAAGCTCATCCTGAGAGATTTATCAGACGGTCTATTTTGTCGGTCATTCTACTGCCAATCTTAAGATACAGAGCCAAAACATCTTGAATACAACTGTAATATTGTGCGGGCAAAGTCTGCAGTTGAAGTTCTGCCTTTAGTGAAGATACGCTGACGTCACTGGAGTAAGAATTATTGATAAACCTAGCGGCACGGTTTTGAATACACTCAAGGGCGTCTTCTAGATAGGCCTGATGCGGGTATTCGTTCTGGCGTAGAAGTCTTTTTACAGGGAGTCATCGCGGGGGAAGACTGGACGGAGTGGCGTATTAATATACTTCGTAATAAGATCACGTGCTAGGGGACGTCAAAAGACAAAAAAATAGTGTTCCACATCACCGCAATGGCAACAGATGGTTCTGACTGATCCTCGCACGTTTAGATGCGCATGTAATAATAATAATAATAATAATAATAATAATAATAATAATAATAATAATAATAATAATAATCGGGACTTAACGTCCAACACTCCCATATGACTATGAGAGATGCTGTGAAAAGCTCCGGAAATTTCGACCTTTTGGGGTTCTTTAAAGTGCGCCTAAATCTAAGCTAAGCATGCACACTGACCTCAAGCAATTTCGCCTCTATCGAAAATGGGGCCGCCGTGGCCGGGATTCGATCCCGCGACCTGCAGGTGAGCAGCCGAGTGTCTTAGCCACTAGACCAAAGTGGTGGGTGTAAATGCTCATATATACCCTATAAAAGTGGACAACGTTAATGAACATCACCATAGCTCAGTGGTAGAGCATCGGATGCGTTATTAAAAGTCGCAGGTTCGGGTCCTACCGATGGCAAGTTACCCTTTCGTCCACTTTTCTTTATTCCCATGTACATTACAATTACTTCTAATAACATCTGCTATGTACTTTCCTTGGCATCATTGTCTGTTAGCTCTCATTAATATTATGTCCCTTTCTGTCAGTCAATTAGCATTACAGATGGCAACACTCGTGTTACATATATGAGCCACAAAATGGTTCAACATTTGACTAACATGAATCAGAATTGTGACAGAAGAATATAAAGCACCTTAAAGCACAAACCCTTTTTGCTAGTTGGCGACTTCAACGTTCACATTATGAACATTAAGCCATATAACTTCGCCCACTCGTCATGGTACACGTCGTGGAGATGAGTGGATTTGTTTTTTCTATTTTCTACGTGTGTCGTTTTTCCGCCAGCACATACGTTTAATCATCTTAAGATGTATGTTTCTCTATTTATTCAACGCTTTATTCAGAGTGACCTGCTTTCAGAACAAAAGAAGCTATAACAGCGACTTTTGTTTTTCGGCCATGAACCTCGGCGCAATGCCCGTCGAAGAAATCGAATCGAGAACGTAGCACTAAGGGCGTCGGTGCGTGGCTACCACTGTTCGGGTGTGCCCACCCGGTGCCACTCATTCCTGGCGCCGCCTCGTGGTCGTTCGGTGCTCGGGCTCTTCCGCATTAGGAAATTGCCTCGCCCTCATCAAAGCCGCGTTTCGGGGTCTCCGAGCAGGCAGCGACTCACGATCTGTGCAGCATCCTATATCTTGATGGAGAGCGAGAAAGCGCATTCGCGTCGCATTTTCTCCCCACAACGCCTATCTGGTGCTGGCGTGCATCTTCTGTCGCTTTCCCTCTGCTTTCGTGGAAGCGAAGTTCAGCGCCTGCCGACGTTGGTGTCGTTTGTATGCAAATGCCCCACCAGCTCCACCAGCCCCGACGCATCTTGCCGTAAACACATTTTACATTTCACTGCCTTTTTATTTCGCCTCTCACTCACTTTGGCTCTTTCATGCCCACCTTCTCTCGCAGCCCGTTTTCCTTTCTCCGTAACAGAAAACAAATACAGCGGGCGCGGTTGCTCGGTGAATATTTCATCCGGCAACCTTCAGATTGGAATCAACGAGAAAGCCATCTGATACCACCTCAGTCTGCATTACTGCTCCTTTACGGACGATATGACTAGGTAGGTCACACAAAAACAGAAAACCGTGTTCCATCTACGGGACGATCTTGCAATATACCGGTATAGCCAGCTTGCACCGCTGGGAAGTGGATTGATTAGTCAAACAAGCAAGCATGTATCCCCCCCTCCTTAAACATGTGTTTTGTTAAGAAAAGAATCTGAATGTATTTCTTATTCTTAATGCAAAACATATAAATGAAAAATTGGGCAGATTCTTTGTGCCTGGAAATCGACGTTATGTGAAGCATGTGGAGGAAAAGGCGACGATGTTGCAATTTTTTAATTGAGCGAAATGTCATGAAATGACGCCAAATATATGAACAAATGTTGCACCCAAAGACATATGTTGAAGAGTTGCTGAAGTTTATATGACCAGTTGTTTGCACTTGCGCAACGATGCCAACAGGAAAATGCGTATTAGCAACACCAGAAGCTGATAGGAAGCGCTAATGCTAGCGAAGATGCTGGCCTTGGACACTGCAATATAAATCAACTTCAGCGCATGGCAACTAACCACAATTGACGTTAAACCGACGTGACGGCTGTAGCAAAGGAATAAATAAGTAATGTTTATAAAATTGGGTAGGCAGCACTACAACCACTATTGACATTTCATGAATATTAGCGTTTATTTGAAAAGTAGTTCCGAAACCCGGCGTAGCTCTTCGATTATATGCTCCATTGCCGCGCAGAATGCTTGGGTTCGATTACAGGTGGGACCCTGACATTTATTCTTTGCGTTCGTCGGGTCGACGCTACCGATGTCGGGTATATTGTCATTACACTCGCACCTTAATATTGTCCCTGCGTGTTCTTGTCGTTCCTGGGTAGATACCAGGCGTCAATCACCTATAGCACATACCCGCATACAAGCGGCACATACTCGCCCATGAGGATGTGGAGTTTAACGTCCCAAAACCACCATATGATTATGAGAGACACCGTAGTGGAGAGCTCCGGAAATTTCGACCACCTGGGGTTTTTTAACGTGCACCCGAATCTGAGCACATGGGCCTACGACATTTCCGCCTCCATCGAAATTGCAGCCACCGAAGCCGGGATTTCGTGCACAGGATTGATAGAACGGATACTTCTGAATGTGAATTCGCAGATGAAGATGTATGTCATCTTCTCAGGAGCTGACCACATCATGATACACCAAGGCGCCATCTTAAATTGGAGCTAATGGTGTTAAACCACGGACCGTTCAGTATACAGAAATTCCTGGGCCGGTGCCTGGCTACAGCTTTACAGACGTACGCTTTCAAAGCATTGAAACTTCTTCTTAGAAGACAGCGAGATTGCTGGCAAGTAAAATAATTAAGCAACGTATTATCTACAACATATGGGCTTACCATACCCGCACTCCCCGCCCCCCTTTGCTATACTGTAAATATTATGCTCATGGTTTCTTTTTCTATTTCATTTATGTGTCTGCCGATTTCTTTATCTTCCGGCGACTGTTTCTTTTTTATCTGCATCTTCTTCATCTCTTTCTGTCTCCCGTTCTCTCTCTGTTCTTTCACCTACTATCATTTTCTCCCATAGTTTCATTTTTCTCTCACTTTTTGTTTATTTCTCTCTTTCTCTGAACTAAATCTCTCAACCATAAGAGTTATGGCATCCCACGCCGGACAAATAGGCGCCCGTTGTTGTTGTTGTTGTTGTTTTAACTGTTTTGCTGTGGAGAGGTTGAGGAGCCTATTGCCTCGGCTACTCCATATCACAGAGTTCTGCAGCGAAAAATAAAATAATAATACAGAATGGTACCCAAAAATTAACAATACGGAAAAGGAGAAAAAAAAACATAATAGCACACTGAAACCAGTTCAAATAACCTGTCAATACACAGTTTTTTTCACGCAGTTCACTCAGTCATAAACTACTTTCACGCACACCTTAGTACTCTAATGCCAGTATATACATGACAACACTTTACATAATACTCATTTCTGGCTGTCAGTCATAGGCGCTTGTCCAGTCCGGTCTCCACTAAAAAGTCTGTCAGGAAGATTATTGCCTTTTTCTGAAGATGCATCTCAGGCCATGGTCCAAGTAGTTTCTTTATTGTGAGGGGCCGTCTGTCCAAACTTGCTAATCTGTTCTTTAATTTTTCTCTTTCTTTCGCGTATTTAATGCACTCCAAAAGAATATGGCGAACATTTTCTTCTGCATGACCACAATGGCATTCCGGTGAGTTGGATCGATGTATCTTGTGCAGGAAGCTGTTTGTGTATGCTACTTCCAATCTAAGTCGGTGGATCAATGTCTCTAGGTGTCGTGGAAGGTCTGTCGCTATGGAAAATTTTCTGTGTGGATCAACTTCATAAAGTACCGTTTCCTTTGATTTAGGGCTCTCAAACCACTTCTCCATCGAACAATGGTTAGCCCCTTGCGATATAAAATGTCGAATATCCGTCCCAGATATAGGGATTGTGTAATCCCGTCCTTCCTTCAATGCTTTCTTCGCGAGACTATCAGCATCTTCATTTCCCTTTATTCCAATGTGGCTGGGTATCCATTGGAATACGATGTTGTGACCCTGCGATGAGGCATATTCCACAGTTTCTGCGATACATTGTGGTATTTCACCATTTCTGTAAGGTGATCTCACATTTCTGATTAGCTGAAGCGCAGGTTTGCTATCAGTGCATATCACCCATTTTCGTGGATCTGGATTCTCGCAGATAAGCTTAACTGCTTCAAAGATAGCCACCAATTCTGCTGTCGTCGATGAAGATTTGTGCGATAATTTGTACATCTTCTTTTCCTGAATTTCGGGTATAAAGACCGCACAGGCTGACGCTTCTTCTGTGCATGATCCATCTGTATATATCTTCGTTTTTTCATTATGCATTACATGAAGCTGTTGAAGTACCAACTGTGCCGCTACTAGAGGTGCCATGGCTGCTTTCTTCTCTATGCCGTCTATTTCACGGATAACGTTGAGAAGTGGCAGCGTCCAAGGTGGTTTTGAAGGTTTCCATTGTTTAAATTCTGGTACTACTGCTTGAAATGATGATATAGTATCCTGTAGTCTCGTTGCCGTTCTTTGTGTTAGTGCACCAGATAAAAAATGACTTTCATGTTGCGTGAAAATTCTAAATAAATTTCGAGATGTTTCTTTAGTTCGCAGTACTGCCAAAGGTGGCTCTCGAGCCTCCGCATACACTAAATCACTGGAAGTTGACCGTGGTAAACCCAGACATACCCTCAAGCTCCTTGCCAATAACAAGTGAAGTCTCCTTTCGGTGGAGGCTGGGAGTCCGTGCAGCAGGGGCAGTGAGTAAGTTACGATGGGGCGTATCCAGGCAACATGTAGGGCTAATAACGACTCTGTAGTACCACCCCATTTGGCCCCGCAGAGATGCCGGAGGATTCGAATGGCCTGATTCACTTTTTGTTCGTATTTGGGAGTTAAGCAGGAGATGACGTCGAAGATGAAGAGAGCGCGTGCTGATACATGATAACGATAGTTTTCTGGTGTCGCCACACGGCATAAAAAAGCTGAATAGCTCTGTCGTAAATGCCCTAATTCCAAAAGATGTCGCCCAGGTATAGCGGAAGTATCGGCGAGTGACACGTGGCGACAGCTTTCTGCTCTCAGACAATGAGCAGTGTGCACCAGCGACAATGAGAAGTATAGGCAAGATGAACGCAGCGTTTTGCATAACGCGGCTCATCATTCGTTTTGACTTTGAAAGTCCATGAGTGTCAATCAGACTCCGAGAACCTGACTGAACTCATGGCCCCAAGTATATATGCCGCGCGGGCTTGGCATAGCGGGAGCTTACCATGCCTCCTTCACAATATTCTAGAAAATTCCAATAGCAAGAAGCTGTTCGAAGGACAAGCCTCTGCACTGTTAACTGCCGTTCAGTTTAAGGAGCTTAGATACGGTTCAGTAAAAGACGACACACGGTCTGGTGCGTTGTGAGTGACTAATGCTCGCTCACTGAGATATGCATTCGACATCCTATTTACATGTTATACCCGCGCCGCCGGCACCACGAGTGACCTTACAACGGCTTAGTTATTTCCACACTAATTGCAAGCCTGTATAGAAGGAAACTCGAGAGCCGTACGCCAGTACATCATCGTCCACAACAGGCAACTCTCCAATGGGGCTTATTTCTCTTGGGAGCCACTTCCATTGAGCCCACACTCGTTGCCATTACCATAATACGCGTGGTATAGGAGTAAACTTAGGGGGGAGGGTGCATGTCGGGACGCGCGTACCCGCATTAGCCCAATTGCAGGTAAGATGACAAAGGTCCCTGCAGCCGCTCGAGTCCGGTCAACGCGGAGAATGTTCGATGAAAGCGTATCATTCGGCCATTGGGAGCACGTTAGGTTTTCCGGGTATCATTGCAAGAAATGCATCGCATGTCCACCTAGTTAACAAAAGAACTGCAGTGTTTATGAGCTGCAGTACCCTTATTATGAAACGTAGGACAGCGCATGTAGTGAAGTCGGGTTTTAAATTACGTGTGGAGATCACGACGGGAGTTCACATTAAGGAGGACAAACTGAACACCACCAAGTAAACCGAGCGCTATACTTAATACTTTGTTAGTATTTCTGCGATGCCTGTCATTGCGAAGAGACGCTACACCACATCCTGTGTGACTGTCCGTTGTATGAAATCCAGAGACAGTCACTGGCGTCCGCTTTTGCGCGCATCGACAACAGCCAAATGTCTGTGGACACTATTCTGTCAAGTGTCCGAGAGAAGCCATTGCAACAGAAGGCGACGAAAGCTCTGTTGAAATTCCTACGCGACACCGACTTGAACAAGTGACTGTAACAGCAATGTCATACACCGCGAAAGACAAGACTGGACTATGACAGAGTGTGCGCGCGTGTGCTGCCGAATGTGCTGTTTCCCTCTTCCCTCTCTGCTCTCTTTCATCTACCCCATCCCTCTCCCATGCGCAAGGTAGCAAACCGGCTGCCTATAGGCTGGTTAACCTCCCTTCCTTTCTTTTCCCTCTATTTCCTTTCCTTGTTAGTATTTAAACCACTTCATCCCTTTATAGCCGGCTGAAAATGAATAACCATCCCCATCTGATGCAGTATGAAAAGAGAGCCGACTGCCATACCACACATCTCTTTATATGCCTAAAATGGGTTTCCTACATGGCACATGTAAGGCGCCGAAGCATACAGTGTAATGAGTTCTTGGAAAACGTCTTCCCAGATACTATAATAATAACATCTGTGGTTTAACGTCCCAAAACCGACATATGGTTATGAGAGACGCCTTAGTGGAGGGCTCTAAATTTCGACCATTTGGTGTTCTTTACCGTGCACGGACATCGCGCAGCACACGGGTGTCTACCGTTTCGCTTTCATCGAAATGCGACGGCCGCGGCCGGGATCGAACCAGCGACCTCCAGGTCAACAGCCGAGCAGCGTATCCGCTACACGACAGCGGAGCACTCGCAAAGGTAAATATGTCGTCGTAACGCGTTAGTAAGCGCAGGCAGTAGTGCACCTAATAGTTTGCAATATTCGTTCCAAAACAATTACTCCATCTTCATTCCCATATAATTTTTGGTATAGCCTAAAACCAACAATTCCTGACCTCTGTTTCCTGTAAAACCTCGCGAAACATGAATGAAGGAAAACAGATACAAAGCACATATTTAATAAGAGTGGTTTCTCTTCTGTTCAGTTGGTGTAATTGTCCCGAAACGGTGCTCACTGATTTTTTGTTTTCTTTTTTTTCTCGTTTAGGAGGAGAAAATGGCGCTTTTTCGCGCACCCTCTCGAAGGACATGAATGCTTCACACATCTGCTGCGGCTTTACCGCATGCTTTAATGGCTTATGGCGGTGACAATCACTTCACACATTTAGTCGCGTGCCGACATAAACAAACACATGAAGCCTATCTAGTGGGGTTTGTTACGTGCCGATCGGATGCAGGCTTCCCCGCGTTGCTCATTATGGTTCAATATTTTTACTGTGCTTGTCTCGTAATAAAAATTTTACACCTCATTGGCGTAAATTAGATGATAATTGATGGAGAATGAGCGATTGAACATGCCCGTTTATTAAGATGTTGGTACAGAGATAGAGAGAAAAGATAGGAATGTGGGGGATTGTAGAACCTGCTTTGCAGCCGATAGTGTTGCAGCAGTTCGTGATAAGTTAAAGACGCCGCTTCGGTTTTTACTGTCGGTGTTTTGATGTGGGAGGTGTCTGGAATTTCGAGTGGGTAAGCCCGGTTGATGTATTCGCGGGCCGTGGCATGTGCCGCATCATTTCCCTCGAGGCCTTCGTGACCCTGAACCCAGATTATGCAGGTGTGGGAGAAGAGTGTCGAGGCATTTCAGAAACTTTATCGCTCTTGTGGAGATCCTTCCTTTCAAATATTCACGAAGTATAGCACGAAGGTGCTACGTCCCGGATACTTGGCAACGTCCAGGTATTGTACCTATGGGTCATTGCAGTGTTTGTTCAGGACATTGGTTAGCCTGGCAAGTCACCTTGCTCGATGATGTTCAGGGTGCATGTTGCGAGAGATGCACTGAACTTCCAGGCACTTGCAAATCTGTGGCGGTATCTGGCACTTCTGTTCATCGTCGGGTTCTAGGGTGGTTGTGTATCCTGTGCGTCGGAGGACTGCTCGGCCAGTGCATGAGAGCTTGAGCCTTTCGACCTGGATGATGAGGTGTGCTTCGGCGAGGTCTTCTCATGCGTTCTGAACGCCCATTCAAAGTAATCGGTCCGTTGAAACAGTTGGTGGCAGTCCTAGCGAAGAGAGAGAGATAAAGATGCAAGAAAAGGCAGGGAGGTTAACCAGACGCACAACCGGTTTCCTTCCCTGCACTGGGGAAGGGATGAAGGGGAGAAAAGAGGTTGCAGAGAGATAAGAAGGTACACACAATCACGAGCACATTCGGGGGAGCACACACAGTCTACAGGCGGTCGCTCAGGTTTGTTGTCTTTTAGTAAACTAGGAGTGCTTTAGTCGCTTTCTGCGCAATCGAGGCAGATGCCCAAGGTCCCAGAATCTTCTGCACACAGAATGGTCTAGAGTCAAGTTGATTCAAAGCCATCCGGAGTGGGCATCGCTGCGTGTCGTAGCAAGCACAGCTGCACAGGACGTGTTCAATGGTCTCTTCAGCTCCGCAGGAGTCGCATGTAGAGGTGTCTGCCATACCAATGCGAAAGAAGTACACCTTTGTGAATGCAACACCCAACCAAAGGCGGCATAACAGTGTCGCATCGGAGCGGGAAAGTTGTGATGGTAATTGTATCTTGAGTGAAGGATCCAGTTCATATAAGTGACACCTTTGGAAGCTGGTAGACGACCAGAACGTGCGTGTAAGATCTCGAGCCAGCAAGTAAAGTTATCTTGCTGCATCAGTCCTTGATAGAGGAATCGGGACAACACGAGTTCCTTGATAGGCTGAGCGGGCTGCATCATCGGCTAATTGATTTCCGGTGATACCGATATGTCCAGGCAGCCATTGATATATAATATCATGCCCTCGTGCTAGAGATTCATGATGACAATGTCTTATTTTATGTACCAATTGTTCATGATTCCTCCTACGCATGGAAAACTACAAACTCTCATGTGCTGCCTTCGAATCACAGAATACGACCCATTTTCCTGGACGCTCTTGAACGAGATATTGTAACGCAGCTCTTATAGCAGCAAGCTCTGATGCCGTAGACGTAGTCCTATGCGACAACTTAAATTAATTGTCATTGCTCCAGCCGGAATCACAGCGGCACCTGATGAGCTGCTGGACGAGACGGACCCATCAGTGTATACCTGCGTTCGGTCCAAGTGCAACTCATATAATATTAGCAGTGTTGCTTGCTTCAATGCTACTCTGGAAGATTGGTTTTCTTTTTGATACCCGGAGTTTCTAGACGTACTTGCGGCTGGTCGAGGCACCGCAAAGAACATGCGATTCTCGTAGCTGGCATATATCCTGATGGAATGCTGTTTAGGTGCTTGACTATGACGTCTGAAAACGTAGCACGTGGTCTTCCGGATGGTAGAAGGGCCAAGTAGTAGTCGGGGACATGGCTAGCATGTCAAATGTGTGCTCTGAGGCAATCCACAACTCTACATGTCTTGACTGGATGGTCTTTGGCAAGCACGATTGTGGCATATAAAGAAGCGCATCAGGGCACTCCTAGACAGATACGCAGCGCCGGACCCTGCAAACTCTCCAATGAACGAGTATTGGTTTTGCAAGTGTTAGTCAGTACCGGCAAGCCGTAGTGCAATAGACCTAGAAATAGGGCCCTGTACAGCTGTAGCATGGAGGCCACAGAAGTTCCCGATGCTTTCCCGCACATGAATTTCATTATATGCACAATAGATAGCAGTCTCTTCTTCAAGTACGCACAATTCGGGCTCCACAATACCCTTCTGTCGATTATTATGCCTAGGAAAAGATGCGTCCGTGCATATTTGACACTCTGCTCATTGATATAACCAGGGTATGACGTCAGTGGTTTGCGTGTACACGCAATCAACGCGTACTTCACAGTTGATATAGTCAGACCTTGTTTCTGAAGGTAGGCTGTTGTGAGGGTTGCTGCCCGCTGTATTCGTGCACGCACCTGAAGGCAAGTAACTGCAGCACTCCAGAGGCAAATATCATCGGCGTATATGGATAGGCACACCGACTTCGGCAGAACCTCCGTCAGACCTATGAGGGCAACATTGAACAAAGTTGGGCTTAAAAACCTCCTTTAGGTACTCCGCAGTAGGTGTAATGTTCAGTAGTTTTACCCTCACTCGTTTGCACAAAGAAACCCCTGCCAGTTATATAATCTTTTATCCATTGAAACATTCGTCCACCAATGCCCATTGCTGCGAGAGAAGTGAGAATGGCATCGTGAGCTACATCATCATATGCATCCTTTACGTCAAGAAAGAGTGCCACTGATATGCGCTTGTGACTTTTCTCTTGCTGAACAAATGTCGATAAGTCAAGGACGCAGTCGATGAAGGAGCGGCCCCGACGAAAACCTGCCATGCAGGAAGGGTAGTTGGTGTATCGTTTCAAGCAACACTAGAGACGAAATAGAACCATTCTTTCCATCACTTTTCCGAGGCAGCTTGCGAGGGCGATTGGGCGATACGCTGTCAAGTCGAATTGTGATTTTCCCGATTTCAGAAGTGGTATTAATATACTTATTTTCCATTCTTGGGGAACACTGACGCTAAGGAAGGAGTTGTTAAAGCATGTTAAAAAGTTCTCTTCTGGCTTTTTGTCCGAGATGTCCCAACGCACTATAAGTAATACCATCAGGACCTGGCGATGAAGTGCCCTTAGAAGCGACTAACGTACCTTCCA
This sequence comes from Rhipicephalus annulatus, assembly GCA_013436015.1. Classification (NCBI taxonomy): domain Eukaryota; kingdom Metazoa; phylum Arthropoda; class Arachnida; order Ixodida; family Ixodidae; genus Rhipicephalus; species Rhipicephalus annulatus. The sequence continues at coordinate 289,504 of WOVY01010543.1, read as the reverse complement.
GTTCTTCCATGGTGAATTGAATGTCCATTTCTGGTAATCGCGTCTCAGGAACGATCACAGCGTCGATGCTTTTGTTCGTAATATCCCCGGCTACTCTTGTGCGAAATTCTTCAGCCACCTCGAGTTCTGTTTTTCCATGATGGAGTGCCAAAGCTTTAAAAGGGTGCCGTTGTTGCTGAGAGGAGCGAAGACCACGAACTGTTCTCCAGATATATGACAGCAGTTTATGAGGGACTAGAGATTCGCAAACTGCCTCCCAGCATTCGCTCTCTAGCTTATCAATGCGTCGTTGAATCTTTTTCTGGAGCCGTCTTGCTTCCTTCAGGTCGTGAATTGATCTTGTGCGTCTGTATCGTCGTTCAACACACCTTCGTATAGCTCGCTATCTCTCCAGTTCGATGTCGAACTGTGTTATTTTAGACGAGAATGATAATTTACATTTGGACGCTTGAATATCTTCCACGATGTATTTTCCAGGCTGCAGGCAAGGCCTTTTTGGCAAGCGTCTTCAACATGCAATGTAAAAATCGACCAGTCAGTGCCAATTACAACACCGAAGAGAAAGGTTTTCTCATACCATCGATCTTCACGTAGGTGGGTATGTGGACACTCCCATGAGTCTCAATATCTAAAAAACCACTTAAGTTTGTGAGAGAAGCACAGTGACACCAATGTTAGGTCAAGGCAACTGCCATACGTGAGACCCCGCAGATATGTTGGGGTACCATCGTTCATGATGAAAAGGTCGTGGTCGGAAGGGAATGTAACAATATTCTTTCCCTGGCATTCATGCTAGTGTTCCCCAAAACATGCGATGGGCGTTGAAGTCACCGGTGATGATCCAAGGCCCATCGGTCCTCATTAGGATTCTTAATAGGTCCTCATTAGGATGTATTTTATTCGGTCGCAGTGATATCGCGATGACGGAGATATATATCCACCAATAAGTGTGATTGAAACAACATTCTTCTTTACACAAAGACGCACGTACTGATTGTCGTCATTTGAACTTATTGAGTGTGAAACATAAGTCAAGTCCATGCGGATGTAAGCAATTACTTTGCATCGCTCTTCGCAAGCGGCGGAACAAAAAGCTTCATAGCCGGACAATCTACAAGGCGGTGATATGTTTGGTTCGCATATGACAAGTATAGGGAATTGGTTGGCCCGAACAAATTGGCGAAAGTCCGAGATACGGGACTTCATGCCTCTGACATTCCATTGAAAAGTCGACGCACTCTCAACTTCAGTGCGGAAGATGAGATTTTGTTGAGCCATTGTGCTTATACGAAGTTAGCAAGAACTGGATTCAGTGCATCCAGTATTTGCAGTGCACTCTTAGCAGACGGAGATTGTATGCTGCTCAGTAGCGTGCGAATCGTGGCAATTAATGATTGCACGATTGCAGTCACCTGCCTGTATTGGTTGGAAAGATCTCGAACCGAAATCGCGGGCTGGCCGTCATGAAACTCCTTCGGTTCGCTTGATGCTGCTCCCCTTTGAAGTGCAGGCCACTCTGTCGCAGTTAGGGTATGCTCACTGGCTTTGTCCTTTGCAGCCTTTACCACAGCATGTGGTCTTAGAGGTAAAGGAAGTGGTAATGATGAGAGAGCTGGCAAACGCATCGAGGAGGTAGCGGGTGTCTTCGAAGACCGACGTCGACGTGAACTAAGCCTTCTGACAAGCTGCGGCTTTTCGATGAGATGAGTGATCACGCACCATCTCACTTCAAGATAGCAATTTCGTTCTGAATACGCGGGCAGGCGTTCGATGTGACTTCATGGGATCCATTGCGATTCGAGAATTTGTTGACAGTAGCTACACACTTATCCGCTGCATGGGGCTCGGCGCAGCGGTGGCATACCACCGAATTCTCGCAGACGCTGCTCACATGTCCAAGTTTCATGCATTTACGGCACTGGAGAGCCTTTGGAATGAAAGGCCGCACAGCATGTCTGAAATACCCCACCTTCACATGAGAGGGAAGGGATGTGCTCTTAAACGCAATCTTCACACAGCGAGACTTGCCCAGCGGGGTGACATCAACAATTGGAGTATCAGTTGTTGACAAGAAGTTGTAAGTCATTATTTGAAATAGCCACATCTATGTCGTAGATCACGTCGGTTACTACACCACATCTCAAGGGAACATGAGGGCGGAGCTGATTGCAGTCCAAGTCAGTTACACTGCGTAGAACGCCCAAAGCACTTGCGTGCATAACGCCAACAGCCAGTATAGCTTCGTGGCTTTTCGTATAAGTGAATTCAGTTTTTGTTTCTACGCTGTTTTTAGATTCAGATAAGCAGTTCCGTATGTTATGCGGCTACATAGAAGAGCTTGTGTCATTCGCAAGGTGTCATGTTCCTTGAAGCCACTGCGGTGGTTGGCCATCCGTCGGAGGAGGTCAGTGAGCTGTGCGACAGTGTTCTGAAGCCGACTTAGGGTAGCAGAGCCGGACCAGTTCTTGTATATATAAAGCCGAAGCACTCAAATCGAGTCAACATGCGGTATTTGGCTGCACAGTAGGAAAATTTGTGGGTTCGGTGCAACGTAACATGGTGGTCTGCCCAGGGTGCGTGCTTCAAGGACTAACAGTATGAATTTTTCCGGAGCACGCTGAAGACCACATGTCTTGACGTGTCGTTGAATGATGTTAACCTCCTTCAGAAGGTGGTCCTCCTGTTCACCCGTGCTCGCGCCTCTCGTCCACAGAGCAACAGCGTATAACATGTGATGTATCTCTGGGACAGTAGCCAAGAGAGGGGGAAGCTTGAGGAGCGCCACGTTGGATAGGAGTGGTGAGACCATCGAACCCTGTGGCGTACCTTTGTTACGCAAGTGAAAAAGCTTGCTCCTGATGTTGGCTATCCCTACCGTTGGTGAGGAAAGCGAGCATATAGGCGTATATTTTGGCGCTGCATTGATTTCTTCTAAATTACGAAGGATGACTTCATGACTCACGTCGTGAAAGGCACCTTTTACGTCTAGAGCTTGAATTGAGGACCTACTGTGTTTGCTCAAACTGAGAAGGGCTTGTTCCTTCAACCGGGATTGGACGTTTTGTGTGGAGAACATTGGACGGAAGCCGAACATGGTGTTAAGAATGTAACGATTTTCTTTGAGTTTTGAGGTAAGCCGCTAGTTGACCATGTGTTCAAACATTTTCCCAGCAAAGGACCTAAGGGAAAATAATTGTGAAGCGTGCACAAAGCCGTGGAAGGGTTGACGCAGCGAGATCGGACGATCCTGAATTCTAATCTGGTTGCTTCAAGGTTGTTTGCCTATGACGATACAGGTTCTAGGTTGCCTCTGCATTGTAGCTATAGGTATAGGGGACGATAGGTTGTGTCTACGCTGATTCTCAGCGCAGAGAGGTTGGAGTTAGGTCGCTGACAGTCAAAAATAGAAACCCTTGCTGAAACGAAGCGTTCGCACCTCTCATAAATCTACGTGCACGTCGTCTTGTAATAGGTCTTTCATCGCTTCGGCCTCTTCTGGCAGTCGCCGTGGCCTTTTTCGTTTCCTAGTACTCTCCCGTTGTACGTACTGGGTTGATCACCATTGCTTTACAGACATTTGTTGTAGGGCTAACTTTTGCTTGATGATAGTTATATGGTAGGCCACTCAGTGTAAAATACCCGTTAAGTGGTTGGCAGTCTCTTGCGACTGACTCGTGAGACTGAACAGCTTCACACTTAGAAATGCATTATTATATAGGTCGTGTACATACCCCCTTCCACGCATCAACAAGAGTACTTGCGCATATAGTCGAGTACATCGACCCCACTCTTGTCCGCGTTAACCTACATTTAGGTGGGTGTGAAGGTTGGGGATAATCGAAACGTGAAATTGAAGACTAAGTTCCTGGAAGAAATGATAACAATCAGTTGTGTGAGAACCCACTGTCACACGCCAAGATTTTGTTTTTTTTTCTCTGCCAAGCGGAATCCTTCACCGAGGTGGAGGAGCGAGGCTATCGTTGAAAAGGATGCAGAGGATATATTGTAAGTGTTCGCTCAAGAGGACAGACTGATGGAGTAGTTGGTAATAAACAATTAACACAGTAGCTCCAAGAACCATAGGAGTGGCGAAAGATGAAGAAGTGCATTTTTTTTCGCGGCAGCCTCTGCAGGGTTGGTCTGCTGGGTTGATCGGATTATGTGCTACCTTCACGTTTTCTTTGCATGCTGTTATATATATATATATATATATATATATATATATATATATATATATATATATATATATATATATATATATATATATATATATATATATATATATATATATGTGTGTGACGTGTGAAGGTAGCGATGGTTGGTAGAAGCAGAGAAGGAAGAAGTGAGATTGGAATAAAACATGGCGTATGAGCCAGGCCACGTCTCCCATTCATCATAGCGTCACACAAGTCGACAGGATGAAGACCTCGCAACCACTTCATCGCCCGGTCATCATCATCGAAGACCTCAGCGAGACGCAGTGACCGGACGCGGACTACAGAAGAACGCGGACCACTAAGACCACCAAGCATCATGACAGCAGCATCAGACGACCTTGACATCCCTAAGTACACCGGATCAGCGGACGACGGACCCATACAGGACTGGTTCAACCTGTTCGAGCTCCATGCTGCCGCTGCATCATGGTCGGAACGGGAAATGATCACCAACTTCAGCGACTACGTCACCGGTGAGGCATTTAAATTTTACCTAATTCACATATTCGAGAACGACGAGTCATGTCAAAAAATCAAAGAGCAGATGATTACCCGTTTTAACGACTATGACGAAGACCTACTCATTGCCAACCATCTAGAGACAACCGCACACTACCGTCAATTTCCTAAGCAGTCCTCAACCATTCGAAAGCCCAGTGCACATCGACAACTGCCTCAAGACGAAGTGGCACATGAGTTTACTTTCAGAAGACCATGCGTGTTTTGGGAAACACCTAACTATCAAGCGCGCCTCCCTTCTACACGAAAGTCAGCATTTAGAAAGTCCTCGCTCCAGCATATGACGCGAGGCGTTGCTCACCGACCTGATGCTCTTAATTCTCCTCCTCGCATACGCAGTCCACCACGTGGTTTTCCATCACCCGGCTCTTCAAGTGCTACTATCGCTTACCATTTGCCTCATAAGGACGCTGCGACCACGGTAGACGACCTGACGCTGCACGAAAATACCCTGTCAAGCCGTGTTCCTTCCGGACGGGTTAATTCATCACCGTGCGGTGCATACACACTCGACAGTGGAAGCAACACCGAAGGCTCCGACGCATCCAACGTCGCACACTGCATTACGCAAGAGCCTCTCGTAGTGAACAGGGTAGAAGAAGCTTCTGAAGAACTTTCTACCAATTATAAAGCATTATCTACATTGTCTGAAGTGCATGATACATCAAACCTCGTACACAGTTGTCTTTCGGAAGCGCCCTTAATGGACCACATTAACGAAGCTTTTGAAGAGCATGCTAGCAATGATGGCGCATTACCAACTATGCACGATAAGCAAGACACCATTTCACCATGCATCAGCTGTCTACAGGACGCATCAAACCTCGAAGGAAATGAATGCCCAATTCCAGAAGGGGCGCCACTACAGCCATCTCCTGAGCAGCACCAGCAAAGCAAGCAAAACGAAGTTCACAAGCTCAGGAAACAACGAGAGAGACTGCAACGAGGGCATCCGCGAACGTCAACTTCAATGGAAGAGCGTTCACCAGTTGAAGAACATAAAAAAAAATAGGATCTCCAAACCAACAAGACGTCAGAAACTTTCGGACAAAGAAAAGTCGCCAGAAACGCTCCCAGCGCCTGCTATTCCGCCGACTGAAACACCACAGAAAGTGCCGAGAAAGACGCGGAAGCACTGCTTGCAAACCGCAAGCACTCAGGCACACCATCACAGTCTGTCTAGAAGCACGCAAGCAACCCCGACGACATCCGAGCTGCCGATGCAACAAGGCGTTCCAACCTTGGTCAGCCCGAACAAGAGTTCTAGCAGTACTGTCAGTATCCACGTGTATCCAGCTCTGTCCGGAACGCAACAGTCAGCCTCGCCCACCAGAGTTGTTATAGAGTTCACCGGACTGCTCCCCCGGGCTTGAAGATTAAAGAGACTGTGGAACTCCGTCTGGACTTGATAGTGCGAATTTGGACATTGTCTGTTTATTGGCTTCTTCAATTTTTTGTATGTTATAAACGATGCCATCTTTCGGGGGGAGGGGGAATCATGTGACGTGTGAAGGTAGCGATGGTTGGTAGAAGCAGAGAAGGAAGAAGTGAGATTGGAATAAAACATGGCGTATGAGCCAGGCCACGTCTCCCATTCATCATAGCGTCACACACACACACACACACACACACACACACACACACACATATATATATATATATATATATATATATATATATATATATATATATATATATATATATATATATATATATATATATATATATATGGGATATAGCACAACGGGAGCGTTGTCAACAAGGATAAATATATTTATTTCCCAACAGTTTCGGGAGGGGTCCTCCCTTCATCAGGGGATGAGTTATACTGACATGAGCTTCCAAACTTCGTTGCTGCCGTGTCCCTCTCGCCTTGAAAGATGGGACAACGTAGTCCTTGAAAGATGAGACAACGTAGTCCTCATCATCGGACTACGTTGTCTTCGTAAAAGCAGCCCCAGCGGTACATACCTGCGCAAATGACTAGAAAACGACTCAAACATGTGCAAGTGGGCCTCGAAGTAAAAAACATGAACGCATACCCATTGCACAGCATGACGGAGGTGGCCGCATACCCACTGCACATCTCTCTAACGGAGGTGGCCGCAGACTGCCAGAGGGTGAGTGTAGCGAGGTTTGTGTTGAAATATGACTTGTTTTTAAATACAAATCAGCATTCTCTATAATGAAAATTGTGGTTTGAAAATGATATGAGTGCCACCTTAGGCAACAGCGCATTTATGTGCTAACTACTGGGGCCGAGTCTACACACTACGTCGCAACGAAGTAAAGTTGGGGGACACACTTGCTGGCAAGTGTACTCTGCAGCGAGTTACACTTGACTTCCTCGTGTGGCAGCGAGCAAATGACATTCCCGGGGAAGTGTACTCACTCAAAGTGCATCATGTGTGAGAAGGGTAGTAGATAGGTTCTGATCGCATCGCCTCGTCAATCGCTATAGACTGCTTTCGCTTGATTTTCGGGGCCACCTAAACCATGCATGAAGGTAAGAAACGTCTGCGTGCCTCTGAATTGGCGTTTTCAATATACGTGCTAGAATGTCTACTGCAACTACTGGGCGAAGTTCCCACTACGACGTATTTGTACCTTTTTCGAGCTCGCGAGGTACAGACTAAAGGTGTCCGTAAAGTAACACTGTCTCAAACGAGCGCTCCAACCACCCTCAAAAGTGCGTCAAAACCGATGAAGCGCCGCAATTCAAGGCGCCAGTGACGGTCGTTTCCCCAAAGCGAACACCACTTCAGCTCTTCCAAAAACAACTCACGTCGTGAGAGCATTCACCGGGCAACAGTGATAGAATTAGAGAATCTAGTTCGGCTGCCAACGGCGCGCGTCCGGCTGCTCAGTAGAACATTCTAGAAGGATCTAGTCTATTCCTTGGCCTTCACTGTGCTGCGCACACTCGAGGGCTGTCGAAGATACTCAACCGCAGCCACGAACAGAGAGTCAGGGAAGTTGGTGAAGAAGTGGGAAAACAATCATGGGTGATTCCACGTAAGATCAAACAAAACATGGCTGGTCGACTTCATAATTTTATATAGTGTGGCCTGATGAGTGATAAAAAAAAGAGATTCGGAATTACTTTTGCTGTAAAAAACTTTTTTGATGCACACTATTCCAATAATGACGAAGAGGTGTAGTGCCACACTTAACTGCTCTGCTGGTTGTTTTTCAATTTGGCGATGAATTACATAAAATATTTTAAAGCTACGTACCTCAAATATGTTAACCTAAATGTAAGCGTACTTGCGCTTACGTTCAATTATGTTTCGATTCTCCTCGTAGTGTAGCTATTTTTATCAGAATTCTCAAATACAACCTAACAAACGCTTCTTTTTGCCTAGTTTGCAGGTCGTTGTTTCAAAAAAGTCTATGACAGAGCGTACGAATTCGGCATTTGTTTCTCAGCATGCTTACTCATAAAACTGCTAAAGCTCATATTCTTAACACTTATCAATAAAAAGATATATTCGCTTTACCTTTAAGAAAGGAGCATGCAAGGGCAACTTCTGACGACGACAAAAAAGAAACATTTTTTTTATATTGTCTTTGTCTACCACCCACACAATTCTGTTACGCTTGAAGGATACGGTCAATGGTAGAGAAGGGCCGTTTATTATGTGTTGATGGTGAGCTCAGAAGCAGCCGACTAGTATGAGATTCTCCTAATCCCCTTCTTCATTTCTAACTCGGAGTGGCAAGTGCATTCACTGTAGTCTTTGTTGTCTTCGGCCATGTGCGCAACATTCCTCTCAGCGGAGACGAAGGCTGCCGGACAAGTCAGTCGAGTTGTCATGGCGTGTACAGTTTCAGGCGAGCAACATGAATCACTTGAGTTTTGGCAGCTCGTCGAGCACTCGCCGTGGGGCGAGCTATTATATAGGTGACTTCTGTAAGTCTGTCGACAATGACAAAAGCTCCTTCATAAATGGTCAAACACTTTTGGCATAACCCGCGCTTGCGCATGGGAGTCTACAATGACACCAAATCACCACGGCGATAAGTCATTGGTCGGTGGTGGGTGTCATAGCGTGCTTTCCGCTTTGTCTTGCGATGCCAATGTGCGTAGTAGAGCTATGCAACGCACCTCTTAGGCGATGCAAAGCGTCTCAGCGACAGTGACGTTGTCGTGATCACAGAAAGGTAAGGCTGTGCCAATCATATTGTGTGTCAGGGTGAACATGCATATATAGCAAAAAGAATGGACAATAACCTGTAGATTCGTGCTTCGTGGTGTTGAACGCTTACGTAATAAACGAGAGTACGGCATCCCAGCTCTTGTAGTCAGATGAAACATACATAGACATCGTGTTGATAAATGTGCGGTTGGTACGCTCCGTCAGCCCATTCTTTTCGGGGTGGTATGGTGTCGAGTGACGCAGGCGGGATTGACACAAACGAAGCAGCTTATCCACGACATCCGCTGTGAATGGTCGTCCACACTTGCTAATGATCAGGCGAGGTGGGCCGTGTCAGAGGATGATGTACTGTAGCAAGAATAACGAGACGTCACTGGCAGTTGCGGAGTGGATGGCCGCCGTCTTGCAGTAGCGTGTGTCGTAGTCGATGCAAACAATTATACCCTGGTTGCCCTTAGCTGATTTTGGAAAGAGGCCCAGGAAGGCAATCCACACTTGTTCTAAAGGTGTGCTTGGAGTTAGCATTGGCGGCAGAAGATTAACGGGAGCAGTAAATGGATGTTTTTGACGCTGACATTGCAGCTTGCCACATAAATATCAGCAGACTTTTGCATACCAGGCCAACAAAAGCGTTCTTAAGTCCGGTGAAGCGTCCACGGCGAACTATCATGTCCATATGTAGGGTCGTCGCGCATGGCACATACAGTTCGCAGGCTCTCTGGCCCCAGCAGAATGCCACTGCTGAAAAGGTTCCTCTTGAACAATAGTCCACTATGCATAGAGAAGCGGCGTGCAGTAATAGAAGCGGATGCAGCGACAAAGAGTCGCGTATTTAGGTTCCTTCCACTGTTCTGTTTTAAAACTGTGGTAGCATGGAAAAATAGGAGCACAGGCGGTGCTATAATTTCTACACTTTCTTCACCTATTCTTCTCTACACCAGCTTTCTCAATCAATAAAAAAAGTCGCACAATACGGCTCGCTTGCAGCTACGGCCCGTAAAATAATGCACTTGCGCAAGGATAGGCAATGGTAGATCGGACATTATGCCCGCTAAGTATGGTATGCAGACCTTTCAGTTTCTTAAAAGGCAAGCAGCACTGAAATAGCTATTGACTGCGCTGAGGACGCCAATTTTGAAATAATTGGGTCACGGGAGCGGCCATCAGTTTGAGATTACCGAGCAAGCAAGCGCGCATAGTCCGGCGTGTTCCGGTGTGAGGAACGCCCGTCGAATAAGTCCTTTGCGCAAGACTGAGCACAACATGTGGGTCTGAAGGTTGTATTAAATTTGTGATCGCGTACGGCTTTTCAATTTCGCGCGGTATTGTATGACGTAATTCTCTCTTGCCGCTGCAAATTAGTAGTGATAAACACAATAGTTAATAATGAGAATTTAGTTTTGTACGCGTGGGGCTCATTAAGGCAGTGCGAAATCAAGCTCTCATGTATAAGTCGGTAACTCTGTGAAAATTTCGTGTTTTTGAAATTAGCTTCTTGTGATTCGAATGGTAGTCTGCACAATAGTTTTGCTAGGACATAAATTTTGCCGCCACGAAACGCACACAAGCAGAGCAAAGCGTGAGGACTATTAGAGTGAAATTAACTGTGAGCAGAGGACTGTGCGCACGGCCAGTACAAGTCATCGGCTGCCGCGATCCGAGATGGCTGGGCTCACTCGGTTGTCTATAGTTTGGCATTTGTTCCCATTCGATTTGGCTCCTGGAGCACGGCCTTTATTGTTTTCACTGAGATCGATTCGTGCAGCGTAGTTTCTCTGTAGCTAAAGCGGCTGTCACCCGCATGCGGGAAGCGATCACTCACAACACACTGACAAGAGTTTTCAGGGGCTTCCCATAGAGCGAACACAGTCGAACTTCGACTTTCACCTCTATGCCTCGAAGTGTTTCTTGTGCGGGCGCCGAATGTGGTCGGTGAACTTGAACTATATAGACAGCAAATTTGTTACCTTGGCCGTTTGCCTCTGTTTTCGCGCGAAGCGCGTGCGTTGGAATCCTGCCGTGCCCATGCTAGACAAGTCCCGCCAGGACTCTTTTGTTTAAATATACAAGCAAGTGTTCTGGATGTGCTTTCGTTCGCGTTTACTTTGGGCACACAAAAAGAGCAAATGTCTGCTACGTCTGCGAAGTTAACAGCGCGTGCCCCCCACCTCCCCCTCCCAGCTGTATCGCAATCTATCCGTCTGAGAACACAAAGGAAGCCCTCTTTGCCCCATAACACGCCGGAATGTGCACGCTTGCTTGCTCGTCAATGCAGCACTCATGGCCACTCCCGCTACCAAACCATTCCGAAAGAGGCGTCCTTGGTGCAGTCGGCAGCTATTTCAGCGCTGCTTACCTTTTAAGAAACTGAACTATAGGCCTGCATTTCATACTTAGCGGGCAGGAAGCCTGATCTATACCATTGCGTATCCTTGCGCAAGAAAATTATTTTACGGGCCGTAACTGCAAGTGAAGCCATATTATGCAACATGTTTTTATTGATTGTGAAAGCATATGTGCAGGAGAATAAGTGGGGAAAGTATAAACATATCAAAAATGCTTTTTATTTGTCGTTAGAAGTTTCGATTGCATGCTCGTTTCTTGAAAATAGCGCGATTATATCTTGTTTTCAAAAAAGTCTTTATTAACATCAGTTTTCGCAGTCTTATAACTAAACATGCTTTGAAAGTAAAGCTAAATTTTTACTGCACTATCATAGACCTTTTTTGAAATTAAAGCCTGAAAACTAGGCAAAAAAAAACGTTTTTTAGGTCAAATTGGTAAATTTTCAGTTAAAAATGTGTACACTACGCAGAGAATTGAAATATAATTGATCGTAAACGCATGTATACCTATATTTAGCTAAACAAATGGGATTTACGTATTTCTGAAATAATTTGTTTATTTCATCGTCAACTTTGAAAAAAATGAAACAGCAGTGCAAGTAAGCGTGGCACTTCACATCGTCGTCATTATTGATTTATTTCACTTCGAAAAAAGTATTTCCGGAAAACCATTTGCGGATCTTCTTTCCACTAATCAGGAAAAATACCAAAACTTTTTGAACGAAATACAAGAAGTTGATCAGCCGTGCTTTGTTTGAACTTACGTGGAATCACCCTCACGTAACTGCCAGCCACAGGGGGAACTACGACAATCTGTGCTGGAGTCCCCCCCCCCCCCCCCGGGTACAAACATTCGGGAAACATTCCAAGAAATTGGGAACTGGACATGATCGGTAAATATTTGAAGATCTGAAGTATTTTAAATATTTTGTAATGCATGAGACTGCATTTGTAGCGCGGTTGCTTTGATTGTTTTCACTGTTTTAATATTATTCTGAGTTATATAGTGAATTGATCAGCCGAAAGTAACTGTGCACAAGAGTATGTGATGCTTGTACTATCTGAACAAAGGATGTATCTGTTCTTGCTAATTACTTTTAGCTCTAACTCAGTCTTTGGATCAGAACCAGCGTTTGTTGGCTTAATGAGGGGACCTACCCTTAATTTTCCAAGCTTCCGTGGTGTGTTTTAGGGGACCAGACGTTGACCCTTTGAATATGTCTGGAAAGTGCCTTCACAATGAGCGCATCAGTGACAAACACACCTGCCAACAACATCAGCATGTGCGCAGCTGTACACGTTGGTTGCTGTTGCTTATAATGGCCATTATGACTTTGTACTTCTTTATTGGTAGATCTTTAAAGCAGGCACTCGTTGTACAGTGAAACACCTCGTGTTTTTCTACACTACTGCCATGTATTATTGTAAGTGTTCATAAAACTCCTCGCACTAAATAACATTCGCATCGAGTTTTTTTTAAAGTGATTTCGAGCACGAGCGCGCACACAAGCGTACAGAGTTCGATTTCCACTTAAAATTATTATTATTATTATTATTATTATTATTATTAATATTATTATTATTATTATTATTACTATGTTTACTTTCATGTATCACCACTTCTCGCTAATGAATTTGCGCTCACTTTCCACATAAAAAGTGCAGCGTCCACTTCGTACGCCACGGAATTTTCGAAATGGCTTCTTTTTTTATGTGGAATACATAAGTGCGCATTTCAATAGTGGACAATGTTTTTTCAATATAATATGGCTCAATTCTGTAAATGTGCTTGCAACGCTCTTTCACAACTTGAAATGCACGGGTTGCTACAGAGTGCATTCACTACTGTGCATTGCGCGCAAATTGAGAACGTACATCGTTGAACAGCGGGTGGATAAGCCAATATCAGAGGATATATTAAAGTAAAACGTGTTGGACAAACTAATGTCCCCAAATTCTAGGTATCTGTTTCTCCGAAGTGCCACTGATAAATATACTGCTATTCATTATTGCTTTAGACGAAGCACATGTATGATTTTACGGCGGCACTCTTGTATGGGTTACATTGAAGCGAGCGAGCGCATGCGGAAACTATCATGCACGTGACAAAAAATGCTGATGAGGCTAAGTGCGCTGCATTAGTGAAACCGAAGCAGCCAGGAAAACATTGCAGCTTAGTCGCATCGTTGAACGCATGGCCAGAACCTCCACCTACACGTATTTTTCACTGCGCCGCCGCAGGATGATTCTGGGTATAAAACCTTCGTAGGCCGTTTCACAAAACGCGGCTGATATCAGGTGTGCTGTGCTTAATTTAGTGATATTTCGGAGTATCAAAACCTCAATTTTTTGAAAGAAAGTTGTCCTTTTTAGCCCTCCTACACCCACATATATTGACGGAGTATTGCGAAGCCCGATTTCATAGCGCAATAAACAACCAGAAGACAAAAGAAGTAACTAAAGCACAAAAAAATGATGCTTCGCTAAACAAGACTAAGCGGCAAAATAATCAAGAAGCACCTAAATCAATTATCGCCATTAGTGGTTAAAAGCCTTATAAAAGAAAAACAACACATCAGCTTCGCTTCCTACCACCGCTGTCCCTCGCACAGATAATTTTCGTAAACTCTCTGCCCAAGCACACCCATTGATTTTTGTGACATCAAGGAATTCTTGTGTGTTTCAGGTACAGGAACGCATTTGTGCCTCTGTTTTTAGGCCGAAACTTGTGCGTAGTGGTAAATTTCGTCGAGGCTGGATTCCGGCATTACTGCTCCGTCAAATGGTATATTTCAGGTAGTAACGACAAACGCTCAACTCTTCATATGCATTGCCATACAGAGAGGCCGTACACTTTTGCCGTACTTCTTTCAGTCGTACACTTTCGCGTTCAGGGATGCGTGTGTGTCTCTGGTTTTAGGCCGAAACTTCAGCGTCTTGACGAATTTCATCGAGGCCGGATTCTGACATCGCTGCTCAGTCAAACATTATATTTCAGGTAGTAACGACTAGCGCTTCACTCTTCATATTCGTAGTACTTATTTCAGCCGAGAAATGGTACGTACAGTCCGAGCAGAAACCAACTTGCACGACTGCCTTTCGCAGATGAGGTGTAGCAGAGCCGCAGTTCTGTGGGCAGAGCTAGCATTTATTTTATGGTTGTGAAAGGGTGTAAAGATTTTAAAAAATACGGCGCAACATAGGTGCAGTAATTGGGAAAACTAATACATTCAAGACTGGGCCCACTGAATTCAAATTCAATATTTTACTTGCGAGTGCTTTTTTTATGCTGGCTTGCTACATGACTTCGCAGATTGCCAGCCACCAGAAAAGGCAATATCTCACGCGGTTTTTAAGAATTCATACTTCCGATGAAAGTACTACATGCTCGAGATCTAGCCTTCACCGAGAATTGATTCGAGTCTTTTCGGTCACGTCAGTAGAAGAAAACAGCAAGAGGTGGTGACGAGAAAGGTCGTCTTACACATCTTATCTGGAAATATAACTTCAAACACATATATGTCCTCAACCAGAGCCTCCGGATGGTCTAACATTAAAACCGCTGCTGCACGTATATAATCCTGAGACACGGACGACATATTTAGCTTCGTGCTATTGATAACGTTGGCCCCACCGTATGAACGCGGTGTGCCATAGTATTGCATCACCATCACCACCTTAGTGGAGCGGCCACTAACCGAAAGATAGTGTTATTTTCGTACCCGCGGATTGATATTCCACAAGCCATTCAAAATCAACCGTCTCGGTTTCACTCTCACGCTTTCCAAGCGACAGTGATCCACCATACACTATGTTCAGCTGTAACAAAGAGGTTACTGATCGTCTTCAATGTAATGTCGTTGGGGTGAGGCAGATGTGGCACAACAGCATCAACGTAGTTACACAAGCGTCAAAAGCTGCTGTGTCAGCCAAATAGCGATACACACTGCGCAAACGGTGTTTGTGTAATGCCAAATAAAGCTATGACTCTTTATAGGATACTTTTTCCACTGTCATGTCATCATTGACTTGAATGAAGGAGATCTGAACAATAATTTTCTCCTATTTTTTATTTTCAAATATATCTATCAAATAATAAATAATTCAATTGGATCTCATTTAAAAAGGTCAAGTAGGACACTAAAAGCTCGAAAAGCTTGACGAGGACCTCACAACGTTACAAGCAAAAAAAGCAGCAAGCATACGGTCACTCATGCGCGAAGAGCATAAACTCAGGCATTACATAGCATCAACGAACACAACATTATTTATTTAACAAAATACCAGTTATTATGGACAAACCAATTGACATATTCAAGAAGTAGTGTGTATGTCATCTTCCTGAAAAAAAAAAAGGGGGCTGAGCAAAGTGTCTCATGCGACCATTTCAATAACACGAACGATGAAAATATTCATTGGCTGACAAGCTTAGCCGTGAAGATAGCTTGAATAACAAACATTGTTCATCATAAATAATCGTAAGAGGGGGGTAAAGTCCGCATTTCTCTGTGCCTGGTTAGACGAATTCTTGTGTTTGCTTTTAACTTAGGAAGACTTTAACGCGATAGCATTAAAGAGCTCGTTCAGCACGGATTCCGGTGTCGGCGTCGATGGTTGTGAGCTAAAAATTATTACATTGAGTAGGACAAAGAAATCGAGAAATATGCAAATTTAGTATATAATAAGAAATCGTGGGTCCAAGTGAGGATTGAAACCGAGTCCTCTGCGTGGCAAGCAAGTGTCCTACCGCACAGCCAAGTGTATGCTTGGAAATACAGTAAAAACAACTCTCTCTGCTTGAAAATGCAGTGAAAATAACTTTCATGCTTAACCCCCTAACACACTCTTCCTATATGCATGGTTCACAATAGAACATGTAATATTACAGTAATAGTGCGTGGTGCAAGCATAATTTGCAGTGAGCGTCAGCACATGTGATTACATTAATGACGTCATGGTTTAAAGCCAGCCATTCACTACAAGAGGCACGCCCTGCCGCGGTGGTCTAGTGGCTGAGGTACTCGGCTGCTGACCCGCAGGTCGCGGGATCGAATCCCTGCTTCGGCGGCTGGATTTCAGATGGAGACCAAAATGCTGCATGACATTGCGCTCAGATTTCAGTGCACGTTAAAGAACTCCAGGTCGTCGAAACTTCTGGAGCCTTCCACTACGGCGTTTCTCGTAATGATATGGTGGTTTTGGGACGTAAATCCCCACATATCAACTACAAGAGGAACAAACGTTACAGCACATGTTCCCTTAAGGCAACGTAGCAGGGGCATAGAAAGTTCGACAAGATTTTACGCGAATGATTGCTTGTGGTTTGAAGCATGTTATACTCAATACACAGAAAAGCAGCCATGTGCGAAAAAGGCACTTTCAACCCAATCGACTGCATTGTAGTAGTCTACAATTGAAACTTCTCGAATAACAGCATACAATAAAAGTATGCAGTGGTTGAAGTATGCATTAGAAACAGGATATAGCTAATGCGCGTTGAACTAATAAGGGCGAAGCCTTAGGGTCCCCCAAGTCATATTTGTGGTAAATTGATGCCATATTTACCATTAGATATATATATATATATATATATATATATATATGACGCTAAAGGTGGCGCTGACTGGCACTCACACTAAATAAAGTGGCTCGGGGCATTGCCACCGTGATAGCTCAGTGGTAGAGCTTGGAACGCGTTATTCGAAGGTTGTCAGTTCGATTCCTGCTTACGGCAAGTTATCTTTAACCCACTTTTCTTTCTTGTTATTTGTATTACCTTGGTTCTAATAACTTTCCCTATACATTCTTTGACATAATTGACATAAAACGAGCCCTTGGTTATACACTTCTTTCCCTTATTCATTAACGATGGTCTCGTACTGGAAGACTTGGTGCCGTTAGGTTGTATACGAGGGACTATTGGTCAGCTGCCAGCTCGTAATAAGTTCACGTGCTACGTTACGCCATACAGGCTCATAAAAAGAGTGTGCCACACTCGCTGCCATGGCTACAGGTGGCGCTGACTGACACTCCCACGTTTATATTCACATATAAACCCAATAAAGTGGCTGGGGGGGGGGGGGATAGCCGCCATGATAGCTCAGTGGTAGAGCATCGAACGCGTTATTCGAAGGTCGTAAGTTTGGTTCTTTACACGGCAAGTTACTTTTTCACCCACTTTTCTTTCTTCTTATTTACATTACATTAATTCTAATAACTTCCCCTACACATTCTTTGACATTACTTTCTGTTAGATCTCATTAATATTCTGTCATAACGCGGAAAAACGAGCCCGCAGGTATACACTTTTTTCCCTTTATATGTATATATATATATATATATATATATATATTGTAAGGGTGTGTATGTTTCAAGGTAGCCCAGCAGCGGTGGTCTAGTGGTGTTAAGATACTCGGCTGCGGCAGCTGCATTTCCGATAGAGGCGGAAATGCTGTAGGCCCGTGTGCTCAGATTTGAATGCACGTTAAAGAACGTCAGATGATCGAAATTTCCGGAGCCCTCCACTCTCATATACATATTGTGTTTTAGGACGTTAAATCCCACATATCAGTCAATCAATCAATCAATCAATCAATCAATCACATTTCAAGGGAAACATATATGACAGAGGTACGAATACAAGCAGCTTTCCAGCCACATTTAGTCTAGCGTTTTAATACTAGAATTACAAACCGTCGCAACGTTTTGAGACCTAGTCGGTGTGTGTATGTGTGTGTGTGTGTGTGTGTGTGTGTGTGTGTGTGTGTTGGTGTGTGTGCGTGTGTGTGTGTGTGTGTGAGTGCGTGCGTGTGTGTGTGTTTGTGTGTTAGCGTACGTCATCCTAAACATTCATGAGAATGATGGTGTGAGCCCGTGTTTGTTTTTCTTTTCAAGAGGACAACATCTCAAAATGAGCTTCACAATTGCCTTGTTTCTCCCCTTTCAACCCGACTTCCAAGGGCACAGAGAACGGCCGCAAAAGCACTCGTCGTAATGGTTGTTTTAATTAACCACACGGCTCAGAGCGGCTCCCTTCGGGCACATCAGCCGCGAGCGGCAGGCGTCATCCGTCCCCATGAACGCCCACTTTTCTGCTTCGCGGATGGTTAGCTCTCGTTACGACTGGATGGCGCCTAGCAGTCTGTACATGCACTGGATGGTGCTTAATGTGTATGCCTGTAGCCCCGCCGCGAAGTGTGCATGCCTCTCGAGGGGAAATGTGGCGTGCGCGGAGACGAACGCGCTGCTGGTAAAACCTAGTTTTCTTTATTGTTACGCCGCTACACGGATCGAAAGGGCTCCCTTAAGGCAGTCGCTGAAAGCAGCTCCCCAACCCCCTCTACAAGCTTTCTGATCAGTGATAGATGGGAAGGACCTTAATTGATTTGCTGAGCACACACAAGAGATACACAATAAAAGAACCCAAACTGTGCGCGTCATTTTCTCATATCACCGTCATCAGGGGCGCGGTAATAGTTTAGCAACACAGGTAGACATTTGAGGTTCCTACATACATGCGATCATTTTCTTCAGTCGCTCGAATGGAGTATTTCTATGCTCAATACATGCATGATATATGATACTTGAATGAGTCTCATTAAATACAGTCACGTAATCAGCTTCTCATTAAAAGAACTGCGATCCTGTTTTGTAAATATAGGCTAACTTTTTGACGTTGTAATATGTGTCGTTTTCGTACGACTTCAATTTCTTCTTCGAGTATGTGCATGCATACCATACCAAGTAGGTTTTATGATGGAAAACGTATAGCAATAATAACGTGTGTGTAATTTTGTTGTCTGACATCTGATGTACATGGTATGATGCAGGTAATACACAAGAAGCTATTTTGTATATACCTTCTCTGGAAGTTTGTCATTACTTTTTTTGCGATAGTGGTGTTATGGTTGTTGGGTTTTTCTGTTGTGTTTTTTTTCTTCCCTTTTCTTTCTTTTTTTTCACGTTCATGTTACTATCTTCTCTGCTATGTTTAGTGGCAGTATGCGTTTGTAGCAATATATATATATATATATATATATATATATATATATATATATATATATATATATATATATATATATATATATATATATATAAATATAATATATATATATATATATATATATATATTCCTTAAATGGAGTTCACTGTCCTCGTCAACCTGTTCATAAACAGCTTTTAGCTAGTGAAGTTCTCCAGAACCTGTCTTTTTCTGGGAAATAAGAAAAATGATTTGATTTGATATTTTATTCCATCTGAAGGCGCCGCACTTTGTATGTTTGTTTCTATGTTTTCATAGCTGGCACGAGCAAATACAAGGGCAGCCATCTACCTTTTGAAATAGCCCTGCAACATTTTTTAACTAGGAAAATATTTTTGATCGGTAGTCTAGACTTCTGCGAACACCTAAACGAGACATAGCAGTGGATGTAGCAAGAAATTTACAATTGCGTTTCAAAGACAGCTGGAAATATAGAGGGAGGGAGAATCAACTTCATTAAGCTCAAATATTCGATGGTGCGTGCTTGCACCAGACGGGGTGGTTCTCTATTCTAGGGAGCCATATGTTTCCAGCAATTCCTGGCCACTGGCCTTCAATGCAAGCTGAGTTGGCAGGGCGGGGCTGGACAACAAGGTCTCCCGTCGCTCGGGTTGGGGGGGGGATATTGCGTATTAAGGAGTAGGGGAGGTGAAGGCTTCTTAAGGTCCTTATAATCAGCTCTTATGTGTCCTAGAGTGCATTTTTCCCTTTTAAATCAACAGCAGAGCGTATCGTGCTCAGCCGGATACATTCGGTCTAACAGAACAGGATGTGCTAGCCATCCCGCGTGCGCACGCTGCAAGATTGTTTGCAGTTGCCTGGTTATTTGCGGGTCTGGCTCGGGAAGTTTGCGCCTTGCTTCTTTGTACATTTGAGAAATCTCATTAAAGCTCGTCACTGGATGTGTTAGCTCAGCCGTCTCAACCTCAGCCCGAATGCACAGTCCTCCACCGTGGTGGTCGGCCAGGGCGTTGCCATCCACTTCGAGTGAGCAGGGACCCAAACGAAATCAATGGTATATCCCGGAGGCTTGTGCTTGGAGGAAATGGCGCAGGCCGCGGGATAGATCACTGCCCTGCGGAAGCATCTGTATGCTGACTTTGAAAGTGTGACCATGGTGTCCATGCTGGGTTGTACGAGTGTGAGGGCCACAGCCATTTCTTCCTCAACGGATGGATATGTCATCCGCAGCGGCGCGGTGACGATAAGTTTGCCAATGCACGTGACTACCGCCGTTGCTCGGTCATCGTGTTTTCTGAGCGAGGCATCCGCGTAGAATACCCTAGTGTTCTCCTCCAGCTGTCGGGCCAGTTGGCTCACGTTGTTCATATTCTTTCGTCATTCCCAGTTACATGTTCTATACAGATTGGCTTGCCTTGAATGGTCTCTTTTTCACTGTTCAGGAAGGGCCGTCCTGGCTGGCTGTGGTTCTCTCTGCTGTCCTATTTTCGTACGACAGTCCGGCCATGCTCCGGTTGGCTTGGCTGTACCCTTTGGCTCGACAAGTGAGCCTCGATGAGCTTCTCGACAGCGTTGTGGGCGCCCATCCAAGCAGTTTCTGCGTGGACGACTACATCGGCAGGCCCATTGCCTGCTTGGTTGCTTTACTCAGGATCGTGTTCAGGGTGTCTTTGTTTGACTTCGTTAGCTGGAGGTAGGGGCAGAGTAAGGTCACCCTCGACACGACGAATGCCCGCACGAAGCGCATTGCATCGTCTTTCTTTCTTTATTTTATTTATTTACAGAATACTGTCAATCCCCCCATGGGGATTATTACAGGGGAACGATAAGCTCAGCATCTGTTACGGTTAGAGACCCTTCGAATCATATCTAATATGTGCTACGAGGTGTTCTCAGTGCTAGTGATGGTCACACGCGCTCGTCCGTCAATGTTCAGCAGCAGACCAAGGATTCTGATCCTTTGCAATAATTGGACAGCTGCTCCCTTGATAGTGATGGTCACATCCAGTGGTTGTTCTTTCTTGGGTCGTCCGTGCTGAATCATGAGGAGGTCAGATTTCTTTGAAGCACAGCTCAGTTCGCAGGCCTTTGCATAGTCGTGGTTGGTCATTACCGCCCTCTGTAAGACACCCTCCTCCCAGGCATTAGACCCCGCTTGGTTAATTCCCATCGCAATGTCATCGGCATGGGAAGCGTGGTCCACGCCTTCGATTTGCTGCAATAGATTGGGTAGGGGCGCGAAAACCAGATTGAATAGGAGGGGCGACAGGACCGACCCCTGAGGGGTACCTCTCACCGAGCTTGATAAGTTCCAACTTCTTCTCCCCTATCCTGATGATCACTGTTCTTCTCTTTAAGACGTCCTTAATGTATCCAAACGTCTTTTCACCGCACCCCGTCTTGTTTGGATTTCGAAGCCCACTCGCGTGAGACACGTGGTCGAAGACCCCTTTGAGGTCTAAGGCGAGTATACCCCGCGGCCTGTTCCTCGTTTCCTTCTTGACTACGAGTTCTTGCAGTTGGATACAGACGTCCTGGGTACCCTAGTGTTGTATGAGCCCATACATGTTTGCGGGAATTTGGTTTGTTCCTTCCAAATGTTTTTGAGTCTGCGAAGACCATACGTTTCATGACCTGCCCCTCACACAGCAAGAGGGATACGGGCCGCATGCTGTTGATTCTCAGCGCTCTGCAAGGTTTAAGATGAATCGAACTTGAGACTCTCTTTCATTTTTCCGGCAACCGGGAGCTCTCCCAGGTTTCATTGATGTGCCCCAGGAGGTCACTGGCCACCACTTCACTCATGTTTTTGAGTAACTTGTACGCAATCACGTCCCCTCCGGGAGCACCCTTCCTATTGCCTTGAACAATGGCCGACCAGAGTACCACCATGGTGAACAGACCAGAGTGCCGCCATGGTGATTTCTTCTTACCTCTCAGGCACCGGGTATTCACCCCACTTTTCTTGAGTCATTTTCCGTCAGGTCTTCCAGTAGCTTGTGGCCATCCCTCTTGTACGTGTTGAGGACCTTGGTCAGGTTGCGGTTGGATGTGGTCTTCCTACTTAGCAGGTCAATTAGGTGCCTGAGCGGGCACCACGTCTTCCGTACCGATAGTTTGCCCTGAAAGTCGTCCTGAGTGCTCAGCCAGGTCTCTCAATACAACTTGGCCGCGTGCTCAGTGATCTCCTTGTTGAGGGCTGCGATACTTTGATCAGCTTCTTGTTGTGATGCATGCGCTTAGCGAGTGCCGAGCCGCCCACATATGTGCCAGCATGGCGTTCACGAAACGTGTTGGCACCGTTGTCGTTATTCCCTCCGTAAACTTCTCGGGTGCCTTTTTCTGATGTTTCGCCCATTCGGTGTACACTTGCTTTCTACCGTCTCCCTGATCGTTCTCTT
This sequence comes from Rhipicephalus annulatus, assembly GCA_013436015.1. Classification (NCBI taxonomy): domain Eukaryota; kingdom Metazoa; phylum Arthropoda; class Arachnida; order Ixodida; family Ixodidae; genus Rhipicephalus; species Rhipicephalus annulatus. The sequence continues at coordinate 266,860 of WOVY01010543.1, read as the reverse complement.
TAGTCTCTTCTGCTTGATGCGTGTACTTCCGCCTCTTCTCTCAGTCCGTTACACGTGCCGCCCCCAGCACAGCTCAGTATTGGTTTTCCGGGATTATAATGCTGATAATGCTGTGATCGGAGCCCAGGTTCACATTTTCGTTTCTCCAGGCCGCATACAGTGTCCCTGACACCCACGACAAGTCCGTGTTGTGTCCCTATCGGTACTGTTGCCCTTCTGCTGGTCACGTCCGGCTAATTCACTAGGGCCATCTCATGGTCCCACAATATCTTGTCTAATGTTTTGCCCCTCTTGGATTTGTACTTGTATTCTCACGTTGCGTGGTGTGGCGTTGAAGTCGCCGAGGACCAGCAGCGGCCTGCTTTCGCCAACCTTTTCGCCTAGCTAATAACTCGATCAAAATCGTACACTCTCTGTGACGGGCGGCAGTACGCGTTCATGACGTATAGATTTCCTGTGTTGCCAATTGTTCTTGCGGGAATCTTGACGGGCGTTTGCTTGCATGTGCCCTGTGCTGTGATATGTTGAGTTGCCGCAACGTCGCTGTGGACAAGTACCGCCATCCCTTCCCTTTTCGGGTCCGTGTAAGTCATATATGCCGGGAGTCTCGACTTACCGTGCGTTTCTTGTAATGCAATTACATCGGGAATTGTTTTCAAGCCCATCATAGTGAAGTGGGTCGAGGGTGAGAGGAGTTCCTCCGCGGTGCCATGCACTTTCCTCCGCCGTTCTCATCTACGTTGTTCCTACCTTAGGGTCCCGCGTTTGCTGAGCTGCCGCTCACTAGCACATCGGTTTTCCTCATTAAGGTCCTTATTTGGGTATTCTATTTGTTTATTTGAGCATCCTGTCGTTCAATGATTTTATTAGGTTATGTTACTTCATTACGAGTGCATTGTGTGCTGGCGCTTGGGTTAGGAGTTTGGGAGGTGTTGAGTAGTGGTAATTTCGTTTCGCTAACCTGAGCGATGGAAGACCTGTTGGTCAAGCCCACCTTCTTCTCTGCGGTTATTCCACGTCGTCTGGTACACTCGGTCCGAGACTTTGAGTCGACCCGATGTCTGGACCCGGCCCGTAGTGTCGAACCAGCCCTCGACTTCGAACGAGACTTGGTCCGGGACCTGGATCTGCTGCTCGAGCCTTGACTTGGTTCTTCGCGGTGGTTGGCGCCGCCGTCCCCCTCAGATGGAGACTTCAATTGAGTGTGGCTCTGATGGCCACCGCTGTTGCTGCTGTGAACCGGCGTTTGGGACTGACCCCGCTGCGTAAAGGCGTTACATTGGTCTCAACCTGTAGAACCTCTTCTTAATTCATTTCTGAAGTCCTTGCCATCTTCCGCCCGGCGACGTTGCCAGTGCCAGCGACGGACGACCTAAAACGTTTGGAAATGCGCCCGGCAAGTCTTGTCGGCGGCGAGATGTTTCTCCCGCATAGGCCACACTTATGCTCGCATTCGTGGTCTTCTCCTGGCGCGGCGATGCCACAGCCCCGGCAAATCTTGCCTTGAATGTTTGGGTACGCGTCAATACTTTGCCCCACTTGGCTTCATGTGTAGCACGCGTCAATATGCTTCCTATGCAGGGTGCACTCGATCAGCAAGTTCCCTACCGGACGTAGTTGAGTACTTTGTGTCCCTTAAAGGTGATGACCACCGATTGGGTCTTCCCGATTCGGTTCACTTGCGACGTCGTCGGATGGTGCCTGTGCACGACCAAATCTTGTATCTCCTGGGTGGTGTCCTCCAGGGGGATGCCCCTTATTACTCCTTTAACGGTGTTAGGATCATCGCTGCAGCCAAGTAAAAGGTGTTCATGGTTCTGTGAACAAGTTCCCGAAATGACTCGGGCCTGCGGACAGCCATCCGAGTTTGGCTATTGTCCTCGCAGTCGGGAAGCGAGGCGCCTGCAGTCGCGACACCGCAGAGTGTAACGGGGTGGCCGAAATGGTTTCGGTCACGACAGCCTTCTTGAAGAAACGGCAGCGTCAGAATGAATGACAATCAGCTCCGCAAAATGAGCATGGCGAGCGGGGGTTCTTTGATGTGGTAGTATGAACGAGGGACCCAGCACCCAGCAGCATTCTTACCCCAAGGAAGAGACGACTTGGCACCGGAAGGGGAGTGTGGTGGCCACGTCCCGCTCAAAGACATTGACGTGGGTGGGTGTGGGCAGCATCGTAAAAAGTGATGTGTGTCTGGTGCTAACACCATGGTCGGGTGGTTGCACAGAGACAAAATGTGGAGGAAAGGACGAGCCGCCGCCCCATGGTGAAGATCGCCCGTCCACCTCTTCTTCATTCTTTGTTCCTATATGATCCTAATCTAAAGATGATAGCCGTCACACGTCATCTTTTTCACAATATTTAACATCCTTCGCTCCACAATAATAGCGAGTGATGGCGGAGAGCACTAATACACACAGTTTCTAAGTACATACTTTGTTCATTAGTTCTTATATCAGGCCTGAGTTAATTCATCTAGGTCAGTCGGACTGTTTACCGGTGCTTGGTCTTCCAGCATTGATTCCGACGTTTGTTTCACTCCCGTACCTTTAAACGTGTTCCCCATGATGTACTTTTGTGGTTGATTAGCAGTTTTTGTTCCTATGAAAATAGTTGATGCTCTCTGTTTCACGAAGGTCTGTAGGAGCTATTCTGAGAAGCTTTCTCGAGTTGTTCGTCCTGTCTACAGAGGCCTTGGTATCATCGGCCTTCTTCCTTTGCATTATTTGGAGCTTTCCTGCTTTTGAACTTGACGCTGTCTGGGTAATTTTCCTCTTAGACTAAAGAAAACGTATGATCTGCATTTGCTTCAACCCTGACGTATGCAGATTTCTCAAAGAGCATCAGTTACGATCAGTACAGCGGGCTTCCTTCGGCGTCCTGGTAGTATTCCTTCCGTTTCTTTTCGAGTGACTAGCTAGCTTTGGTTTACGATCTGTAGGCCATTGTGCGCATTGCTGTAAAAACTTACTAGAATGGCGACCTGTCGTCTTCGGCAGGCACTCACCTTCAAGATCTGGTGGGTCGTCGTTTTGATTTTGAAATGCTTTCTGAATTTCCTTCATACAGGTCTCTCCCACCAAGTACACTTGAATAGCTGATGCTATATCTTGTAATTCTCTTCACTAGTGCAGCAGTTTGATGATACTTCTAAAGTCGTGGAAGGGGTCTCTAGCCTCTGAAGCAGCCTTTCGGTGCTGATATTCGATATTGTACTCTCTACAGAGGAAATTCTTGCCTGTCAGCTTTCCGTGTGTTTCTGTATTTGTCGTGAAGTCGACTCATCAAGCGTCTGTGCGACAATATCACCTTTGAAGAAGCATTAGCTGGCGATTACTGCTATAGACGAGGAGCCCATTTTTCCTCTACCTTCTGTTCTAATCCGCTCTTTTGTTGATTCCAGAACAGCTTGCCGAGCTTATAATGCGTCTTCGATCTTGTACTCTGCTCTGACTTTCACTCGAATATTTTGGTAAACTGAAAAGTCTGCTTCCTTTATCTCAACTTCTAAACATTCAATGGGAATAAGATCTTCTACCTTCTTGTCAATTTCTTTGAGATTCTTATACTCGTTAGTCGAAATTCGGTGAAAATTTGTCAACTCATTTATTGGCGGGCGATCCAGATGCAGGAGAATTTGGACGTTGGCGATAGCTTCCATGACGGTCTCTCGTGCATGACTACGCCTTTCGATTAGGGCCTTAATAATACAGTACACTTTAGGGAAACGTAAAAAAATCACTGGCCGGCTGCGCCACGAGGCGAAGGCGTCACCGTGCTATCCGTCACAAAGCATCGCATGATGAAGCTCCGGGCGTCGTCGACATGTCACGCTTCACGGTCTGGGTCACGAACAGGGTTAGGCCTAGACCATGAGATTCACCCACCGGTGGCTTCAACAAAAGTCTTGCAGGCTGCAGAAGTGGTCGAGATGTCGTGAAAGTCCGCTCTGTTTCACCTTTTAAGCCCTTTCTCGCGAGTTTCGGCACCAAAATGTGAAGAAAAGGACGATCCCCCGCCCCCATGGCGAAGCTCACCCGTCCATCTCTTCTTCATTTCTTCTTCCGACATGATCTCAACCTAATGGTGATAGCCGTTACTCGCCTTTCTCACAATATTTAACACCCCCATGTAAAGATAAGAGGATAAAGGGCTCTTGATAACCAGCCGCCGTGGGCTCCAGCGAGAGCCTTCGATGGGACTGTCACTATTTTGGGCGACATCTTCGTCTAGATGTTCGTCTTGTGGCGAGAAATGCGGGCCTATAAATAACGTAAAATCAACCTCTGTACAGTTTTCCTCATCAGTTCTCATCATGCTCAGCGTCTTTTTCTGGAGTTCCTGGTGCCGGTAACAGCAAAGTCCCAACAACTCAACAACCGATAGCAGTGGCGTGATCCCTGTCAAACCCTTGGCACTTCAACAACGGATTACAGCAGTGGGATCCTGGTCAATCCCGGTTCCAACAACGGCTCTGTGAAGGGCCGACTGATACGCGGTGGCTTCGTAGGACGTTCCCCGAATGTCAATTCGCTCCAAACATGGCGTATGTCTGCGTGCTCCCTCTTCAAGGTACTCTATGATGTTCTTTCGCTGGTGGTTTAGGCATATATTACATCTTCTTTCGCAGCAATTGCTTCAACTTGCGCCGCCACCTTTACAGCTCGGCTAATTTCCTCGCTGGTAACATTGTTATGTGGAGCCGATCTCGTGGCCACATGATGATTTTCATATCCCCGCGCGGCAGGTGTGGCATGCGCGCGCGCCCTCCAGCAGCTTGCCCATGTTAATTCGTTTTCTTCGTTCTCTGCTGACGTACCGTTGCTAAGAGCTCCACCGAATTCATTGCCCCGACCGTTGACGTTAGTCGTGGCCTGAGCGGCGTTTTGGCTCGCTTGGTCGCGGGCGTTACGTTTAACAATCCCCCGCCATCTTGCTTCACTTTTTTGCCAGTGGTTTTCCACCCCTGCCCTTTAGTGAACTGATCTGGCGAAATTTCTCCGCCGTCCACTGCTACTCGCATAGTGGTAGACATTGTAGATAATTGCACGCTTGCGTGATCACTGAAGAATCGATCTTCGGCTAGCGGTACGTGTCACCGGGTTCTAAGATAGACCTAGTTCTTCTCTTGGCCAGGGCCGAAGTCGGTGTTAGGCTCAGCGAGGGCGCTCTCCGTGGGCATAACAAAGTTCTCTAATTTCCGAACAAGTGGTCCCCTACCTTGCAATTCGGGTTCCTGGTGGTTCACGTAATTTGACTCGCCCGGTCAATACACACTCCTAAAGACAGATTCTCGAAACGCCAAACTGCGAATAAAAGTTCACCTGACTGCACAGCGATCACTTAATTGTTCGAGGCCAACAGTCAGCATCCGCCTGCCTGATAATCAGATGACGACGGAGCGCGCTCACAGCGCCTCCGTTCGCCACGAAGCATGGCAAGCGAATCCCTATCTGAAAATCAGATGCGGTTCCTTTGAAAATATACATCTCTGACGGGTCCGACTGCAACATTGGAAGGCAGGGCATGGCCATTGGCTTGTTTGATAAGTGCAAGCCTTTTCGAAGTCATAAGGTGAGCTGGCGTAGCTTCCTGCCTCTTTGTCGTACCCTCTGCCAGGTGTAGCTTCTAGCGCACCCGTCAGGACAAAAACATCACAGCATGTCCACAGAGTGAATGATGACGAGGAGGGCGAAGCGCGCGTCTGTTGATCCATCTATCCATCCATCCATGTGTCCGTCCGGTCGTGCACGCGTCCGCGCGTCCGATTACATTCGAGAATGCATAGGGCGCGCGGGTAACACCGACGATACCTGAGCCAAGTAAGCCGAGCGCAAGCATTTTCAACGTGCCCGCCGCTCTGCTTCATCCATGCCCCAGCAACAATCCGCCGCGTACGGAGACTATCCAGGACTCTGAGACAGGCACTCCACGTACCGAGGCACAGCTCGCGTAGCAGCCAATCGGAGAGTAGCAGTACAGTGCCATCTAGAGTATTCTAATTTAACTGCAGTTTCTACGTACCTCTATGAGACAGCGTCATCTATTATACTGTTCAGGAAACACTGCCTTCTGTTCTTTCTCGTCTCTTCTTCTCTCATTAACGCGTGACGCATGACAAGCTTTGCCGAAGAGGAGCTTCGCCCCCCCCCCCCAAAAAAAAGAAGAAAGACCACCTAAAGCACGCCACAAATTCTTGTATTTTGACTGGGACTTGACGGATTTTAAAATTTTTGTGACAATTGATTCGTGAGCCATAAACCCTGACAGTGATGTCATTCGACAACTGTTTATAAATGTGTTTCAGGGCCCCTTTTTAATGCTGCGTACCATCGGTGCGTCAGGTGTATGTGACAGCACCCGCTGCTACACGTTTTTTGTCATGTGAGCAGTACTTCTACCTGCTGTAAATAATACAAGAAACGTACACCAAACGGTATTTGCATTCCATTGCTATACATACTTTTTAAACTCATTCACTAAAGTCAGAAACGCCGAAACAGTTTTTTTTTTCAAAAAATGAGTTCATGGAGTCATGTTACGTAATTTCGTGCGGCGAACGAAGAGATCAAGTAAAAAAATTTGCATAAACCAACGCAAATAACCTTATTTTGCCTAAAACAAGGAACAGGCGCAACGGCCGCCATCGCGAGTCTCGCCGGCAGTCCAAATTAGGAAAGAGGAGGATACATACAAAACAAGAGGTTCCTGAAGAATCGTGGTGTAATAGTTGTTTGCTGCAGCCCAATTATTTTCTTTTCTGTGCAGTGTAATAAAAATAACATCACCTTCGTTTAAATATACTGATATGTAGCTTGTCTGCGAAAATCAATCTCAACACTACTGCCACGACGAGTCCCATTCAGCACAGTGTAGATTCCAAGCAGGAAAACAATGTCACGCAGGCCAACCTTCTGAACAAGAAAGCTAGGGGCATGAGCACTCTAGGTGCCAGGAGTACATTCGCTTACAATATGCGCATTCGGAAGTATTCACTGTTATCAAATCTGTCACACATATAATGATCGAAATCGAGAAAGCCTTTATTTAGATCAAGCGCTGCTATACGTGGACAGCTTGGACTACAATTTTGCTTCATGTGGTGGCATTCTGTAGTGATCAAATGTTACGATATGGCTATTAAATGTCGTTTGGATCTTCATATAAGTGACTGCTGCATCAATGCATTGATGATTCTAGATAGTGATTGAAAAGTATTACCTGAACAGGAATCGAAATGAAGCGCCCGTGTTACACGATTCCTTTCGTTAGCGATCAAGACTGGCTCTGAAAAAAAAAAATCTTTTAAAGGTGTGATCGCGAGCTGTCGCTACAACAGGGAGATCGCGGAATATACTGGGTCCCCGATAAAGCAAAACTACGATGAACGGTGTCTGCTTAAGGGCTCGCGATCCACGTGTTCCATAGAGTTTCGAAGTGAGCGTCGTGGAAGTGAAGCAGAACAGTGAGCTGATCGCGGCTGCGGTAAGCGCGTGCTCATCGACTAACAACACGCTGCTATGGCACACAAATAGTCTTACAACCTTGGCTCACGTTTTTTTTTTTCTTTTCACGATGGCAACTCGCGGTAGCTGCGAGAGCCCCCGCAGATGCGGAAACACAGAAGGAACCGCGTCGCTGTTCAGTCGCACAAAATGGATCATCAATCCCAGCAGATTTCTCGTAGGCTTGAAATGTTTTGCTTCAACTGCAGCGACTCATCTTGCAGCCATCTTCTGATCCCGATAAAATTTGTGAAAAGCGACCTCATCGCGACTGAAAGTGCTGCGGTAGCCATATGTCACACAGAAATTCGGCATCGCGAGTTCATTTCGATCCCGCACGAAAACAACTAGTGAATGTCGAATGATAAAACTCTATGATCAGAAGAGAACGATGCAAAGACAAGAAACTTCTAAGAATCGGCAGAACTGGTGGTTTGTTAGGCAGCAGATCGCAGCAGAAAGAATGCACAATCCCGAAGCTAACAGGCTGAGCGGCCCTGCATGGCGGCCGGCTCGAGCCCGCCATAGTCCCGCTCTACGCCCACTCGCTCCGTGCGTGCCAGAGGGTGGGGGGGGGGGGGTCATTTTTATGGTTAAAGTTAGTTCGCGTATACCACCACTGTTTATTCCAAAATCGCGAAAAATACCAAAACCAATTTTCGCTAAAATTCGCGAATGCAAAACCACTTCAGTAACCCTTTAATGTCCACGTTGCTCTCTTTATCCTTCACAACGTTTTATGTGTTACACTGAAATTTCAAGGTGTTCCCTAGAAGTAGACACAAGTGCTATGTTCCTTGAACCAGTTTTAAAGGGCCTCTGAGCCAACCAGAGGTCAAAATTTACTTGTGGTATTGCGGTAGCTTTCAGCAAACACGCGGCCGCGAGAATGTTTCCAAACGCGTTTGATGATTTAAAAGAGGCACGCGCTCGTTTCGCTCTTCCATTCACTATAGCTCCGCTCCGTTCATCGGCTCGTCGCACCTCCTGGCCGAGTGCTCTCCTTCGCTGTACGAGGAGGACGAGCGGCAAGCGCAGGTATACCTGCGAGTGGGCAGACAAGTTCTTTTTGTGCATGACAAGACCAGACACCAACGTTGGGGTCACTTTCAACACTGGGGATTACAGAAAGGCTTGAAGAGAAGACAGAATTGTTTCTCGAAATTTGAGGCGTGTCCGAGGCTCACAGTCCTGTTGCGTTTGGTATTGTTAATCACAACGGCATTCTGAACTTGATGCACACGTTATCTTGAAGTGCTGAAAGTTATCAGATGTCATATTGTGGCCATTTAGGTATGAATTCATGCAAGTATAGTACGTTGCCCTACGCGAAGCAGTTGCACAACGGGGCTTCTCTTTCAGGGTTGTCAATACCGACAAGGATACAACAGAGGCCGTTAACAACAGCCGAGACACAACAGAACGATGGGAAACGGTATAGGGACGTCACTGTTACCGAAAGGCACGATATTGCACGACTCGCGTGCGACATCCAGCCGTACTTCTGTCTTAGTGTGTGTGATAAGCAGCCAACGCAACGCAGCATTTGATTGAAGTCCCAAGACACTGCGGCATTGCCTGCAGAAACGTGCTGACTTTTTTCTAGCATAAAACACGTGGATCTCACCGTCAGCAACACCCCGATGACCCCGGCCCACGTATGGGGGTTGGGCGGCCGGTGAACACTGGGAGCGATATTTTGGAGCGACGATGCGTTGTGTTTCTGTGCGTTACCTGTCGAGTGTGTGAAATGAAGCGCGCAGTTAGTACATCGAGCTGGCACTTTGGACGAATGCAATAACCGAAATGACGTTAACGATAGTTACTGTAAATATGCAGTAATCTGCAAACAACATAATTTTAGCGTTTGCTGTTTCAATAATGTCCTCTATGAATAACAGGAACAAGAGCGGGTAGGTAACAGATTCTTGCGGCACGTTTAAAAGTACCTTAACTGTGTTAGAACTATGCCCATTATAGTGCACAAATTGGTAGCGATCTGAAAAATAATTACTGATACATTCAAATACTGGGTCATTGCCTAGCTTTTTTAAGAGTTTAGTGATGAGTTTTGATTGAGACACGTGCTCAGAGGCCTTAGAAAAGTCTAAAAAGATTTTCGTGACTTCCCGTTTATTGTCAGCCTACAGTTATGTATAGGCTCTGTGAGTTGAGTGACAGTAAATAGCCCATTTCATAACTAATGGTGAGAAAAAGAGAGAAGCTTGTTTCCTATACATACTTAGTTGTTATTTTAGGATAATGAGCTGTATAGCATAGGGCGATTTCCACTCGTCGAGCAGGATCAAGTTTTTTTTGCTCCATGGCCGAGAGTCTGCATTCCGCTGGTAGATTCGGAGCAAGTTCACATTTTCCCCTGTCAGATTCGGTGCAACCCACTCCGCGATAGAGAGTTCGGCGCGCTTTTTTTTTTGCAGACACGGATTTCCCCGGAACTCCTAGAATGCGCTGCTGTCATTTCCGGTACAGTCGGTTGGTTAGGTTGTTTGTCTTCAGCGTTGGTTTTTTTTAGGTAGTGTCTAGTCCCCTTGTCCACTTGTGTGCATTGCTAAAATGCCGTCGTTTGTTTGACTCTCCTGGACGTGCTGCTTCTGGTTTGCGTCTCCCTTTGTGCGACAGCGAGAGCACTAGTTCTGCTACCAGTAGCAGCAATGAGGACGACGAGCGATACGTGTTATACCGTGTGTACGGTCAAAGATCATCGGCTACGTTGAGGAAGTTTCCTTTACCGGTTTAGAAACGTATGCGTAAACAACTTCCTGTGTGACTTCACGCGGGGCATTCCGTGTTCCACTCGCCAATCTGACTTGGCGCTATTAGAGTGTTTGCTCCAGGATGGCGGCATAGAGTTTCTTATAATACACTAGAGGGAACTCTGGCGCTAGTGTCTATGGGAGCTGCAACACACGGCTCTTAAGCGAGCATGGGAATGATGGGTAGTACACACATTTGTCTAATTTTCGTACTTCTGGCCTGCTTGTGGCTCCGTGTGTGTTCGTGTGGCTTGAAGTAGTTCTCTCACGAAAACATAAATTAGCAAATGTCCACCGTTTGCGTTTCACAACCTTATTCTTTCAGGCTTACTGTTTCGACTCAAGTCACTAAGTTCAAAAGGGTTCGTTCTTTCTTTCAAAACGAAACCGTAACCAGCAATAAACAAAGCCGCAAGTACGATTCGCCACCCACAAGTACGAAGACTAGGCAAATGTGTTGACTGATTGATTTGTGGGGTTTAACGTCCCAAACAGGCAAATGTGTGTACTACCCATCATTCCCATGGTCACTGAACGATCGCAGCGCCTGAGTGTTCTCTAGTTAATTTTGGGAAACTCTATGGATTGCGGCATCGCTCCGGATCTACCAGTGGAAGTCGCCATTGCAGTGTACGTTCTCGCAAAACCGCTTTGCCCTCTCGCCAAGCACCCCTCCGGAGGTTTTTCTTCCCATTACGCAAACTTTTTTTCCTCCTTGACTTGCCCCCTTACCCCCCCCCTTTTTTACCTCATTTTACCGTGTATACACTAGCGGGAAGCATGCCGCGACGGTGTCCCGTTTGTCGCGGCATGCTTCCCGTTAGTGAGCACGTACTTTTCCCGGCTGTCGCCGGCTTTGCGAGGGTGAGCGAAGCTTATCGCGTTCGCAAATGGCGACGTCAACACCGACGAGGCGCGAGCGAAGGAAGCCGAATGCAAGCGTCTACAGTGCAAGACCAGCGACACCGACGAGTTGCGACTCAAGAACAGCGATGGCATTGGAAAATACAGATGGCGCGTGGGTAACACCTACAACACACAAACCAAGGATGCCAAGCGCAAGTGTCTTAAACGCGTCCCACCTTTACGCCGGTTTGCGTTTCAAACAAACGTTTACTCGAGTAAACGCTACACAAAGTTTCGCTTTAAACCGTTCTTTCAGCACCCGCGTCGACGCCCGTTTGCACCGGGGCAACACCGTGCGCACCGCTGCTGCTTCGCATCTGATCAGGGTTCCCTTCAGGAATATGGTCCATAGTTTTTCTCTTTCCTTTCATATCTGTTTTCTTTTACCTAATTTTTTTCTTCCCTTTTACCATCCCTTCAGTCCTCTTTGGATTGGGAAACACTGAGGACGTAAGTTCGTATTTATTCAAGCGAGTCCATATGCTGAAAAAGTACCAGGTTCCATTCTTCAATAGTTTAGGGAAAGATAGAATACTAAAAGAGTTCAGTTCTGGCAAGATAAGGAGCGGGTGTCAGGGAGTGGAAACGATGAGTTTCGCTAGTCTCACAAAGGGTTATGTAAGGTCTCGGGTCTATGAAAAATTTACACCGAAGAAGAATGGAGGAACTTCAGTCGGGAAATCTTATGCCTCATTTAAAGATGATCCGTTGGAGTGTAAAAGTTCAATTACAGAATCATTGCGGCTGTATTTAGAAAAAATGATTTGCATGGCTTTTTTCTCTGTTTTCTGAAGAGAATGAATACTGTTTTCGGTAAAAAAATCCCAAATAATGGAGGCTTATTCTAATTTAGGTCTCATGAGAGTCGTATAGGCTGAAGTTTTCACGTATTAGGATATATACACGCCTTTGAACGTGGAAGCGTCTCTCAGAATCTCATTCAAGACGATTTGATGCCTCCACATAGTATGCAAGGGATTATTGGTCAGCTGTCGGCTCGTAATGATATCACTTAGCACGTGATCATTTTATGAGCCGGCAGCTGAACACTAATCCTTCGCATATCTTCAAGGCATCAAGTCTACCTGAATGAGACTCTCGCTATGAACGAACAGAAACAAAATTTTCTAAAGGCTCGTTTTTTTTTCTCCTAGTTAGACACACCATTCACTATATCTAACTGACAACCAAGCCAAGGAATGTGTAGGTGATGGTATTTGTACGAATAATAATATCTCTGCTTACAGATAGTTCTTTTTATATTTTTTATTTTATTCACATTTACCGTCATAATTACTGGGAATATTATCTCCTTTACTTGCTACGGCTTGGTTGTCGATTAGTTCTTATTATTGTTGTGTTTAACAGGAAGAGAAACGAGCCTTTTAGGCGTCACTTTCATTCAGACATAACTTCGCTGATGTTACGCTAAGGTTTCCTAACTGCTCGACATAATTACAAGCCCAAGCTGAAATATGAAACAGATACATGGTCTAACAACATTTCGAAGGACAGACCTGGGCCAATTCGAATAGACAACGAGATGGACGATGACAGAACATTTGAATGACAACGACAAAAAATTATCACCATATTGATTTTATAGCAGTTGTAGTCGCCGAAAAAAATAAAGGGAAGAGATCAATGCTCCAGGAAAGTGTACTTCGTGCCGATTTATATAATCGACGCAACCGTGGTACGCTGTTCCCATTAGCGGGTGGGCAAACTGTATGCCACAGCCGTATCACCTGGCCCTCAAGAGGGCGCGGTAAATCAAAGCGTATATGTGCAAGAAATTCCTCGGGTTATCTGGTAACGGGGCGTAGAAGTATGTAGATGAAGCTGGCTTCCCGGTCCTGCCGCGTCAGCGCATTCAGATGTATGGAGCCACAGCAGTGATGCTGGGCAGGTGGACTCAATCCGAGTTAGAGCCAGCGGGACGACAACGTCAGAGGACTTACGCATACCAGTGGCGAGCTTCGTTGGCAGCCACGCGGAAATAATGATGGCGGTAAATGATGAAGTATGGCTCTCTCCGCTCGAGATTTTCGTTCACCCAGGCGGGTTGTCGCCGTTTCGCAAGGCTGGCCCGCAGAAATATGCGCTGCGCAAATGACAAATGGAGCTGGCCGAGACGTCTACAGAATCACTGCGTGGGGCAAAGCCCGCGGTTCCTTATCTTCGTGAACATTCTTGCGCCGCAAGCTCGGCACTTTATTTGTTCTCAATGCCGCTTATACTTACTTTTTTCTTCTTGAAATGATATGAACTTGCCGAAGCCAGTAGTCCAAAGATACCGCTTGAAGAGATTGATTGATTGATATGTGGGGTTTAACGTCCCAAAACCACTATATGATTATGAGAGACGCCGTAGTGGATGGCTCCGGAAATTTAGACCACCTGGGGTTCTTTAACGTGCACCCAAATCTGAGCACACGGGCGTACAACATTTCGGCCTCCATCGGAAATACAGCCGCCGCAGCCGGGATTCGAACCCGCGCCCTGCGGGTCAGCAGCTGAGTACCTTAGCCACTAGACCACCGCGGCGGGGCCGCTTGAAGAGAGTCATGGAAAGTTACAGGGATACTAAAAAAAGTTTTGCCGCCAATGTTTCAGCCAAATTGTTAGATGAGATCCTGAAAGCGACGAAGACAACTTTCATTCCGAGCAGAAACTACATAAAAACAATAAGTTTATGGTGTTCTTCCCAAACTCTGCGTCTGGCGGCGGCGCCGTGAACTAGAGAAGGTGACGTTTCGTGACGTCCGACTCACCCGAAACTGGCAAGCCAACAATGCCATCCATCGCCTGCGTCTTTCGCTCGCTCATCTTCTACTTCGGTTACCAGAACTGGTATGAACATCAACAGCAGCGAACGATGCTTCCGGCTGGCGCAAAGCACCAGCGCTTTTGTGGAAGAGAAAGAGTGGGATGAAAGGAGAGGCGGAGAAAAGGAATAGGACGACAAAAACTATAGTGCTTCCTGCACGCACGTCGTTGAGTTTGACGTCATGGCTCACGCTTGATAGCAGTCACCGCACGCTGACATTAAATCAAATATACCACAAACTGTTCAAAAATACGGGAAATAAACTCTGTTTTTCTAAACGATGGTAGCTTCCGAGTCTAACTTCAAAGTTCTGTACATTTTTCCAATTTTGGTTCAGTATCTGTTCAACTGCTTGTACCACCCGCCACTCCCTTTCCAGTTTAATGTTTTATTTTAAAAATCTTATCAATAAAGCTACGACTTGAAACCTTTCTCTGTGCATCTAATGGCAAATTGTAACAAATTACAAATATTTCTAGAGTGTACTTCTCGACACGAAATTGTAGTAAAGTTTCATTTTGCTTTATTATATGATTACGTTTTTAAATAACGAATGTGACAGTTCTAGAAGTTTCTTATTTCTTTAAAAGTGCTTTTTTAGTTGTCAACAAATTAAGAACAATAATTGCCAGGGTTTCACACATGAAAACTACGATATGATAATGACATATTAGAGAGCCGTAGGAGATGGCTCCGGAAGTCTTGACCCCCTTGGGTTTTTTAACGTGCACTCGGAGCATCAGGCCTCCAAAGAAAGGCGGCCGCCATGTCCGGGGTTCCATACATCTTACAGTCGCACACCACAACCTCGCACCACGGCGGGTACGTAAATGGAACGTCCACGTATTGGCCTGAGTCCTCTAGCATCGTTTAATGAAAACCAGCCAAGCAAATTGAGACACCATGTTCAGAATCGGTATCAGCGCCCGCGGGTATTACAGTCACCAGCAAAGGAAGAAAGCATGTTTTTTTTTTCCTGTGTCATATTTTAGCATTGTGCAATGGAGACTCTGCTCTAGTTTGCACATTTATAAGCACAGGGACCACAAAGCGCACGTATGAATACAGCGCGTTATTTATCAACCATACCGGTGTCTGCACGTTACATAACAGATATACCGTTCGCGTGGTTTCATGAGATGTACAATCTAGCACTTTCATTTATCAGAGCTTCCAAGTTATAAACGACCGAGCTGCCTTTTCATTGCCCAGAGGCACGCTAAAGTGTGTCGAAATCACGCGAATACGCCGAAATTGCGGCATGCACTTCTGCGCTGCGGTAATGTCTACACCTTCGATAATTCAAGCTGCCGCATGAGCCCCTGCAGCAACACACTTCTGACGAGATTTCCAACCCAGTCCCACTACCAAGGGCATCATTATCATTGGGAGCGTGAAGCAAAATCTCAAACAGCATATATACAGAAAACTAATCGAAGATGTGATATCTTTAGACATGCGAGCGCTTACAAGTACGTCGGCTTCTTCGGATAAGTAGCCACATTACTTCATACGCTGGCAGTTGAAGTCTCTTTCACTGCTATACCGCACAGAAAAAAGTGAACATGGTCCCATTGTTAGAGGCTATATGAGCAGAACTCAAGCGCATTCATTACTATTGCGCCACTCGATTTGCATATTGAACAAGCAAAATATGCATTGCTGTTAGAGAAAGTGACACAAGTAAGGGAACACAGAAATTGTCAACAATTCTCGCAACAATTACGAAACGAGCGGCTTCTCTGAGATTCTACATTCGTGTCTCTTGTAAGATTTATTTGAATGCATGCTAACGCTTCAGCGCTACCACTCATTCTACCCAATGGTCATTCTCTAAAGGATCTCCAAGCGCTCAAAAAACGAGAAAACTGACCAACTTTGCACAAAACGTGGACAATAAATGGACAAAAATAAGATAAATACTTGAATCAGGCATTTTAGATTTGCTAGATCACGATCACTGCATAGCATGACATCTGCGAAGAGAAAAGAGTTGTCAAACTATTTGAACCATCTGTTAAATAATAATAAAAAATCATTGCACCGAGAACTGTTGTGTGTACCTAGAAGCGCAATTAGTAGACAAGTATAATAGCAAAAATTAACTTCATAAACAGAAAAGAGAAATTAGTTAGCGCCCCGTCACGTCATCGGAAGAGGTAGGTATTAAAAAACTGAAAAACTTTTACGATTATTGTCCCATCACTGCGGGTAGTGAACCGCTAAACGGGCGTCGCGAGCGAGGGTGTACAAACACGATGCGTTTACTCTCCACTAAAGCTTATAGCGAAAACACACAAAGAATACATACACGAGGGGAGTGGTGATGAAAACTAGGATGAACTTGCGGAATCACTGCTAGTGGTACCTATAAGTAGAGGCCGTATTTATAGGCACTAAAAATTGGGTTTCAGGCGCCTAAAATAAGCAGGCAAAACAGATTTAAGGCCCCTGCAATCTAAAACATAGGCAAAATAAATTTTTACAAATTTTCGAAAAAACGCGTGCGATACCTGTTTACACGACAGGAAAGCAATAAAAAAATTTAGTTTATGATGGAGGCACCAATGACTTAACATAGCCATGCATTTTTTTTTCACAGCAGGGTTTGTAGAACATGGTATCTCCTTGTATTGTCCAGTATAGTCACTTAAGTGTCCACCATCAAAAAAAAAACGTGGCTGATACCTTTATAGTATACAGCAATCAGTATGGCACTAAAGTGAAACGTACTCTTTACAGCGGTAGTTGAGTGTTTGTTGTGCATTGTTTCAGCAACAGCAACAAATTGCTAGGCCACGTCAGGAACAGCAAACACCTTGAAACCCAATTGATTGATTGATTTGTAGGGTTTAACGTCCCAAAACCACCATATGATTATGAGAGACACCGTAGTGGAAGGTTCGGGAAATTTTGACCACGTGGATTTATTTAACGTGCACCCAGATCTGAGCACACGGGCCCACATAATTTTGCATCTATCGAAAATGCTGCTGCCACCGCCGAGATTCGATCCCGCGACTTGCGGGTCAGCAGTCGAGTACCTTAGCCACTAGACCACCGCGGCGGGGCAGGAGCTCGAAACGTGCAGTACCCGCCACAAGCAGAAATCACGCATGAAAGGAGCATACACAGGACGATCGCGGACAAACAACACTCACAGTTCTACATTTAAAGCCTGCTGTTCTAACAGAGAGAAAGGCACACAAAATTAGTGCGCAAGTATGCAGAGGACAGGTGCGAACAACTGTCCCACTTTTCATGCGTCGTGTGTGAGCAGCGTGCTCCTGATAAGTATGATAGGTGCGCGCGCAGGAGAGGCCACGCTTGGTGTAGGCGGCTCTTCGCGGAGGCGACAACCTTTAGAGCGCGCCCAACGGGAGTCCATCGCGCCATCTCGCCACTGATAATGAAAACAGGCTGAAGTTTCGAAGGCTGTCAAATGGTGTATGGTGTATTAAATAGCTTGTCGTTAACCCCCCCCCCCCCCCTCAGCCAACGTATGCTTTGTGGCATAGTGGTTAGCACCGGGCGCTGAAAATTGAGAAGTTAGTGATTTCATTTCGCGCGACCAATGCTGACCTTTTGGGGTTTTTTTCTTTGCAATTCTTTAGCATTCATTTTCAGCGTCACATCCATGACATGAGCACGTCAGCGGAGCCGTAGTGGACTGCAGCTTAAAACACTTACGTGCTAAACAAACACGCTTCTGCCGTTCTTTACAGCATGACTGAGAAGGGCCCACAGGGGCAAATCGCCAGACCACTATAGCAGCCTGGCTCGTATTAACCGAGTCTCATCGCACAGGGTAAATTTCTCCTCTATGTGAGAACACCTCACATGGCCACTCACCAGGTTTGAGCATTTCGAGCAGGCAAGAGAAACGTATGCGCTGGGCGCTCACGAATTCGTCAGCCAAGACTTGCAACGCTAAGCGCCCCGGAAAGAGGTCATATAGTAGACTGAACGCAGCTTGCTCTTTATCTCATAATTGATTGAGTGATTGATATGTGGGGTTTAACGTCCCAAAGCCACCATATGATTATGAGAGACGCCGTAGTGGAGGGCCCCGGAAATTTCGACCACCTGGGGTTCTTTAACGTGCGCCCATATCTGAGCACATGGGCCTACAACATTTCCGCCTCCATCGGAAATGCAGCCGCCGCAGCCGGGATTTGAACCCGCGACCAGCGGGTCAGCAGCCGAGTGCCTTAGCCGCTAGACCACCGCGGCGGGGCTCTTTATCTCATAAATTCGCCCCAACACAGAGGAGGCGATATGACCTACAACAAAGACTCATCCTATGTGCGTCGAAGTAGTGCGGGACACTGCGAGAATTATTCGAGGCGACGAGTGTAATTTGTGCATTTACTAATTGAATAGAAAAATAAAAGTTGAAAAAAATATTAACACACTATAACAGAATCTGTGCGCCTTAATTTCTTCTTTGTATTGAGCGAGATGTGAGACTAAGCGGCCTCCGCTTCGCCTGCGTTGTTGTTATCGCCGCTCTCGAATCGTGTCAGTGCCAGCTCTGACAATGTTTGGCGTATTTTTGGTGCACCATCCCGAGGAGCACTTGCGGCGGTGCGACTCAGTGTATTGTTGTAAGGATACATGATCCATATCAGCCTCTCCAAACGTGCTCACACACAGGGATCCATCCTGACAAAAACTGGCAGTAAATACAATACAGAGAACGCCAAAACAACTATAGGACATGTCAGGCGAACGTAACCTTTCGTGCACATGACGTGTTTATGCGCCTGTGTCGTGTAATCTACCGGCATCGAGTTTATTCAATACCAAAAAAGGACAGAGAAGGAATTTGACTTAAGTCTACGCCGGGCGAGTGGCAAAAGGTTCAAGCGCACCTTCTCGACATCATGCTTTTCCGGCTCGTAATGAACCAATTAAAGAATTCTTGTAGAACAAAGCGGTGGCTCACAAAAACTTCCATTTCGTATGACGGCCACTTGGGCGTGTTGGTATAACTTCATGATGAAACAAGCGCTCAAAAATACACACTCTGAGTGGGTGTATTATTTAAAGCTTATTTCATCATGAGCAATTTCCAGTGTCCAACTAAAATTTCTCATGTGACATGGTGAAGCGCCTTTTAAAAAATAAATGACAAACAAAACAAAAAGGCCAGGTTTGCGTGGTAGGCTCCGCACAGTCACAGAGAAAGCTAGAAGAGCGGCCTTTCAGAGTCTTTTCAAACCACTCATTGGGTAGCTACTGCAACCAGACTTTCTTGGTACCCACTAGGGCATTAATAATAAACTTTTGGGTAGTAGGCCGGCATTTGCTATGCCATTTTTGCCATTCTTCTGAGAAGCATGGTATCCGCTAAACACTTGCAAGGAATTTCGAGCCAATTGTCCATGCAGTGGCTGACGACGATGAGCAATTATGCCTGAAGTGGGTATGTGCCACAGTTAATAGGGGGAGAAGAACACGCTTTTGTAATAGGTTGCAGCATTGGACGGCCCACTCGTTACGTTATTCGCATTGTGCGACGACAGGTTGTTCCTCCGCTGTTGTGCGACGCTTTATAAGTCGTATTAACGCGCTTGCTTTCCCGACATCAAGCCTGCCTAAGGCAAGAAGAAGAAGCCGCACTGATCGGCTGTGTTCAAAAACGCTCTCTGCTGGGATGAGTGTATCGGCCGAAGGCCGAAGGTCATCGACTCCGTTTCATGATGAACACCTAAGCTATAAAGTCGTCCTGTCACGTCTTCCAACCGGTAACGACGTTTTGAATTCGATTTTCCTTCATGGCGACTTGAGTGGTAGGCTGTACCGTGGCCCAAACTTCCATGACGCGTTGCTTGAAGTGGTGAGCACAGCGGACATCATAGGAGTTGGCCAGTATCAAACGATCTTTGTATGGGTAGTTACGTGTGAAAGCAGGATGGTGAAACAGAAACTTGTCACTTGTGGAGAGGTCTGTGTAAAAGGGCTGAAGTGTATGGTGCTAGATCCGGAAACGAAGAATATTCGGCTGAAAGTTCTTTGGCTTCCACCTCATCTTGAATTGCGACGTGTTGAAGAGTCGTTCCAAGCTCACGGTGTTGTGAAGTCCGTTCAGAGAGAGGCATGGAGATGGGGAGAAATGGAACAATGGGTGACAAAAATAGGGACGTTGCCTTGGAGCTCAAGAACACCATCACCGTACGCTCAATACCACACCTTATGTCAATCTATCGCCACCAGTGCCTCGAACTTATTTTCGGTAGGCCTCCTTTGTGTCTTAGTTGCAAACGAGTGGGACATTTCCGTCGACAGTTCGAAACGCCGAGGTTCTATACAATTCTGCTATAAACGCCGAGGGACTCTAAAAATTCACAGTTTCGGCACAAGTACGGAGCAATAAACACGATAGCAACACATCGGGCTCTATACGAAGTAAGACTAGAAGATTTAGGAGCCATAATATAAGTAGTGAACATAGTTGATTGTGCTTGAATTAATATTAATGCAGTAACCACAACATCTAAACAGGTGTTGTTAACAGTTGACTGCGTGGCGTCCCACAGAAGGCGATGTCCAAGTTTGGCATCGAGAAATGCGACAAGCCACAGTATTTCACACCGACGTACATTAACTTGAATTCTTCAGTGATTATCACCGCCATATCATGTAGGCACACCGCACTGAAGTTGTGCAGTAAAACGTCTGTGACGTCGGCTCACAAGATTCAGGGTGAGATGTGAACTGTTTTGACGACGGAGCCGTGTTATGTTTTAGCGGCTCGAGCATCATCACAACTCATCTGGTGCGGCGAATTCAATTTGTCCGTCTAAAACAAAAGTGACGATGCGCATTTTGTTGTGATCTGAATTCATCGGCGCGACAGGACCAGCAACTGCCCCGCCATGGTGATCTAGTGGCTAAGGTATTCGGCTGCTGATCTGCAGGTCACGGGATCGTATCCTGGCTGCGGCGGCTGCATTTTCGATGGAGGCGAAAATACTGTAGGCCCGTGTGCTCATATTTCGGTGTACGTTAAAGAACCCCAGGTGGTCGAAATTTCCGAAGCCATCCACTACAGCGTCTCTCATAATCATATATTGGTTTTGGGACGTTAGACCCCACATATCAATCAACACCAACAACATTCGAAATAGTCCTGGACTTCGTACGAGCAATTTTTCTTGTTGCTTTAGAGAGAAAATAGAGCCAAAGACATTTTGGATAGCCCCTTTTATCTAACTGTATGAGCTTCAGTGACTCCACCCCTCTATATATGAAGCCATCGGACGCGTCAAGATTTAGGGAAAGCATGTAAGGCTTGTCCAACAAATTATAGGTACAGAAAAGTTACTTTAGAGTCCGTTGACAATGAGTCAGTGTTAAATGGTGTATATACATTGCTCGCTGTTAGGGTCACGCACAGTATGATCGGCGTGGCCTAGCTGGACATTGCAGCGTGCTGAGGAGAGAGGTGTCGCTGACTTGAATCCACGGGGTTGCCTTAGAATGTTTTGGTCCTGACCATATATCTATAGTAGATCCTTCAAGAGAAGTCACCACGCACGTTAGTTCTATCCTGATCAAGGCCAAACTGCCTTAAACGTCGAAAGATAAACTACGTTGTGACTTGATGATTTGTGGGGTTTAACGTCCCAGTATGATTATGAGAGACACCGTAGTGGAGGGTTCCGGAAATTTTGACCACCTGGGGTTTTTTAACGTGCACCCAAATCTGAGCAAGCGGGCCTACAACATTTCCGCCTCCATCGGAAATGCAGCCGCCACAGCCGGGGTTTGATACCGCGACCTGCGGGTCAACAGCCGAGTACCTTAGCCACTAGACCACAGTGGCGGGGCTAGGTTGTGAGTTCTCATGGATGATCTACTTGATTACTTGTAATGCTACGGCCACGGCGACGGAAAAAAAAATTAGTTGAGAGTGTCCCCATAGTTGCTATTGCAACAAAAACAATATAAAAACCCTTCTTAACCTTCAATTTATGCTCACATATTGCAATGGTACGATAGGAGCGCAAGATACAAAATATGCATTTTCCTATAATCTTGTCTCTGCTTGTCAGAAACTGTTCCTCTCACGTATGTACTCTGTTGCGTTCAGGAATATACATCAGCTGCAAGTAGGAGCCTCTCGCCTTGTCAATGTCGTTCGTTTTGCGCTTCACCACCGTCATTAACACCAACTTACCCGAGCTGTACTACTCAACTAACACATTTGTACAACAGCAAATAATGCTTGTGCGGTTTTGAAACTTGTGGCTGTCAGCACTGAAATAAATCACGAGAGCCCCATTGCAAGTCCCCCTCTTTTGTACTTGGAGTTATGTTTCAAACATTATATATTTGAATTGCTGGCCAGAAATGTGCGGCGCATGCAACATTTTGACACCTCTTTATTTGGCAGTTTCACATGTTCAATAGGCCTAAAGTGCATGAGCATGTTTCGAAATCACCAAGCCCAGTTTGACAGATTTCCGGGAAGACTGAATAGAACAACAATGAATCAAATTGTGTGGGCTGAGAACTCAGTTTTTTTTTTCATCATTTTACTCCAAAGCAAAAACTAGATTTTTATTTAGACAAAAATAAAGCGCATATCTAGATAGACGAATTACCGTCACAGCGGCTGTATGCCCCTTCTTTTGATTTTTCTAGATTTACGCCCCTGTCTGTGACCGCATGCCAGTTTATTTTGGTGGGTCATTTCTCATTGGGACACTTCGACACGTATTTATTGAAAACCGCTAAACATCTCCGAAGATCATAATGAATAGCTGCCTCCACAACAAAAAAAAAGACCCTAAATGAAAGGAGTTACAAGGCCAAGTTCTCCAAAATAGTTCAGCTCTCGTGTTGTCTCTATAGTTCTTTTCTGCATCCTTGTTTTTCGTTCTGTGGTTCACTTTTAAATATGCCAATTTTTAAATTCAGGCGACCGCCTTTCAAAAAGATCCACCATGTCCTGAAAACTTTTATCTTATCTCGTCCTCAGCAGAGCCAGCCCATGCTTTTTTTGAAGCTAGAACTGTTATCAAAACCTTCAATTTTTCGTCCAGTTTATCAACAGATGTGCCCCTCAGGGGCATATCTGTTCTTGATCTTCAGTGTGAACACTATATTCTTCCCCCATCTTTTTTACCAAGATTACTTTTGTTTCGCACAATCCTTAGTTTGAGAAGCCTCAAAGCCAACTGCATACGTAGCATTTCGCCTCGTTCTTCCTAGTTCTCTCGCTGAGCAAACAAAGTTCCACCCACGCAGCTTTCTTCCTGAATAATAAAGAAGAGGGCAAGAGTAAATCCCATCAATATCAAGTGAGAAACTCCAGTTATTCTTCTTATTGCTATTCTTATCCAGCTGACACTAAGCCTTGATTTTGTTTTCGTTTTTGTGAGATCAAAGGGAACTGCTCTCTTCTCTTTTTTATTTTTCTGTTTCAGAGACACGCATTGAAAGTTCAACTCACAGGCAGCTTCCGCCAGAAAAATCGAACATATTGGAACTGTCTCGGGATACATTATTAAACATAGGACGCAAGGCATATGCACATTTCTGTCCTATTTCGGTCAGAATATTTCATTGTTGCATTGCTAACATGAAGCTGCAGTATACCTAACTTGAGAGGTGCGCTGCTTTCAGTTATACAAAAAGAAGCGATTGGAACACCCTAAACAACTATACTCCATCCTAGAATTTCCCTCAACACTGTGCAGGATACAGTGACCTTGAGCCAATAATAAGAGCGACAATTTTTGAAGGCTGCGATTCCAGAAAAAGAAAAAAAATGCTCCAAACGCCGTCTTCATAAGCGCCTATAATAGAGGTTTGGTTTCACATAGGCTGCGAATGGTCTGCGATTTTCACTCAGCGACTGCAACCGCACGCACGGTTGCTTGCTGCCGTTCTTTCAGCCGACATCAACTTCTCCATATGTAATACATCAATCTGCCCATTATGATAATGTAATCTTCTCATCAACGGCGGCGAAGAGCCCGCATGTGTTGTAATTTAAAAATGCTCTCCAATCTAAATACATTCCGGATTGCGCAGCACCACCCACAACCAAAGAAAGTCGTCCGTGTAATTCCAACGGACCCACCGAGAAATTTCTTTTTGTTGGTCACTTCACCTAATTGCGATATTGGGTAAGTGTGCAAAGTAGGCGTTCATTTAAAATATTACAGTATATCTATGGAATAAATCATGATAAGTAAGGTGAAGCGTCCATGAATCCGTCCTTGCTTCCCCTCCGTGCATCCGTCTGCACGCGTGCCCGTTCGTGCGTCCATTCGTGCGTTTGTTCGTCCATCCATCCGCCTGTGTGTCTCTCTGTCTGTCTGTCTGCTTATCTGTCTGTTTGTCTGTGCGTCTGTACACGCGTCCGTCCGTTCATATAGTGAACACTGCAAGTACCGCCATCTCGCTTCATTTTAAGATATATTCATCATATACAAGTACTGCCATCCAGCGGACAATCCAAGGACTAAACCAGAGTATGTACCACATTTCTGCTGTTAGCGCTTCGTCAACACCGAGAGCGGGGTAACGATGCCCTGCTACGTTTTTCGTAACTTGTGGATATGCGAGTATGGGCCACGGGCTACGTACTACGACTACGAGACGCACAAGCCACGCCATAAGGAGCTACGCCCCTGAAACTGCAAGCCAGTAGCATTCTCATATTGGTGATAAAAGTCTAGACACGGATGAATGTATCAAAAATCAGAATGGTACTGATAACGTGTTCTCGTTATTGGAAATGACAAGTGGAAGAGGTGTCTGGATTGATCAAACAAAACAGCGGTTCTTTTACAACAGGTTACAAGCGCGAATACTGACACTAGCTTCGGGCTTGTTTCGCTATTTAATAATGTCGTTACTTTCAGATGTCGGCCAAGATGCCTCAATCGAAAGGACTGGTGCAGACGCTGTCACGACAATGGTCTCAAGAGTCCAATGCAGCTGAACCCGTGGGACAAGACGAAGCCATACACAGATGTGCAGCAACCTAAACAGGAGTTTAGAAAATGCGTGCCGAACTTATAATTTTGGTTTGGTGAAATAAGCACTTGCGTTGAAAGCTGCACTTAAGGGTTACAGATCAAGAGAAGGAGAATAAAGAGTGCGCGCTTTGGGCGAAAAAAAAATCTGCGTTTGCACTGCGCACCGTGAAGTTGCAAGAGCTCTTCCTCTGAAAACAACAACACCAACAGAAAAAAAAAACATCTTGATACATCCTATGGTGTAAATTAGCTGATCAGTTAGGCCAAATTGAACTGTGTAATATGTTTTGAAATAATTGAATACTGGGCAAATTAGAAGTGTATACTCATGTTATTGGATATCAGCTGATACAATGTTGCTTGCCAGAAGATTCAACCTGACTACATATGGAAAATGTGCAGCAGTGTGGCCCAGCCAAATGATTTCCTAACCTTGCGTCACATCCTCATAATACTCGAATTAAAGTACATTCTACCTTGAAGACAGCCTTACAAAAGCAATCCTTATCTGAAGCAATGTAAATGGTCTTGCTAATACAGTTATGCCACGTCCACAGAAAATCTCAACGGTATCTTGAACCTTGACATGATAGGTGACATTTTGCTGTGGCTATGGGAGTGATTGTTATATATAAGTTGTGTAGCTTGTTTGACGGTGTTTAGTTATTGACACTGCTCGTGAAAATCTGATTTGATGAAATCAAAGAAGCCGATGTCCATGCGTATGCACAACGACAGAACGGTCACGGCGATGGTGCGGCAACAACGGCGAGCAGTTGCCACCGTTTTCAGCTGTTGCAACAGAGAGAATAATAATCGTTATACATTCGCTAATCATCGCGACAGTGAACGCGTCACTGAATCTTTACTCTTGCTTATCACCTACTCTAGTGAATGAATGAATTATCAAAGATAAAGTACAGCGCAAGCACTAAGTGCGAGCAGGAGCCACTGCTATCGAAGCGCGTCTTGCAGCCAACGCCCGCTTCGCGACCAGCGGATGCAAGAACATGGGGTGGATGCGCTAGCAGACGACACGGTTGTCCTAACCCTGCGAGGGAGCGTGCATCGAGGCACCCTTAAAAGGCCCGTAAACTACCTCTCATATTTTTCAAGAATTTTAAGTAAGTGCACACATCGTGTCCAGAATGCCGCCGCGATCAACGATTCAGCACGCGGCAGCACTACGAGCCACCTGCGCGCCACCGATTCCAAGACACAATTCTTCCACCTTGCTGGGCCTTTCGGGCCTCCGCGTGACGCGCCGTGCCACATCTCTCACGCGCCGAGCCAAATATGCCAAACAAATATGCTGTGACTGGTCGAGCAAGAGCCTACGAATTCCGGTCAGTCTGCAAGCAGCTGCCCGCAGTGCTTGTTGTTGTTCGTCGTGTTGCCCGCTGTTGTGACTGGCGCCAGAGCTGACAGGGGAGCGGCGCTCTTTGGATCTTCAATCAAGTAGCCTACCGGCCGGCTGCCTATGTCCGCCAGGCATTGTCCCTCCTAGACGGAGGGTGAGACGTCGTGTTGCCATGACGCCGTAAGCCATTCGCGAGAGGACAAGAAATACAGCACCTTCCTTAAAAGAGACCGCGGCGGCCACCACAAATTGCCCCGCTAATTAAGAGAGCAGTTCGGCGGACCCTTTGAAGTATGCTGTCATGAGCTTGGGACCCCTCGAACAGTGGCACACACACGACGAGAAAGAGCCTCGCTGGCGCCACCTTAGAAAACAGTGATCACACCTCAATACTGAACGTTCACGTGGGCCGTGCATGCTCGTCCCCCTCACCAGTTGTGTGTGATCTGTGATTGGACAGTACCATCTGCACGTGTTCCCTGATCTAGGGATCTGGGGAGCACATATCCTTTATTTTGAGCCACCCGGTTCATTCGAAGGAGTGCCATGTAGAGGAACGCCAGATTCGAAAGCTCGCCATGTAAGAAAGAGCTTGTCATGTACGAGAGCTCACCTTGTATATATTGTAAATAAACACTCTTCAAGTCTCTCTTCCTTCTGCCTCGACAACTTCATCCCGGACCTCCGGTGCATGAAAACCCCGGTCTCAACAACTGGTTGGCAGCGTTGGGATGCAACTCAGCGACGGTTTATGACATGGACCGGAGGACAGCCGAAAGCCCTGGTATTTGGCTGGATAGGTGCAGCGTAGCACGACCGCACGTAATGGAGTGAGTGCCTGGCTTTGTGCTTAAGATATATCGAGTCTTTTAGCTTAGACCCAATTAAAGATACATATAGCCAACAACTGCCTGGCCACTGTGGTTGTTATCTCGGCACAGAGCAGCACTGGATGTTTATCTGAGCAAGTAGGTTAATGTAAAGAAGCTTAGGTAATTCGGTAGGAACAAGTGTTAAATTTTGTGGGAATTTTAAGTGTACGTTGCGGAAAAATTTTGGATGTTATAAAAATCAATAAATTGAGAAAGAAACAGGAAACAGGTTAGATAGGGAGGTTGGCCATGTAGCGGTACTTGTGTGCTTAAGCTTGTGGTCTCTGCTGTGGGATTTTACAGGCTTCAATTTCTCCAGACCCAGAATTGAAACACTGGTGGGTTTGTTTTGTCACAGCTGAGCCAAAACAAAGTGGTGGTCATGGACCTCAGGAAATTGACAAGAGAGAACCTGCTGAACCTGTGTTGGGATCTTGACCTAAACTTTAACGACGATATGCTTGCATCTCAACTCCGTGAAATAATTGTTGAAAGCAAAATTGAAAAGGCGGAAATAGAGCACTTCGTGAATATGTATTTATTGGATCAGGAAGAGGAAGAGAAGAACGAGCGTAGAAAGGAAGAACATAAGAAGAAGATGCCGGAATTAGATGAGGAGTTAGAAAAGATGCATCGCAAGGGGGTAGCATTGCAGCAAAGAGGCCAGACATCCGGACATGTAGCGCACGAATGGTGCGATGTAGTGGCGGTGCCATTTAAGGCCGAAGAGAAGGCTACTGGTCGGACATTTAGTGATGTAGCGCACAAACGGTGCGATGTAGTGGCGGTGCCATTTGAGGCCGAAGAGAAGGCTAGTAACTGTAAGGACAAGGTTGAGATTCGAACGCGTTCCGAAGAAAAAGAGCTCGCGGTCGAAGCAGGGTGTGAGGGTTCCATGGTTGTGGAACCAGAGTTAATATTAACAGAGTGTTCCACGAGAATTGAACCTTGCAGCCCTATAGACGATGTTTGTCAGTGTCAGAAGCGGACGAAAGGCTCTAAAGCTGGTGCCAAGGAGTGTGCCGAATGGAGAAAGCCCCCGAAAAACGAGAGCGCGGCGAGGCTCGCGATCAGCGCGGCGCGTTTGACGAGGACCTTCAAACGGCGTGGCGGATTCGCGAGAAAAGGCCCGTTGTCTTCTCTGACTAACTTGAATCACATGCGTCTGAGCGGCCGGAGAGTAAAAAAAGAAAAAGCGTAATCTACGCGGCCGCGGTCGAACGATGAACTGATAAGCGATCATCAGGACTGTGCGCGCGAGACAGCGGAGGAGAATATCGATGATGAAAAACGTCAGAGTGAGACGAAAGGCTCCCAGGTCCACGCAAAGAAGCGTGCACATGGAAGAAAGCGTTTGAAGGGCAACAGTAAGGCAAAGCTCGCGATGAACACAATACGTTTGAGTAAGGACTTCAAACGGCGGAGTGAAATTGCGAGAAAACTGCCGTTGTCATCTCTGACGGGTCTGTATCGTATGCGTCCGAGCCGCCGGAAAAGAAAAGCACATCGTACGCGGCAGTGTTCGCATGATATATTGCTAAGCAATCATCAGGACAGTGCGTGCGAAAGAGCTAACAAGCATGTGGGTGCTGATGAGCATCAGAGGTGGGCGAAAGGCTCCGTTAAACGGCACCGAAAAGAGTGCAAAACGGAGAAAGCGTCCTAAAGCCAAGCAGGCGAAAATCGTGACGCGTTTGAGTAATGTGTTCAAATGGCGGAGCTAAATTTTCAGAAAGTTGCCCTATCAGAAGCGTCCGACCGGCCGAGGAGCAAACAAAAGAGAAACTCATTGTGTGCGAAAGCGTTCGAAGGGCAGGGGACCCTTCTGTTGTTTTCAGGGCGCATTGGACAGGGTGCGCAACACAGAGGTCGGTGGTTTTCGCGAAGTGGCGAGAGGGACGACAGCAAGTCTGTTTCTAGGAATGCCGCGGGGTTCAGTAACAAAGGGATTTACCTTTACGCGTGTTGTACACCCCGCTTGACGAGAAAAGCTTTCCGGGTACGAACACCACGAGTTCGACTCAAAGTTGTTGAGAACAGCTGTTAGCTTCTCAAAAATATTGACTCAGAACTGCTGAACAGAATTGTTTGTTTATTTTAGTGATTTTAAAAGTAAATAAGTGGTTTTAACTTTGTTGTCGTTAGCGCTCTATCGTTTTGCTAGCCTATATGCGTTGTATATATTAATATATATATATATATATATCGCAAGGATAGTGATACGCATTAGAGCGAGTTGCAGTACTTAAGAGATGAGCTGCTTCGAAATAAGGTGACAGCAGCTGACGGAAATTAGTGTATGGTGTTTCCGTTGCGTGTAATGCGTTGAAACAAAGAAATATCATATTGTACGACTAGTTCAACAGTGACTACGTTACAGTTGAGATGAAAGCCGTAGAGATGAGTCTAGCACCCATGAGGGTAACGACAGGTTCCAGAATGAACTGAATTTGACAACTGCGAATGTTCGTACGCTAAGAGGCCGACAAGGGCCACAAAAAGTACAGCGACGGGCTGTTCCAGGGTAAATCTAGCGAAACAGCTGAGATAGTTGTAGAACATCTGGTACAGACACAGTGAGGCTGTCCCGACGGTGAATCGTGCATATAGGGTTCAGGTGGATTTATACCCGCTGCGAAAAACACCAGCTTCGGACGAGCAGAGTGCACAGATGATGCGAGCGAGAGGTTCCCCTTAAGAAGCGTAGACCCAGCATGAACGGAGTGAGGAGAATTTCGTGTTCGCCTGTGCGGAAGTATTTCTTGTCGCAAAGGTTACGTGTGTCATGTACTAAGCCTGTCGTAAGATAAAGGCCAGGCTGTGTATCGAGTGTTCACTACTTGTGTGTACGGGTATCAATGAGAACCAACGTGCTGGGATGTATCGTTTCTCCCTTCAGTATCTGTTGGAATAATGTCTTTGTTTCTAGCTAACTTATGATGTGGTTTCTCTTTTACGAATTGGCAGATGATTCAGACTTTTGCACTACGCCTATCCTTCACTTTAGCGAAATAAATATGGACCGAGAGAATGCGTTGTGGCCTTCGAGTTCGATACAACCTGCCCTCCTACATGACTACTTCGAGCATGACATTAGAATAGTGGCCAGTAAAGGTGTTGCACAATGCATTCCTCCCCAATGCGTTCCTTTTTACTTGGCGATGTAAACACGGACATGTACCGAGTCATAGGAACAGAGCAAAGTTAAAAGAAAAGCTAATAATAATAATAATGAAACGATCACTTCATTACGACCCACCATTCCTGTTTGTTCCATAGGTCGCCAGGATGGCTACTCTTGCACCAGAGAGTCAATGTAGTGACAAATACGGGCTCTGCTATAGGAATGACGAAGAAGACGTTTGTTGTGGCAGCGGCGACAGCGGCGGCGGCAGCGGCGGCCGCCGCCGCCGCCGCCGACGCCGCCGCTGCCGCTGCTGCTGCTCGGCACATTAAACGATTGCCTTACCCCGGCATGGTGTCTAACAAATATATATATATATATATATATATATATATATATATATATTGTACCGAGACAAATAGGCACAACGCCTGATTGTTGGCCGGTTGTTCTATACATAGCTTGCACCTACGTCACTCGACGTCACTGCTCGGAGCGAGTTGGCCATTTTTATGAATGGCGGTCAGGCCTTGGTCAGCCACGTCTCGTAAGACCTACGAGTTTCTTCCTCCGCAACAGTTGCGCAATTGTAGGATGCTCTGACGGTAGCGACAGTTGCGGAAGAAAAAAAAGGAACCCACAAGTACGAGCTTCTTTCGAATACCGACGAAGGTTATTGAAGACCAGTGCGAGCGTGGCGAAAATAATCAGCGCGAACTATCGGAGGACCTCACTGGCACGCATAAAACATGCGCATTCCGATGAACAAAACGACAATGTTCGGTGGTGTGGAGCTCACT
Organism: Rhipicephalus annulatus; assembly: GCA_013436015.1. Taxonomy (NCBI): domain Eukaryota; kingdom Metazoa; phylum Arthropoda; class Arachnida; order Ixodida; family Ixodidae; genus Rhipicephalus; species Rhipicephalus annulatus. The sequence continues at coordinate 235,689 of WOVY01010543.1, read as the reverse complement.
TCGTAGAAAGTAAGCGGCAGAGACAGCAAGCATACAGACAATAATTAACGTGGATGCTTTTGTGCCCATAGGAAAGTCGTCCACGTTGTTCGACGAGACGAACCCAGATTGGGTGTGCCGTTTCTGCACCTCAGCTATGGCTCCAAGCATACAGGCGCTGCGTGGCACGAGTGCGAGGAAAAGCAGCGCCCCGATAAGTGCAAAGCTAAGTTCGAACGGCGCCGACGACATGCCAACGCGGCAATCGTGGACGCAGCAGCTGAGCCGGTGTCGCAGACGTGTGCTGCCACCGATGTCCCGTTCACCTTTTAACGAAAAAGCAAATGCTGCATTACGAACCCTTCTGTCTCTAGGAAATCCTTCATGACCTACGCGAATGAGTACATTGCACTTTCATACTTAATTTTACCCTGTACCACTACGAAATGTCATGGCGCATATCTGCTGCTGAACAAGCCCAAGGCATTCGTTCGTCTAAATAAATCAAAATGCGGCTCCCTCTTGATGACAGTCCACATGCAGTGACTAAATTATCAGTATTACGTTCACGCACACGTACGTACATGCGGCGATGTTCATGACAAAGGAAGCAGCAACACGCAAACGGGGCTGCGCGATCGAAAAACGTGCTGCCGCGTGAGCAGCTCGCTGTGCTCGCGTGAGAACTGAGCGCAAGCATCCACATTTCTTGATTAGGCAGCGTACATAGATCGCTATTTTATAACTCGGAGCTGGTGTATGTGTAGAACTAATAAATCATTGAACTTACCTCTGCGATGACCATCACTCTATGGTCACGAAGCTCTTTAGTAGACAGGCTTTTTTTTTCAGCCGCTAGGGAAGTAGTTGTGAGCATCCACTGATTTGAAAGCCTTCCATTCGCCTAAGTTACAAAAGTGGCTCTAAAAGGCAAATAGTTCACGATGTCACCATGCGACACCTCTGCTTTTTTGTGATATATATATATATATATATATATATATATATTAATCTTATTATTATATTTATTATATAATTTATATTGTAAAAATAAATAAAAAATATATGATTGGGAAAAGTGACAGCAGCACCAGCACAATGCTTAATCGCTGTCTGCTCCTTGTGCAGTTTTGCGCTGGCCTGGCAGCTCCCTTGGTAGCCACATCTTCGACGGTTTACGATATTTCACCGGTTGCTCATCGACACGCGCAAGTTTCGGCTTGCGTGTGCGCCGACTGCCCTGTCCTTCTCTCGGAGCAAAGCCATGGTTCGTTCATCAGCATGCCGGCAACCTTCTTCGACGACGTCATCCATGACAGCGTACTTCTGAAAACGCCCACCGATGTGACGTCGGTGGTCAAGGATATAAAAGCGCCGCCGCAACTGCATCGCTTCAGTGGGGAAGGTGACAGCACCACCAGCACAATGCCTAATCGCTGTCTGTTCCTTGTGCAGGTACGTTACCTAAGCAATACCTATTGCCTTCGTTCTGACGATCGATTTTTGCTGCTGGTACCTTGCGCCCACATTTGCTCATTTATGCTTACTTCATCATATGCTGATATTGTGCATGGCCTGTGTAGTCTCTTACTAAGCGGAGATGTGGAGTTAAACCCGGGACCTCCGCAAAGGCTAACTCGGGCTAATTTGGCTAACTCAGGCCTTACATCGCGCACAGGTTCTCCTACTCGAACGGATTCTAATAATCCATCAAGTTCTGATGCCGACAATGAATGGTCTGTTTCAGAAATGTTTTCTCAAATTCTATCTGGCCAGAAGAAAATAGAACAAGATGTCGCGGAATTGCGTAACTCTGTCAACTCCCGGTTTGAGGCTATCTAAACGCGCTTAACTGTTCTAGAGAAGACTCCACCTTCTCCCAATGCTGCATTCTACGACGAACTGCGTTGCCAAATTGAAAAGCTATCTTCTACAGTCAACAAGCTTTCTTCTCGAAATGATTATTTAGAAAATCGTTCGCGCAGAAACAACATTATCATATACGGTCTGGAGGAATAGGAAGATGAAAATAGCGATTTTAAAGGCCAGTCTGTCGAAGTTTTTTTTCAGACATACCTTAAAGTTGAATTTCCGCAGATCGAACGATTCCACCGGATCGGTAGATACTTTGGTAGTAAACCTCGCCCGGTCATTCTTAAACTTCTTGACTTCCGCGAAAAGATTAAGGTGCTGAAGAATGGCTTTAAGCTGAAGGGTTCTAACAAGCGTATAGCGGATGACTTCTCTGAACACATACAGATTATTCGCCAAAAACTATGGGACGCCACTGCATCCTTTAGGAATGACGGTTTCACTGTGAAATTAAGGTACGGTCATGTATATGTAGATAATGCGCGGTATGACTGGGATTGTATTTTCAACTCATTAGTAAAATCCACCAAACACTCTTCTGAACGCCCCACTCTTACGAAATGACCGAATCATGATAAGGTGTGTATTCTCAATATAAATGCCAGAAGTTTCACTAATAAACTTCCTGATTTTGTACACTTGCTTGCTACCTATTGCCCCACATTATTGGCGTCACGGAAACCTGGCTTCATGGCGACATATATGATTCTGAAATTACTCCACCAGGGTTCAATGTTGTTCGTACTGATCAATTGCATGGCCGAGGTGGCGGCGTTACCATCTTCTTGAGGTCTGATTTAAGTTTTTCTGTATTAAGTTCACCTGCAGATATTGAAACCGTCTGGTGCAAGGTTCATATCGCAAACTCTCCTATAATTGTCGGTGTATTTTATCGTCCCCCAGGTTCATCACTAGATCAGTTCACAATACTCGGTAGTTTTATACAACAAAAAGGCTTTTCTTCAGGTAACCTAATTTGCATGGGAGACTTTAATGTGCCTGGCATTTCATAGCCATCACTCTCCACTTTGGGCACCGATTCATCAATTTGTTGAAAGGTGATTAATTTTTCACTAAACTTAGGTCTTAAACAAGTTGTCACTGATGCCACAAGAGACAATGTTATACTGGACTGCGTTTTTCTCAGTGCTTTACTGTATACAAGGGGGTTTACAGCTCAGGTCATTAATGGTATTTCTGATCATAGAGGTGTAGTAATCTCTTTTAATTGCACAGTTCCGAAACGCCGCTATGAATATACAACTTTTCGCGATTATAGCCTGGCTGACGATGTGTCTATAATTGACACCTTAAGCAGCGAGTTTGACATTTTTAAAGAACTTAGCTATACTGGTGATGGTCAACAGTTTGGTGTCCTATTTTGAAAACCTTGTTATAGAATGTATTGAAACACATGTACCACTAAAAACTAAAAAGAAAAATACTGAACTTTCATGGATAACGAGAGAAATACTGCATTCAAAGCGTCGACTATCAAGACTAATGCATGCAAGTCGTAATGGCAATGCCCTGCGTAGAGCTGAATTCAATACAGTGAAGGAGGAACTTCGTAGGAAAATAAATGCTGCTAAAGACTTCTTTTTCTCGTTTACCTTGCCAAATATGGTTAAAAATAATCCCCGAAAATTTTGGAGCTCGATCTCGCCAAAGGAATGCTCTACTAGTACATTCGTCCTTAATAAAACTCCTACTAGCCAGCCGCAGGTCATTGCCAATGCATTTAACGAATACTTTACGTCTGTCTTTGCTCAGGATAATCACGAAATTTCTTCTTGCACTCCACTTCATGCCTCCCTTGTTTCTATTGATGATGCCTCTGTGTCTACAGAAGGTGTTTTAAATTTCATTTTAAATGTTGATTCAAAAAAGTCGTCAAGCCCAGACAATGTTAATAATATTTTTCTTCATCGCTATTCTCTAAGGACAAGCCAATACCTGTCAGTAATTTTGAACAAATCATTATCAACATCAACTGTTCCGTCATCGTGGAAAATTGTAGAAGTCCTTCCACTCCACAAATCAGGTAGTAGGCAATCTGTATTAAATTACAGGCCTATATCATTAACCTCTCACTCATGCAAACTACTGGAACATATTGTCTTCAAACACATCATCAATTTTCTCGAAACTAACAATATTCTGTCCAATGCACAGCATGGTTTCCGGCGTGAATTTAGTACCATAACTCAGCTGACAGAACTCACTCATGACATATCTATAGCTCTTGACTTAGGTCTTCAGGTGGACGCTTTATCCATCGACTTTTCTAAAGCCTTCGATACTGTCATCCATTCAAAACTTCTATGTAAACTCAATCTCTTACTAAAAAAACCAATCGCTTGTTCAGTGGATTAGAAGTTTCCTTTGAAGTCGTAGCCAATACGTATCATTTAAAACCTTCCATTCATCTAAAGCACGTGTATCTTCTGGAGTGCCCCAGGGATCCGTGCTAGGGCCATTAATTTTTCTGTTATATATAAATGACCTACCCGACACAGTTTCCACTAAAATTCGTCCTTACGCTGACGACTGCGTTTTATATCACGTAATAAATTCACCTGATGATCATCATACACTCCATACATCATTCTTAAACTTTTGCAGGTGGTGCCAAATTTGGCAGATGAGCATTAACTTTCAAAAGACAGCTGCTATGTGTTTCAGTAGACAGAAAACCCCTTCTGTATTTGATTATTCTTTTAATAACTATGTAGTGCAGCGGGTCTCACAATATAAGTACCTTGGTCTCCTTTTCACTACTAACTTATCTTGGTCTAGTCACATCGATACAACATGCAACAAGGCTTTAAAGAAACTTGAATACCTTAACCGCTCACTACGTTTAGCCCCAAGAGAAACAAAACTGCTCACATACAAAACCCTCGTACGATCAATCCTTGAGTATGGAGCCACTGTATGGTACCCTTATAAAATCACAGACATAAAACGCGTTGAATCCATCCAGAAAAAAAAGCTATTCGATTCATATACAGATGCTATGATCGTAATTTTTCACCATCATGCCATCTAGCGCAGCTTGGTCTATCATCACTTTCTTAAAGACGAGATATCGAGTCTCTGAAACGTTTTCGCTCTTTATTTAATTCACCACAATATTCACCACACAACAACTACATAACACCTGCAAATCCATCATCCACCAGAAACAGCCACGCACTTAATGTATCTGTGTTTCATCCCCGTACTGATTTCTTCAAATACACCTTTTTTTCTCGATGTATTGAAATGTGGAACCTCAAACCAGGTCACATTCGGTCTTTGCAGAAAGATGAATTTTTGAAGGCATTAAAAGACGGTGTGCTGTAAACCTTTCATTGTTTGTATAACTCTGTAAAATTTTTGTATTTCTATGATCTGCCAATGTACTTGTGTATTCAGCTGTTTTGTTTTGTACCTTTTTAATATTTCTTGCTGTGTACCCACTCCGCGATAGCCCCATAACGTGGCTGCAGTATTTGAAAATAAATAAATAAATAAATAAATAAATAAATAAGTATAGTGTCTGTTCTGGGTCGAAGTGTGTACGGATTTAATCCGTCGCACAAGTGAACCTTCTCCTCGTAGCGAGTACGCGCTTCTCGTAACAACATTTGGTAGTACGCCACATTTAACGGCGGCTTTGTGCCAACCGGCGGCATTACGCACACACACAAAAAAAAACGATCGCAAGGAAGATAGCGACCGTGGCAGTGCGGCTCCTTCGTACTGAAAACTGCAATCGTATGGCTGTCGAGATAAAGAGATTGCCGCCGCAATAGGACCGCAGCAACAGTGACGTCACGTTCAAGCTATGTAATCTCCTTCGTCTTTCTCGTCCTCTTTTATCCGAGCGGGTGCCCGTGCCCGAGCGTCGCTTCGTCCACATTACATTCGGCCACGCTGCGCAATCGTTTCCTTATTGGCCTCTGGAGTCCTAGCCAGTCGGCTAGACGCGCGTATGTTGGTGTCTATGTTGTCTGTCACTGTAAACCCCTCAGATGTCTCAGGAGGGCGGCCTTGGCTGTTGCGTGCCGGACTCAGTGACTGGACTTGATGGGCTGCGAAATATGGTTCTGGTGATCGGCTTCGGCGGTGTCGTGGTGGTAACGGTGACGGTGGCGTGCCTGGAGGAGGGCGCCTTAACAGCATCCGAGCAGGTGTCAGTGTCGGCATGGCTTTTCGACGTTTCTTTTCGACTTTGCTCAAATTTACATTGTTGTCACAAACACGAGGAGGAATATCAGCAGCTTCTTTATGAATCATTCTCAGCATTGCGAAAGTGGAGAACGCCTTTCCTGCAACAATACTTTCTACCTCAATACCACAACGTTCATATGGTACGTTGGCTGGCAGTGGTTTAAGCTAATCTGAGGTTCAACCGTATCGCTCAGCGGGACATGATCACGTGCCACTGACAGCTCCGGAGGTGACTCTCAAAGCTGTGAAAGCAGCTACACCTTGTCGCTGAGTACGGCGATGCAAGCCGTAGGTTGTTTTAGTGCCTTCATTGATGACATCCCGAGCACCATAGGAACTGCCAGCGGTGCCTGTTCCCGCGAAGGCGAAACTGGGGTCTGCACTTCTGCCTGCTCTGGCCTGGGAGTGGTTATCGAGTTTGGGACCTCGGCCACGAAACACACCTCGCGTTCTCTATCGGTGTCTATCGCGGCGCATTCCGCGCTGCTTGCCATGAATGAGTTGCAAGATACAGCTGTAGCACAGGTGGTGGCTTCTCAGGAGCTCGACGTCTAAGGATAGGGATGTTTGTGGAGGCCACACAGCTTCGTGACTGTTCCCATGACCTCGGTCTTTGAGGGAGAGCCGGTTCCTAGTGACAGGGGCTGTACCATCGAGGTTGGGTGTTTCGCAGCTCCTATGAGTCGTACACACTGGTTTGGTCGGTAAAGGGCTGCTGACGAGTGACAGTGGTCTAAAGACAGTAATCAGTCAGGCACACCCTTCCGCCCATGATTGTTGTTTGATGCCTTCGTAGCCGTGCCACACGTTGGCAGCACCGCATAGGCTGTCGATGGCAACTGCCCGATTCCGATATTCCGGCCAGGTACGGAGGGTGCCGAGTAAATCGATGGTCTTGAGTCACTTAAACACGTCTTCCTGGATACCACGGAACAATGGTAAATCGTATGGAGCCGGCGATGGCGGGACAATGGACAAAAATCCGAACAGGACGCGTGCCAAGCAGTCAATAGCTGCTCCGATAGCTCCGCGAGAGACTGCCGGAGCGCACGGCGGCTCTCATGCAGGTTTTGTGAGACGGCAGCAGTAAACAAGGCGTTGCTTGCGTACAATGTTGGTAAGGCGGCTGTAGGCAGCCTGGGGCTCGACTCTATTAAGGTGTTAGTAGGGACTCGGAGTTGCAATATTGTACCTGAAACTCCGCAGCGCTGTCGGATGATTCGAATGGAAAGCCAAAACTGGCATATGCGAAAAGTAAAGCAACCTCTGTACTAACGCCGGCACAACTAACGCCAAAAACGCATGGACGGTGTCAGTGAGAGGCTGATGAGATGATCGAATCCAGTTCATGGGATACACGCAGATGGGAGAGTTGGCTGCGGTCCCAGACGAGAGGAGCACAGTCGGTGCCCTGGCATGCACTGGTGTTACGGCCCTGACGAAGGAAAGTGGTGGCGCCGAGAAGGCCTGGACGCTATCCTCATATGGCTTTTGCAGCGCCCGGTGGTTTAGACGTAACGATGAAGCATATACGCTGTCTTGGACTCTACTGGGTGCTAAGGTTGGTAGACGGGTACCATGGCCTAGGAGCGCGGATAGCTTTCCTGGTGTGGAAGCTCCGGAACACCAAGGACACACGAGCACTGGTGGTGTCTGCTTCAAGGCAGTTTTCGACGACTGTGCCATTGTAACGAGAGAAATAGACACAACGCCAGCGTCACGTCCCGCTGCGCCTGGTCGAGGAGTGCTATAGTAGCACCCGTAGTTATTAAGTCTTCCAATGCTCCCTTGCGGAAATTTCGCAGGTTATTTGCGGCGAGTTAATACCGGCGGGTCAGTTTTGACAATCCCACGTTATGTTGGAGAGAGTGGGCTTGCCTCCGCACCACGGGCAGCTATCGCTGTACCTTGCGGAGTGAAAGACATGTTTCCACGAAACACAGAGTTATGTGTATGTTTGTATACGGCACCAGAACTTTAATAAAAACTCCGGCAAATTCAGTACCCGGGCTAGGCAGCCTCCGAGAAGGACAAGAGACCCTGTTTCCTCGCTGCCCCATGGTCTTCCTGGATGGCTCACAATTGATCCTGGAGGCTAGAGCTGCGCAGCGCGGCCGTCTATATACCGCGGCGCAGCTTCATCTGAGTGTGTGCGTCATGAAGTTTAGCAGTTTGAAAAGTGAAATATTGCTGTTGGATGTACTTCATTTTCTAGATTGCAACGACAACGTGGTATTGTCGAAGGTGACAGTGCCCTTGCTGCCGAGTACTTCATTTTGCTTGTCGCGAAGGGGAAGGTCGACAATGAAATCATCGACCTGTTTTTGCACAGTTCACGTGTGAATGCCCGAACACCTATGAAACCCCACTTTGCTGCGGAGTGTTTTAACGGAGCCTGTGATCTCTGAAGGCCAAATTTTTGCATTGCAGGCATCTTGCTTAGTGCGAGCACCGACGGCTGTGCTCACCCATTGCGAGGTAAATGCTGCCGTGCTGTCACAGGTCATCCGTGTTTTTAAACAAGGCAGACAAACTCTTTGGCACTGTTTTGTAGGTAGGTGAGCTAGCACAGTCGGCACTTGCCCTTGGTCATCGTTCATTATTTCATTCATTCTTTATTTCATTCATTCATTCATTCATTCATTCATTCATTCATTCACTGTTTATTCAGACAAAAACAAAGATTGCCTAGGTTGAAGGGACTAAAGGCAAGTTTCCTCTGCCTAACTGAGGTCCCTCCACCCATAATTTGCTCAGGTCAAAATTTGCATTGCTCAGGATCAAGCGCTAATCGCCTAGAGCATTAGGCTGGCACATCAGCATTTTGAAGGAGCCTGCCGATTACTTTGCTAGGTGGTGACGGTATGCCGAATGACGTAAAAAGGTTTTCTGTTGCATATTCAGCGTGGCTACAGTGCAGTGTGCCTTTGTCATGAGAACTTTGATAAACCATGCAAATTAACATTCTTGACGCGTGTGCCGAAGAAACCGATGCAGCGAGCTGCATTTCAATTTAGCGTGTCCTCCGCTGTCTCGCCGATGAAGACCAATTTTCTCCGGGCAGTTTATTATATTAAAAATAGCCAATACTGCGAGGGTCATAAAGCATTCACTATCAAAATGTCTGCAGGCAGGACTATCAGCAGTAGCGTACAAACTCTTGTTGTATATATATATATATATATATATATATATATATATATATATATATATATATATATATATATATTTATGTATATGTGTATGTGTGTGCGTGTGTGTGTGTGTTTTGACACAATATTAATGAGATCTAACTGACAATAATGCCAAGGAAGGTACAGGGGAAGTTATTAGAACCAATGTATTGTAAATAAGAAAAAAGAACAGTGGGTGCAAAAATAACTTGCCGTTATTTTATTTAAATGTGTCCGCTAAAGTGCAAAGCATCTAAGCCCCACTGCACACAATTGTTTTCCCTTTGTTTTATTATTATAATTTAGTATGATGCGCTTGGTCAAAAGAATTAGCCTAATAGCTCGGCCCAACCTGGTGACCAATGTAGTTGAGGCGCCTGTAATGACACGAACGAGAAACCCCTCACTTCAGAGAGGGGTTACCGCCATGGCACACTTCATTTGTTCCGCGCCTGTGAAGCCTCACCTTTCACTGAATTTCACATAAAAATGACGTGGCAGAGTGCTTGTCGTGAGTGTACAACTTACGCAAGACAGTGGAATATATCGTGCACGATGTGCGATATAAAGCCTGAATAGTGAAAAAAAAAGAGTTTTGTCATTTATTTTAAAAGTAACTTCCTCAAGAAGACAAACTTTAGCCTGGTCAAGAGCCGTGTCAAACAAGCCGCGTAATAATATACAATAGTTAATTCTCTTTCAAGAGCAAAACAATAAAAGCGTGGTTGCGGTTGTCGTTTCTATATCACTGTAAATTTCGCTGCTTAGTTCCGTGAACGACAGCCAAGTTTTCACAAAAGCAATGCAACTGGTAGACAAAGTTATATTAAAGAACAAACACAAAATGGCTCTTATGTCAATCATAGGCTGAAGCCCGGGAGCGCTTCGTGTCTCACAGACAGAATGAGCTCTATCTTCAGTTTATCCCAGTCGCAATGTAATGAAACACCACTTCTCTAAAAAAACAAAAAAAGGAGCGTGCTGGCATGTAAACATCAGCATCACTTTTTTGTGTACCAGCCCCTCGCTCTAAACAGTTCGAATTCAGCACCGACCAGTTGGCGAAAAACGATCGAGTAATAAGGGGTCATGATATGTCTATCAAATAATAGACCACCATGTGTCACAAACAAGCGCTCAAGACAGCGGGTGCCTCCAATTTCTAACAGCTACGTGAAATCCAGGCGCTGGGCATACGTGACAAAACCGGCGCAATAAAGAAACAAGCATAACAAGTGCTACGCACGCGCCTGCCACGCCTACCAATCTCCTCGGATCTGTCACCGAGCGAACTCTAGAAATATTCAGAAGAAAGGATGGAGTCCCCCACTATAGTTCCGTCAAGGGTCACAGAGATTTCAAGAAAGGTCCCGCCCTTTCTACAACTTTGGCTGTGCGGCGCTCCTGGAAACTTTCAGAACCCACCTCAAACGTATATAAGCAAGCACTCGAGGGTGGCGTTCTCCGAGGCAGATACGAGGGACGCGGTGATCTCTGCACTTTTTGCGGCTATCCGCGCTGCGATGGTGTTCCTGCCCCCTGATTCTCCGATTAGTGGTCTGTGTGTGGCGGCTATCGCTGCGCATGAAGCGATCGTTCCGGCGAACTAAGGCGACGGGATGGACACATCGAGTTGCTCGGTACTCTCACCTGTGTGTTCAGCTAAACATTATTTTCTTTTTATTTTTTTCTCCTTTTCTTTGGCGGCACTGAACTTTTTTTTCTTTCCTTTTCCCCTTCTCTCTCGTGTTCGGGCTATGCGCCCTTGCCAGTGTTCTGTGCACCCACTGGATTATTTCACCAAGGTCAACAGGACACTAATCTGTCAGTTGAACAGTTTTTTTTGCCTTCTCGTTGAACTGAAACAATGTTGTTTCTTTTTTCTCTTTCGTGCCTGCGCTACGTGCCCACGCGGGTATCTCCCATCAGTGCGTTCAACTGAATTTTTTCCCCTTCTCGTTGAACTTGACCATTTCTATTGATTTATTTTTTTCTCTCTTTCTCGTGCTAGCACTACGTGCTCACGCAAATGTCTTACAACATGACACCAATCTGCGAGTTCGACTGATTTTTTTTCCCTTCACGTTGAACTGGAACCATTCGGCCTTTTTTTTCTACCTCTCTCGTGCTTGGGTTTTGTGATCCCGCGAGTGTGTTCCCCCATCATTTGATGCGCCTCTTCGGCTCATCTTCTTTTTTTTTTCGGTGATTTATTTCCCCGGCCTTCCCTGTGGCTTTTCCTGATGGTTGTGGATCATCGCAGTGGTTTCTGACGCATGCTATGCGATGCCGGGCGAATGCTTTTCACTACCCTTCTCTTACCTCTTCTCTTCTGTCTCTTTATTTCCCATTCCCCCCTTCCCTGCGCATAACTGCGGAGGTGCCCTCAATTAAGAGAGGCAGTAACGGGACTGCGCTTTTTTCTTCCTTTTTTTTCTCTTTCAAAGCCACTTGCCGAGGTCGGCGTTCAGGAGATGAAGTGAGTTTTTCGCCAGCAGGCGAAAGCTTGTCCTATAATGACAAAGCTGGAGATGAAGTGGGTATTTTTCTGCTAGTGGAAGAAGGCGGAACCTGCAGTAGCAGCGCGCGAGTGGCTGATGTGTAGCCGGCTAAGTTTTCTTATTGAAGTGTGGTCAGTTGACAACGCGAGAGTTCCCTGGAAGAGAAACCTTGGACGCAGGGAGACGACAACCAGCGCTGCAGTGTGAGTGAGTGTTTCCCTAAATAGATGCATTCAAGCTTTGATCTATAAACATTGGACTGAATACGCTTGAAGATCAATTTAGTCTATAAGTCTCTTGATCAGTTCATGCGTGAGATTGCATTGCAGCGCGTATTTTTGTTTGTGCCCGTTGTTTTGAATGTATTTGAGTACCTTGTGGGTGATGCCGTACTGTATTTGGTAACTGCCAAGTGTACACGTTTGCGTGTTCTTTGTTCCGCCTCATCTGAGGATATATTTTTGGTTTTGTTTCAACTCTCAGCTCTGCCTCGTTCTTCGGACCACAGCTGGCGTTAGCTGGCGCACCAAAAGGACAAACACTGAATCATCCGCGTTTTCGTGGCGCATTTCGGGGGACCAATAAGTCAGCCATGGAATTAGTCTGGCGATTGCCTCCCTAATCACGGCACTAGTGACAGTGTGTGAATAAGATACAAATGCCGCCATCATGAAATCGCTACTGCGCGCGCACGCACGAAGGTATGTACAGCTGCTTGCTGCGACACAGCACTCTCGATAAGCAGCCCTCTCGGCAAGTGCCTAAACTGATCCTATTGCAGTGCATATACAGCAGAGCACGGACAAATGTGTCTGTAGACCGTGCTAGACAAGCGTACAAGCAGTTAAGCTTGCGCCAACATAGTGGAAAAAACCACCCCTTGAAGATGAACATAACGTAAACTCTCACATGCTAGCAGTATGTGGCTAGCAGGTGACGCATGGATCAATGCACACTAGGCGTGCTTCAGCCAGTGGCCACTACGCAGCGACTCTGCTCGATCTCGGGGTGAATAGCGTCCAAGCTCGCGTTCCTTCAAGGTGTATACCTTGTGCTGTGCTGACGTCTTGAGGCAACTGACACACAGCTTATTTATGGTTCACGAGACGACCTCAACTCGCATCTGCTACTTGGACAGCTTCGTTTATGTTGTACGAGCCATGATTGTGTCAACCTCACGTAGATAGAAGTTCAAAATGAAGGTACGCTGTGCATGAGCTAGTGACATACTATCTTGGAGAGTGGGGGACGTCTACGCCAGTTTATTTCGATCGTCACATTAAAACTGTTCGCGTCCATTCAGGTATACGTGACACACACACACACACACACACACACACACACACACACGCACGCACGCACGCACGCACGCACACACACACACACACTTACTGCGAAGCCCGCTTCTTCGTCGGTTCTCTTTCTGCCATGGATGACAATAAAGCATAACAAAGACTATGCTTTTCGTGCTTTATAGTAAATTTGCATCACATGTTATGTTTGATTCCTAGAAAGTTTTCCTGGAATATTTGTGGTCTTGTTAGTACTAAACGATTTCATCTAATTTCACCGGAATCTTGGCTAGATCTGCATATCGACGGTGTGTATATATAAGCGAGCCGATGGAAACTATAAAAAAAGAAGCGGTGAACGCGCAACGAGTTCTCAGAGTTTCTTCTTCCATCCAGCAAAGAAAGTACAATTCACGTATTCCTGGAGTGAGTGCTTACAGTGTTAAGAGCACTCGAGATAGCATCGTTTTAAAGTCTAAAGACACGACATCTGACAAACCGACGCCGCTGACAATGAATAAAGCAGTTTCTTTTTTCTTTGAGTTATTTTTTGTGCTAGAAGACAGTCGGTTTTAATAAACAGCAGTAAAATAAACATTGCAGCACATCGTAATTCTTTTTCATAGACACAAAACGTCTGATGAACTTTCCATTGCAATGTACAAGAATCAGCATGCGGCTTTTGCTCGGAGAAAACAGCGCTAGCATTATTATCTTTCGCTTGTAGGCATCGGACAAATCTACTCAATAACAATTTGTGGGGCCTTTTCGCATCGTTGTAATCGCGATCATGGCAGGGGCTCTGACCTAAAATCCCGCACACAATTCCCCTTCGTGCTGCTGTCGCGCTTTCCGGAAACAAGCGGTGCACCATTCCGCAAAATTTCCTCCAGCTAATGGAGAGTGTCCATTGACAATAAAAAACAATGGCGATTGCTTGTATCTAATTGTTACGCATCTCTGAAATAAATAATATTAATGTAGTTGAACCAGTTGAGCCATTTATTTACTTAGGTATTTATTTACCTTCAAACTTCCCCAAGAGCACACATATTAACGGCTTATTTGGTAAATGAAATTGAGCTATCCGTTTCTTTAGACGCACACTTCATCAAGGTAATAAAAATACAGAACTTCTTGTCAATAATTTCACAGTGTATTCCAAACTTGAATTCTGCGAAATTACTTGGAGCACTCACCAATTATACCCCTTAAAGAGGCATAATGGATGGTACAACTGTCACAATACAAAGCTCCTAGGTTCATCGTCTTAGATTACTCTTCTTATTCGAGTGCATCTAAAATAGAACACAGCCTTGGCCCTGCAACACTACAATGTAGACGGAAGGTTTCTCGCTTAATTTTATCCGATAAGTTATATCACAACCCTACAACTCATCCTACCTAATTATTATTGACTTCACATGCAACATTTTCACGCTTGTAACACTTCTTTCAAGTTCGCTAATTAATCGCCCGTATTGATCTACTTTGTTTTTTTTCGCCATTTGCCATACAGGAGTGAAATCAACTGCCGCAACCAATTCGCAGCTCCAAGTGAGCACTCGCACTAAGTGACTGCGCCTGGAAATGGCGCTAACAAGCTCGGCCTTGAAAGGTGATATGTGCCGCATACGCTTCGTCTATTTTCGCCATGCCAGCATGAGCCCGAAAAAAAGTAAGCGATGTCAAAAGACAATTGCAGTGTGCCCTAATGTGGAGCATCGTGGTGGAAAGATGAAAATTAACGTATAATTCTATCACTTCCCGAAGGATGCAGACGAGGCACGACGGAGAACGGCGCAAATAAGAAACTTACGCATTGAAAAGAAGGTGGCAAACACTGTGGTAATTGATCCCTATCAATTCACTCGTGACGACTTAATTCTCCACGTGAGTGTACACCATTACTTGACGTGTGTGCATTCTTATCAATATTCGGGCATGTCTAAGCGCGGTGTTTAGTTTCGTTTATATAAGCAAGCGCTTGAAGAAATTTGTTCTGTGTGACTATTTTTCGGATGTGGTTTCTGCGCAAGTCGTAGTGCTATCCACTCTCAAATTAATCTGCTGTGAACCTTCCTTCCGAATATTTTCCATTTCGCATCCGTGTATATATACACACACACACAAGCGTGCGCGAAGGTCGTGCGATCGTTGTGTACGTGTATACATAAATGTTCGTGCGCATATATGTCAGGTCCATGCGTACATATATAGCATGCGTAGTGTGCGTCCATATACGTGCTCTGCATATAAACTACTGCTAACACGAACAAACAAGTGTTCGGAAGCACACGACCTTATTTATTAGAAGCCTATTAACGAAAAGATAGGAGCAGTCCTATAACAATAAAACTAAGATTTCCCTATCTCAAGATACACTGGTCTAGACGTAGCTCCATTCTGTTATCAAGTGAACAGCATGCGCATTCAGCTTTTAATGGGACAACGAACCTCAATGGGACAGATACAATCGGTAGCACTTGTAGCAGCGTAGTTACCACGAAAACTGATAAGGCCCTTCCTGTAGCAGTGTAGCAACGCAGCGCAAAAGTGCCGGCACCTTTCGAAGAGGCCCGCTACACGTGATTAGTTCCCTTCTTCAACCACGGGTTCGCTAGACAGGTTCTTCAACTTGAAGTAAATCTGACGTGGTTCGCCGAAGAGGCTCGATGTTCACGCGCACAGCGCAACTATTTCCGCTGTTTCGCGAGTGAAATCTTTTATGTCCATTCGAATGAGGCAGTCCGCGGTCAGCACTCTTTCGCATTCGTCAAAGCAACGCTATCCGACGCTACAATAAAGAATTCTCAGCACAGCACTAAGCGAAAATGCCGCGTTGAACCTGTTTAGCGTAGCCATCTTTGTATTTTGACCAGTGTTGTCAGCCCACGGAGCGTTTTCAGGAGTTGCGAATAGATCAATAGGCAAATTCTGATAATTTTCAGAAGCACTGAAACAAGTCTCATTTATCAGCACAACATTTTAATATAACCACAACATTCTCAGAGATACTGACTGATTATGACTTTATTACGGAGTATTGCAGTTCATCAAAGAAATCATTCCACGTTTTGGTATGTACATGTCTGAATCACTGTATTGTTTTCCCATTTTTTCTTTTTGTTTTTTTTCTCACACTGGTGGATGAAAGATGTATACTTTACTTCACAAGCTTTTTTTTTCTGTAATTATCTTTTTTTGTTTGCACATGCTCACAGTCGGTACTCATTGCATACAAGTTTTCTTACAAAAATATTATTAGAAATGTTGTCTATTTTATACTCTGCATTAAACTTTTAGTGTTGACTGCAATAAAGGCTATCCATCAGCACCTTCGCAATGGGCCTTTAGGGTAAGTGAAATGAAACGAACATTTTGGAAGCATTCGTGGTAGTAAACGTGCCTAATTATTTTTACACGCCAGGGAGAAACTGTTGCACATTTAATTTTTATTACTGTTCGCGTTGGAACTTTAGACAACGAATTACCAACCTGCTACATCCGCGCTGATTTGCAAGTCACAACAGCAACATTTACATAATATTGGCCAGTATAGGGGCAATATAGATGCTGTCACACCGTCGATAGCTGCCTGCTCCAAGGAAGGCTGCATTAATAAATTAGACGACGTTATTTTTGGAGCAGCGAACGTAATATTAGGTGAACTTCGACTTTCCGTTATGCCAGTGCCCCTGGCAGCACAGAAGCAAAATCACCAAGTGCGTGCATGCGCAAAAAACGTAGCGGAAAGGCGTGCAATGGTCGTCCCGCTCAACATCGCCATTGGTGTATTTTTTTCTGTTCTGTTTGCTTGAGCAGAACGTAGCAACTTGAACTTATCCGCTGAACTCTCTCTACCAACAAGAAACCGATAAGTGTGGCTGCGAGAAATAGGTTTAGTACAAAGCTGCGCGGGCGCAAAGTGGGTGCGGGAAGTAATGAGCCTAAGAGCGCGCGGCTGCCAATTCTTCGCAGTGGATAGAGCAATGCGTGACTGCCAGCCGAAAAGAATTGCTGTGCAGTGGTTGCGTAGATGTTGGTAGCAGTGCCGGTTTGGCAATGTCCCTGTTTACTTACCTCTGTCCTATAGAAGCAATTAAAGAGCGACTGTTGTAACGCTTTCATGTGAGCGTGTTGGACAGCGCTGATACCAGCATTACTATGCGGCAATTTCACGCATTTAGTGCAGCGTATGTGACCTCATTAAATGGTATTGTGATAATTTGTCCATAATGCACTGCGTAGTTTACGCCCTCACGGTACATATATGAAGGAAAGAAGTGCAAATGAAAGCGCCTCTTTTCTTCGTGAGACGTAGTATTAATGAGAAACAACAGGCATTGATGCCAAGAAGAGTATAGGGACTGTTATTAACGTAATGCAACGGTATGTAATACGTAATAGTACTTGAAAATATACGTAATAATTCAAGGGCTTTAACGTCCCAAAACCAATATATGATTGAGAGACACCGTGTAGTGCATGCAAAAGAAAACTAAGGCGTAATGTTTACAACTACTGAAGGTGCCACACAGCTACAAGTGAGGTGTTTCACCTCGTGGCACGACATAGGAGCATGCCGAGCATTTGGCGAAGCAACAGCCGCCTTGCGTAGGCTGCGGCGATTGCGTAGGATGCCACCATGCACGCCAGATGATATCGTGCGCCGACTGATTGCGGATGCCGTAAAAACCTGGAAGAAGGCTGAGAAGGCTTGCCAAGTATGCGGCAACTATGACACGATGTTTGACCAAGTAATATTCACGACAACTTGAGACATCGTATGGTGGCATGAAATATTGCACTCAGAAGACCTAAAATGATCGAAAAGAGCTAAACGATCTCGTTGTTCGTTCAAGTGCGGGTGTCGGACTGCCTAGAAAGACATCCAATATACATAACTTTATTGCAAGACATTCCGTATTTTAATGCAACAAACTTGAGTATCTGTTCACCGACTTTTCTTTCTTCATATATACATTACGATTCGGTGTTATACCTTCCTCTATATTTTTCATGGCATTATTGTGGGTTAGATCTCAGTAATATTGCGCTAAAACACGAAAAAAGCTCCCCTTGAATGTACAATTTGTTCCTATATATATATATATATATATATATATATATATATATATATATATATCGCAATAAAGTTTACACACACACCATATATATATATATATATATATATATATATATATATATATATATAGAGAGAGAGAGAGAGAGAGAGAGAGAGAGCGGCTTTGTGTGCATACAGAACCGATATTTCAAATTGGACATTACACAGCACTTGCCGCTTTTGTTGCACAAGATTGGTAAAGGTGGCGCTGTTTCAAAATCAAGTCTGTTAGCAACGCGCAGTCTGGCTTTGCTTGTGAAGCGGTAGAAATAGACTTGTACATGCGGTCGCTCCGCTGTGAACGTGCCTTGCAGTGATTCATATTCTGCAAAAAAGAAAGGAACGAAAGAAAAAAAAAACATACCGGTTCTAAATAATAGAAGTCGGGACTAATTATTGCTTTCCGATGCATGCGTGGCGCTTGCATTTGGAGACATATGGAGCATTCAGTCAAAAGGAAAAAAAAACGCGATGGAAAAAATTACTAGCAAGACGACACAGAGAATTTCGGGAAACTATATTGATTGGTCATCATATACTCGCATAGCAGCCGGTTTCAAGGCCGCTTTGCTGCTGACGACGAGGCAGCAGACTCGAGCCTGACTCACGGTGAGCAGAAGTTCAACACTGGCGCATCGCCAGACTGCTCGCAATATACCTTTACGGTGTCAAAAATCTGAGCTGGTCAAAGTTCTCTCGGCACGTATACATCATTACGGCGGTCTCTATAGCAGGTTATGTAGATCTGGTACCTGTATAAAAAAATCCGCTCATCTAACTGTGAAGGAAAGATGAGCATTCTAGTTCATCTGCGTTCCAATGCGCCCCGATAGACGAAGAAAATGCCACGTGTAACGTTTGGCGAACCCTCAGGATGGCATACTCGTGTATGAGCCAACGTTTCAACGAAAAGTCTGTAAGCAATACTCTTGACCTGCAGCTGGTGTGCAAAGTGATCCGTGACTAGAGTTTCTATATATGGGTAGCAACAACTGTAGCCAGAGCTGTTTATCGTTTCTTTTATGCGCCGCCGCCTTGCAATTCACCAAGTTGAAATTGCTGCAAATAAGTCGCTTGAAGTGTTTGAAGTTATTTGCTGTAGAATTTTTTCCCGACTGTATGGTATACCGCACACGTGCGCATTAGGTCATGAATGAAGTCAAGGGAACAGCGATGAATACGCTGTGATGAAACTGCACAGTGCTTCTCAGGGATTCTGAGGAGTGCTTTATACGGCTGTTATCCCACCGAAGGTGTTGCTTAGCTTAATCGGGGTAATGAACACCAAGCCGAGAAGCTATAATGTAAGGTGTGTGAAAATATGTGCTGTTGAATTAGAACCGAAAACTACTTAATTTCATTCTTTCAATTCACTTTTCAATAGCTGGGATCGGAAGTTTCAAAGAATTCGACTGAAGGAATACTTAAAACACGACATGGTGCAAATTCTATATAGGGTGGCTAAAAGTAACACTAACACCACTACAGTATGCCTTCCGTCAAAAGTTTCACCCATACACTGATTGAAAAGAGAGGTTATGTTTATTTTAAAGAAGATTACGCCACTCTCGCAAGCAAAAATTGCAGTAAAAAACTCAAGTCCTTCAAAACTTCGCTTGAGAAACGAAGACAAACTTAGTTTGGTTGTATAGTTTGTTTAGTTCGGTCACGTATGCCACAAGTACCGTAAAAAAAATGGCAGCATATCCACGGAGTGAATGATGGAGAGTGGGGCGAAGGATTCGTCCGTCCATGCGTCCGTCTGTGTGACCGTCCATGCGTCTGTTTGTGCGCCCGTCCCTGCGTTCTTTCATGCATCCGCCCCTGCGTCCGTTCATGCGTCCATCCATGCATCTGTTTGTGTGTCCGTTCGTTCATCTATTCAACACTCCAAGTCCCACCATCTCGCATCTTTTTATCATATATTTCCCATATAGAAGCACCGCCATCCAGCGGACATTCCAAGGACTAAACGAGAGGTGGCACACGCACACTTTCTTACGGCCTGCGCTTTGGGTCCACTTCCCACCTTTAACCACCTCGAGTTCATGGTATATTGCCCCGCCGCGGTGGTCTATTGGCTAAGGTACTCGGCTGCTGATCCGCAGGGCACGGGTTCGAATCCCGGCTGCGGCGGCTGCATTTCCGATGGAGGCGGAAATGTTGTAGGCCCGTGTGCTCAGATTTGGGTGCACGTTAAAGAACCCCAGGTGGTCTAAATTTCCGGAGCCCTCCACTACGGCGTCTCTCATAATCATATAGTGGTTTTGGGACGTTAAACCCCACATATCAATCAAATCAATCAATCAGTTCATGGTATATTCTAGTTCACTGTATTCATGGCACTGCGATCAAACGCTCGCTAAACCTTTCGAAAACCAAGGAGGTTACGCCCAGCGAGCATAACGTAGCAACCTTTCCCTGCCAGATAGGGCTCAATTTACATGCCAATGGCTGCTAATGAGAAATGAGAGACAGGAGAATTCGGCTTTTACTTTCTTACGGCTTGCGCTTCGTATCTACTTCTCATTTTTAACCACCTTGAGTTCATTCATGGTATATACAAGTTCATTGTATTCATGGCACTGCGGCTCAACGCTCGCTAAACCTTTCTAAAGCTAAGGAGGTTACACCTAGCGAGTATAATGTAGCATCCCTTTCTTGTCCGATAGTGCTCAATGTACATGCCAATGGCTGCTAATGGGGATCGCAGCGTGCGCGTTGACTAAAAGCCGAATGCTCATGTCTCTCATTCCCCATTAGCAGCCATTGGCGTGTACATTGAGCACTATTTTTTATTGTCAAACAACGCACAGAAGAAATCTCTCACTGGCACCACCTTAGAGGTCAAGTGTTATACCTATTTCGGGTATGTGCCATTGGTGGTTGCATACGAGGGACGCCCAAGCCACGCCATAAGAAGCTTCGCCCCTAAAAGTTCAAATTTTCGTTGTTTTAACTGTTGAAAAATTTTTCCACGTGATACAGCCGCCACTACCGCAGTGCACTATACTTAATCAGAAACACCTATCGTCCGGGTACGCACTTGAAACGTTCCTGCATGTGAGTGGGCGTCTGAAGATTTTGGGGTCCGGAACTTCTCTGGCGACGAATCTCAACATTGCCGTTGTTCGTGTTTTTTTTAAGTTTTTAATTATTTTTGCACTCGATAACCTATTCTAAATTTCTTACTTCTGGCTACTATTAGGCACTTTGATTCGAATTCGATCCGAGATGAAATATTACTGTTCGCATATATCTAATTATAATATTAGGTAGTGAGGAAACATATTAATAGCGCTAACCATGTCAAAGCGAAAAATTCCGAATACATTGCAAACAGCAATGCTGTTTTGTATTTGTATTCCAGAAGTGTTTAAAGGGTGTTACGACTTCGCGCATCCAAATACTTTGTCTTACTCGATTCGCGGCGAAATGCCTTCATCGGTATTTCACTACATGCAGCGAAAACGGTCAGAGTTTAATCTTTGCGCGGCACTCTGATGCGCGTTTCGCAATGTACTCACTTGCGTCAAGAGAAGCCAACAGATACCGCCAGCTCGTCGCCGCCTACACGGCGCTCGGAGAGAAACACGAATATGTTTGAGCTATACGTTGGAACACACTGTTTATAAACGATCACGCCCTTATGTTTGCAATAATTTCGGATGTATATCTCGTCATTGGAATATAAATGAAGGACGTTCCTTTCAAGTGCTTAGCCACCACGCCGCCCCAACCTGCCAGTCATAGATCCATGACGTTTCTTACATTGTGATAGACGGAGTGGCTTTGAAAGAGAGAAAAACGAAGAAATTACTGCAGCGCCGTGACTGTTTCTCCCAGCGGAGGTTACCTTTTGTGATATAAGAGCGCTGTTTGTTGTACGCGAGTGCACACTTTCACCGGCTGCGACACTGCTAGGCCACTGTGTAGGAGGTTGAATACACAAAGCGAGCATCGCAAATAGACAATATTGAAGTATTGGAGAAATAACTGTGCGTTTGTATTGCGTCATGTCTTGCAGAACAGCACCCACGTGTACTTGTGGAACTTGTGTTAGCTATAGGCGCTGCATACCTTGTTCCGTCCTATGTAAAATGCAGCAACAATCGCAGAGATGTACGTCAATAGTATTTACTCGATTGGGTACTCTGCGCATGCGATCAGCATACGACTCAAAGACAAGAAAGAAGCAGGAATAAAAGCAAATATGTAGGCATGGCGTAAGGAGACATGCGCATCGAGTGCATAACAAAGGCCAATCCCACGGCTGTCTTTTTTTTCTTCTTTGCGGTCCAGAAGTGAGATGCGCAGGCTTGCAGACAGACGCTTAAATTTACAGCTCTGCTTTCTTAACGACCTGACTACTTAATCATTTTATTTTATCGCCTGTGCATGCATGCCTGAGGACTGAAGTTTTCAAACTCGCCATCTTGTGCATCACAGGCTTCCGCGCCAGCCCCTTTTATTTCAAGAATGCTCCAACCTAGATCCTTTGGAGTAGTGAAACATACTATTTTCCTTCAAATTTTTCTTGGTATCTGATAAAGCTGCTCCGGTACCTGCACGTAAGCTACCACACATTATTTGCAAGAGAGTTCACGAACTGTTGTTGCCCAAACGCACTTATGATACTTCGCTGAGCCCATTTGCTATTTGCTAAGGCATCCGCAGCGGCGACTATAGCATAACCAGATTAAGGTCAGACGTGAGCGCACCGCTACGGATGCTGTATGCAAGTAATCAGGCAGATAGTGGAGTATCTTTCCTTGTCGAATCAAGTAGCCCACCGTCAACTAAACCAAAACCGTCTATGCCGAGCATGTATACATTAAGTTATCATTATGAACGTTGCTGTAAAAAACACTTGTGGGAACATCGATTTACGTTCCAGAATATTCCCAGCAGTTTTCCCCAGCATTCTAAAGAAATTCAGTTAAACAACTTCCTGTATAATGAGTATTTAAACCCGTCAAAACCTCACCGGAACTCGGTAAAGAAAGCAAACTTGATCCTACCATGCCAATTTTTCCAATCATCGCCATTGCTAACTATTTTTAATTCTTCGTTGATGTTGGTTAACGGGTACACATCAATATTTTACCAATTTTCTAAGTGTTCACAGTCTTCCCATAATAATAATAATAATAATAATAATAATAATAATAATAATAATAATAATAATAATAATAATAATAATAATAATAATAATAATAATAGTAATAATAATAATATAAATTATTATTAGTATTATTATAATAATAATAATAATAATAATAATAATAATAATAATAATTAATAATAATTAATATATATAATAATAAGTAAATATTGGTGATCTTATCTTTTCCAGATACTCTTGCTAAATCCTGATATGTGGGGTTTCACGTCGCCAAACCACCATAGGATTATGAGAGACGTCGTAGTGGAGGGCTTCAAAAATTTAAACCAACTGGGGTTCTTCTACGTGCACCCAAATCTGAGCACACGGGCCTACAGCATTTTCGCCGCCATTGAAAATGCAGCCGCCACAAGCCGGGATTCGATCCCACGAACTGCGGGTCAGCAATTTTTGCTAAATCCTGACAAGACTTTCACAGACAGTGCCAAATTGCACATACCTTCCCTTAAAACTTCGTTTCGAAATGTGTCACGTTATGGGCTCTGTTTTACTCCAATTCGACCGGCAAAGTAGCCGAAGAATATGCACGCTTTCAAACTCTAGCAGCATGACAATACCACCAAGTTTGCTGTAGGTGCCACACGGGTTTTTGAGATAAACCGTGAGACGCAGTTCATCAAAGTGTACCACGACATATCAGTGCAGCACTGAGTAGTGTTATAGTATTAGTTGTCGGGTTTGCTTTCTAAATACTGGCAGAACCAACGTACAGTGGCAATCTATGATATGCGAAGCACGAACGAGGAAGGTTGATATGTTATGCCGTACGTGACTTCGATATGATGATTATCATGTTTGGACCTATCATTTACCTTCGTCATCTGTTCGCGTCGCGTATACCAAGTTTGGTATATCTAGCAAAACGACCTAGCAAAACGAATCTAGCAAAACGACCATGAGTGCACTATGAGCGTAGCATGTAGTCATGTTTTACATGATCCACATGTCATGATTATGAGGTTTGGACGTGTCATTTTCTTTCGTCATCTATTCACACGTAAGACAAAGTTTGGTATATGTGAAGCTACCGAAACGGCCGCGAGCACGCTATGAGCGTAGAGTGTAATCATGCTTTACATAACCTGCATGTCATGATTATCAACTTTGGACATGCCATTCACCTTCATCGTCCATTCACGTCACGCAACAACAAACGTGGTTATGTGAAGCCAGCGAAAAGGCGGCGAGTGCATCATGAGCGTGGCATGTAGTCATGTTTTATATGGCAGACAAGCATGTCATGATTATGAGGTTTGCACCAGTCATTTTCCTTCGTCATCTATTCACGTCACGTATTACCAAATTTTGCACGTGAAGCTAGCGAAACGACCAGAGCGCATCAAGACCTTAACATGCAGTCATGTTCTATATGATAGGCACGTCATGATTAGCATGTTTGGACGTATAATTTATCTTCACCATATATTCGCGTCACGTAGTACCAAACTTCGTATCTGTGGGGCTAGCGAAACGGCCGCGAGTGCATCTTGAACCTAGCATGTAGTCATATTTTACTTGGCAGTTATGACATGGTTATCATGTTTAGACGTGTCATTTACCTTCATCGAATCTTAGCGTCACGCAATACCAAAATCAGTATATGAGGAGCTAGCACAACGGCCGCCAGCGCCTCATGAGTGTGGCATGCAGTCATGTTTTACATGACACGCATGTCATGATTATTATGTTTGCACCAGTCATATACCTTCGTAATTCATTCACGTCATGTAAAAACCAAATTTGGTATATGTGAAGGTAGCGCAATGACCGCGAGTGCATCATAAGCGTATGGCGTGTCGTCATAACTTACATGACATACATGTTACGATTTCCTGTTAGGGCCTCCCACTTATGTTAACCCCCCCTCATACAGTCATGTCATATACCATACCAGTTCAATGTCATGTGAACGAAGCCACCGCAAGAGCATCAAGACAAGGACTTGTAAATCATGACATTCATGACAGACATATCACGATTTTGATTGATTGCTTGATATATGGTGTCTAACGTCCGAAAACCACTATATAATTATGAGTGACGCCGTAGTGGAGGGCTCCGGAAATTTGACCACCTGGAGTTCGTTAACGCCCACCCAAATCTGAGCACACGGGCCACACCTGTCATGAATTTCATGTTATGACTAGTCACTTATGCTCGTCATACAGTCAAGTTATGTCATAATATTTTTGGTTTAGATTCAAGTATCTTAACGCCAAGGAGAGCTGAAATTCGTTGACAGACAGACAGACAGACAGACAGACAGACAGACAGACAGATAGACAGATAGATAGACAGATAGACAGATAGATAGATAGATAGATAGATAGATAGATAGATAGATAGATAGATAGATAGATAGATAGATAGATAGATAGATAGATAGATAGATAGATAGATAGATAGATAGATAGACAGACAGACAGACAGACACATAGATAGATAGATAGATAGATAGATAGATAGATAGATAGATAGATTGATAGATAAATAGATACGCCCAAAGTTGCCGGAGTTCGCTAGGAAATGCTTCGCATTTAAAAACCCCTGTACGGTTATGAAAGACCCTATAGAAGAGGGCTCCAGTAATTTTGAACGCCCGGGGTTTCTTCACTGGCACCTCAGTCTAAGTACACGGGCTTCTAGCGTTTAGCTCCATAAAATTGAGGCCGTCGCGGCGGGAATTCAATTGCACGACCTTCCTATCAGCAGTAGAGCCATACGAATGCAAGACGCACTTCAGTGGTTTGTGTAGCGTTACACGTAGAATGGTCGGCGTCCTTTTTGTAGCTATTGCTCACAAGTATCTTCCCGTGGTCTTTGATTTAAGTGCACGTTGATGAGAGGTGAATAAAATTTCCGAAGCCTTCCACAATACTTCGTCTCTTATAATCATACTGTAGTTCTGGCACGTTAAAACTCAACAATTATTATTTATTAGTATCCTATTGATTTGTGAAATTGCACACGTGAGATATTACTAGAGCCTCGAGCTTCTTTTTTCACTTGCTTTGTGCTTGCTTTCCTTTCCACCTCTTCTCTTCATCCTCTCTTTGTGTAGTTTAGCGAAACGGATTTAAGACAGCTTTGATTCTTGTATAGGTAGATCAAGGCAGCGCTAACCTAATTTGGGATATATTATAGCTAACTGAAGAGCGAAAAACGTGGGCTCAAAAGTAGAGATGGTGACTCTCTGCCACAGTGTTTGTACGTGAAGTGATTGATATGTGGGATTTAGCGTCTCAAAACCACCATACTATCATGAGAGGTGCCGCAGTGGAAGGCTCCGGAAATTTCGACCACCTGGGGTTCTTTAACGTGCACCCAAATCTGAGCACACGAACTACAACGTTTCCGCCTCCATCGGAAATGCAGCCGCCGCAGCCGGGAATCGATCCCGGAACCTGCGGGTCAGCAGCCGAGTACCTTAGCCAATAGATCACTGCGGTCGCTCTCACGTCACGAAATATATGTAAACACACTACATTTGTATGTAAAGTGTCTACATATATTACTTGACGTGAGAGCGATGCAGAGACACAAGGGCAAGTGATTGCACAGTGCCGTGCACTTGCAGTTGCACTGGTATTACGCGAAGGCAACTTATGCGTCAGCAGGCTGTCTGTGTCCTTATCAGGATTGAAACTGAGTCTTCGAGGAAGCGCCCTGCACGTGCTGATAAAAACGTTCTTTAGGGTCTTAATCTTTCATCTTTAAATGAATAGCTTTTGTTTTCGGGTTTGCTGATCACGTTTTCCAGATTGAGCCTAAATCTGAAGTAAGCACTAGTCTGCGTAGTAGACGCGTGTTCATTTCAAACTCTACAGCTTATTTTTTTTTGCGCTGATAACTACCCTTCATACGGCTTTTTATCGCTTTTCTAAACGCCGCGTATAATCCAAATCTTTTCACCAGCCGCACGTTTTGTTCACTTACGCCACCCAAGATGCTTTTTTTTCGTTTTGTTTCAACCTTCACCATACCTTGTAGCAAAAAACCCGGTGACATTCATGCAACTTTTTGGCGTTGCACAGATTGCCATTTCATAAACGATTTAATCGTGCTTCAGACAAAGCACAGAGTTTTAAACTTTGAGCAAAAGCAAACATTCTGAACTTGAAAAGTGTACACACAAAATAATTTTTGAGAGTGGTATTAAAGGCGTAGAAAATGTACTGATAAGCGTGAATTCACCCTAAAAAAGTAATTACAGTGTCTCTGAAAGCTAGGATAGGTTCCTAGTGTACCCGGACGTCACAACAAAGTATGAGCTCTTTAAAGTATCGTGACGTTTTCATGGTCGCCCCACACCGTGGCTCCACTGGTGACGCACAAGCGGCCATTATGAATGTTGTGGTTATGCAAAAGTAGTCATTGCTGAAACTTTTGTGCCTGATGTCACCACAATTAGCCAGACGGCCATGTAATGTCACCAGAATTATTACTGCAGCCTGATGTCAAGATATCGTCAACATCGGTATGTGCGCCACGGGAAACTTCGCTTTGATGTCAAAATTAAAAAAAAAATACTGTTACGCGGCATAGATACCGCACTAGAAAAAGGAGGAAGATTCGAAGATGATGAACGAGGAATAAGATCTCTCTTGCATCCTGGTCCTGTATGGCTGGTTACCCAAACCGTGTACCAATAAACCCCCAAATGCCTACCTGAGGACTTGACAGAGTGGTGGAGGTGTGGGGTATAACAACCAACGGCGAGACCGCTACCCTTAGGACTTCACCGGAGTCATCGCCTTGCCTTCCTGCCTTCTTCCTTGCCCACCATGTCCAACAACAGAGACGGTTATGTACCCGCGCCCAGTGCTACTAGGCTGTACCTCAAGGAGCCAATGCTCTTCTCAGGCAAGGCGACTGAGGACGTAGATGACTGGCCCAAGCACTGCAAGCGAGTGAGCAACTACAACAAATGGAATGCTGCCTTCCTACAGTCACGCGTGGTTTGCTACCTCACTTAGGTTGCCCTTGTTTGGTATGAGAACCACGAGGATATTCTGACTATATGGGACCGCTTCGTTGAGGAGACCAATAAATGTTTCGGTAACTCAGCTGCAAAAACAAGCGCACTGAGCAGAGTCTTGCACAGAGAGCCCAGCTACCCGGTGAGACCTGCAGTGTATACACCGAAGAGATTTTGAGGTTGTGTAGGGAAGCCGATTCCAGCATGTCTCAAGAAGACAAGGTTGGACATTTGCTGAAGGAAATTGCAGATGTGTACAACTTCCTTATCAGCAGAGAAAGCCTGACTTCCTTACCAGCAGAGAAGTCTGACGTTGTACGGCACTGTCGTACGTTAGAAACGTTGAAGTAGCGCAGGATGGCACCGAAGTTCGGTTGCCTGGCAAATAGCACCTCAGTGGCCAGCATAGAAGCGGCATCAACTGTTGACTTTTCGGCAACCATCCGTCAAATCGTTCGGGAGGAGTTCCTTAGACATGAACAAACGACGCGCGAAATGGCAGCTGCCACATCTTTATCCTACTTTCCGCAGGACGCTGCTGCCCCACAGCTTATGGTTCATGCACAACCATTCGTCAACGCAGCGGAGGTTGCAGGATCCCGGCGTATTCAGCCGCCAAGTCCGGCTTTTTACGAGTGATCGCAATACCCCCAGCGTTTTTGTTCCGAGCGCTCATACCACCAGCCGACAACTGATTTCATCGAATATCGCTCTTACACGAATGCTCGTAGAAGTGATAGCGTACCTGGACACTTCGAAGAATGGAGGCGACCTCGTCCTGCACCTGTGTGCTACAGCTCCTGTATGACTGGTCACATATTGAGGTATTTTGATCGTTCGCGCATCCCACGCTATGAACAGTGGTCATCCTTAACTCATCATCATGCTGTTCCACCCTTTCAAGGACACTGGACAACCAATTCACAACCCGGTAGCAGCTTCTGGCATGGACACTGGTGCAACCACTCTCCCGCCTCTGATCGAAGCGCGACGCCACCTCCAGCGCCTCGATCGTACCGTTCTCCGTCGCCTAGTCACCGCGCACCGTCACCACACCAGGAAAACTACACAGTGCGGCTAATGGGGGTGATGTCGCCATTGACTTGCTGCAAAAAGAAATACCTCCCCTCTGTTTATGTTTAAAGAACAAAGTGCAAGTTTTTGTTGATGGTGTGCGTACGATGGCCTTGGTGGACACTGGTGCTACTGTTTCCATTATGAGTACTACTTTTAAACACCGTTTAGGACGCAAGGTGACGTTTCTATGAGAGAAGGTGACAACATTCTGTGGCATTGGCGGAAACGCCCTGTGTCCCATTGGAGTTTGTAGGGCAGAAGTGCCCCTGGGTAATCAAGTGTTTGCCACAGAATTCACAATTCTTTCAAGGAGCACACATGACATAATCCGGGGGGCTGTTTTGCTTCAAATGTGTGGTGCCACTGTTGATTGTAAAAATAAGGAAGTGTAAATATGTGATGCTGTCCCTGTAGAACTGTTGGAGAATTCGGACAAGAAGCGTGGCGCACTCTGGTTTTGTGAAGATAGCGTTCTGCCGGCAGTCTCTGCAGCATATGTTCCGGTATATTTTTCACACATCGAAGACAATGACATCGTGTCCGATGCATTAGTGGAGCCTTTTTGTTTCAGTTGCGTGATAAAAAACACATCGGTGCCACATTGCATAGCGAGAGTCGTTCGATGACGCACAGGACTATGGGCGGTAAACTGTTCAGCTGAGTCAATGGCTCTATAAGGAGGACTAAAGCTTGCCGTGTTCAAAACTTACTCGCCGATGACCGTGGCTACCCTCAGTGGTGCTGTAAGTGGGGCGCCAGTTTATGCTTGTTCATGCAATTGAAATATTTTGCCTATGATCGTCAAAGCACTTTCCAACGACAAGCGCGGAATGCTTTTAGACGTTCTGTTAAACTATGCGGTAGTTTTCGCTTTTTTCCAGAGTGACCAAACTCCCTTCATTCACGCGTCTCGTACTCGCCCCAGGATAAACAGAGGAACAGCACAGTCCATTCGTCAAAAACTATACCGAGTGTCGCCCTCTGTGCGCAAGATTATAAGCGAACAAGTTCGTGATATGCTGCAGAAGGGTGTCATTAGAGAATTATCGAGTCCTTGGGCAGCTCTAGTGATTCTCGTCAAAAAGAAGAACCGTAGCTGGAGATTGAGTGTAGACTATCGTCTTCTGAACTCCATCACAAAGAGAAATGTCTACCCGCTCCCATGAATTGATTATGCTCGAGACTGCCTCCATTCAGCAACCTACTTTTAGTCCATAGACTTACGTACAGGCTACTAGAAAATTCATGTGCATCTAACGGGCAAAGTAAGGATGGCTTCTGTTACCCCGGACGGACTGTATGAGTTCACTGTGATGCCCTTAGGTCTATGTAGTTTGCCCGCTACATTTGAAAGGTTCATGAACACTATTGAGCGAGGTCATAAGTGGAGCATCTGTATGTGTTATCTTGACGACGTTGTGATCTTCGGGTTTACATTCAGCGAGCACAACGAACGGGTAGAGATTGTCCTGGAGTGTATTCAAAATGCTGGTCTGGTTCTTAATGCAAAGAAGTGTCGTTTCGGCGCACGACAAACTTTGGTGCTTGGAAACCTCGTCAACAAGGATGGCATCAGGCCCGACCCAAATAAGACAGAGGCTGTCAGAGCTTTCAAACCACTTTGCTCAACGAAGGAAGTTCGGAGATTCTTGGGCCTCTTCTCTTATTTTCGCCGATTTATTCCCGCATTTGCTGAAGCTGCCTTTTCCCTGAACTGTCTTCTCCGCCAAGGTGCTAGTTTTGATTGGACTGCTGATTGCAAATTTCCCTTCAAGCAACTAAAATTCTTGCTCACGTCACCGCCTATACTTCAGCACTTCGATCCTTCTGCGGCGACTGAAGTTCACACCAACGCAAGCGGAATTGGCATAGGTGCAGTCCTGGTACAACAATATAATCAAAGCGAACACGTGCATATGATCGCATATGCCAGTCGTACATTAGGATTGCCGGAACACAATTATACTCTGACCGAGCAAGAATGTCTCGCACTCGTCTTCACTGTACAGCGATTCCGCTCGTACCTGTATGATCGTCTTTTCCTAGTAGTTACGGATCACCATTCCCTGTGCTGGCTGGTCAACGTTCAGGATCCGTCAGGCCGTCTTGCAGGGTGGGCTCTCTGGTTGCAAGAATACGACTTCACAATAATGTTTAAGAGCGGCAGGAAACACGCTGATGCAGACTGCCTTTCGAGGATGCCGCTTCATACGACAGTTTGCGACGCTGACAATTTTGCTCATCGCATTGCGTCCGTGGCACCAACGTTCCCAGATGAAGGCGCCTTCGAAACATAGCAGTGGAAGGACGTGAGCGTGAGTCCGTTATTCGTCTTTGCACGAGCATCCACTCTGGAAGGCCAGTTTTGCGTTCATCATGGCTGATTGTACAAGAAAACCATCACCGGCATTGGTGCCTGTTTTCTGCTGGTGGTTCGAGAGGCACTACGTTCATCTGTGTTGCACTCCATGCATGACGACGCCACTTCAGGTCATTTGGGAACAATGGACACTCTTCATAATACACAGGAACGCTTTTACTGGCTGCGCATGCGCTGGTTGGTTTAGTGTTACGTGGCCAGTTGTGCCCAATGCCAGACGCATAAATCCCTCTCAGCAGCTCAAGCCAGACACCTACAGCCTCTGACGCCTCCTAGTTTTCTGTTTGAACAAATTGGCATTGACTTGATTGGCTCTTTTCCACTCTCATCGGAGGGCAACAGATGGATTGTGGTATGTGCTGACCATCTTACTCGGTACAGTGAAACGGCCACCTTGCCATCCGCGACTGCTGGTCAAGTGTCGTCCATCCTTCTTCATTTCATCATACTGCGTCGTCCACCTCCCCGCGTCATCATAAGCGACCGTGGACATCAGTTTACGGCTGACGTTGTCGAGAAAATTCTCCGTACGTGTGGCTCGAAACTCAGATATTAGACGCCGTATCGACCGCAGACCAATGGCCTCACCAAGCGAAGAATTCGAACACTGGTGAACATGCTTTCGATGTACGTTGCTTCGAATCACAAGAACTGTGACGACATCTTACCATTCGTCATGTACGCCTTTAATACTGCCCAACATGAGACCACTGGTTACAGCCCGTTCTTTCTTCTTTATGCTCAACCCCCACGTTATACTCTGGATACGATATTTTCCTTTTCTGACTATGACGCTACGCCGTTAGCATAAGCTCTTTGTCTCGCCGAAGAAACTGGCCTCCTTGCCCGTTTACGCACAATAGTCTCGCAAGACAGATCGAAAATTTATTACAACAGCAAGCACGGATCAGTCACGTATAATCCGGGAGACCTCGTGTTGGTGTGGAAACTTTTGCGCAAGCGTGACTTGTGCCAAAAACTCCTTGCCCACTACACCACACCTTTTGTTGTTCTTGACCGCCTGAGCACCGTCGACTACGGCATCGCACGCCTCACAGCTAGTGTGAGACGCTCTCGCAAGGCAGATGTCAAGGATGTGGCTCGCCTGAAAACTTTCAGTCAGAGAGACGTTGCATGAAACTTG
Source organism: Rhipicephalus annulatus (assembly GCA_013436015.1). NCBI lineage: Eukaryota > Metazoa > Arthropoda > Arachnida > Ixodida > Ixodidae > Rhipicephalus > Rhipicephalus annulatus. Next base: position 202,762 of record WOVY01010543.1, on the reverse strand, counting down.
CGGCGCGCTTCGTCTGCGAGAGGGAAGTGTTACGTCGCGTATGTTTCGCCCTAGAAAAAGAAGGAAGAAAGTGAAGGGGGATGAACGAGGAAGAATATATCTCTTGCGTCTTGGTCCTTTACGGCTCGTAGTCCAAACAATGCACCAATAAACCGCCAAACGCGTACATGAGGACGCAACAATATCTTACCAGCATTTGCGGAGCCTCACACTTGCTCAGAATCTATCTGTATGAAAGCGATTTGTATGACTGCAGCGTAAGCACACTACTTAAAATGGTGTCGGTACCCATTTTTGTGCATGCCTTTTTGTAGGAATTGTCGAGGTAGGTCACGAGAATCTTGGAAACGAAAGGGGCGATAGAAATTATGTTCGGTGGCATTTTCAGTGACAAGTGTATTTATTTATTTATTTGCAATACTGTCGACTCCAATGTTGGAGTCATTACAGAGGGCACATTGCAGGTAGTATACATTCATGAAGAACAAACAATAACATTCCAACTGACATACGGGAAAAAAAAACAAGATACAAGGAATAATGAATTATCCGCATAATTAAAAACAGGAAGATAATCGCACCAAAATGTGTTATACAATGTTATAAGAATATGTAGATATGTAGCGCATCTTTATTATCGGCACAACCATCATCACCAACAAGTGCATCCGGCAAACCATTCCACATTTTATTTGCGCGAGGAAAAAAAAGAGAATGAAACGAGAAACATCAATTTGAAACGCACCACATTTTTCGGTTCACATGATATCAGAGAGCAGGACAAATGACGGTGACCGAATCAACAATATGCGCAGTTTTCTAGCAGAAAACTCAGGAAACTGCTGACTTGCGCATACCAAGCCAGGTATTTGAGCGATGGATTGAAAAAAAAAACAGACGGATACGAAAACATAGGCCTCACCCGGTACTTTCTTGCCTGCTTCAGTGCGCCGTGCAAAAAAGAAAAAGAAAAGAGGAAAATAGCAAAGGTAGTGAAGCATTGAAGCACTACTGTAGATTACGCATGGTTTCTAACACTGCGGTGAATGTGGATAGTGTGTCGGTTATAGTAGCATTTGTATTCAGTTTATTCCATTCGCGTATTGTTAGTGGGAAAAACGATTTTCCAAAGACGTCACTGTTTGAGGAATATTCTTGCAGACTGTATTTGTGCTTATGACGAGTAGGGCGTGACTGTGAAAATGTGACGTACTTAGACACATCTACCTTGTAGTGGCCATGTAACAACTGGTACAAGAACCTCAGGCGTGCCTCTTTTGCCCTAGTAGCTAGTTTTTCAATGCCAGAAGAAGCCAGAAGGTTAGTGGGAGAATCTGTACGTTTGAACTTGTTGTGTACAAACCGTATGGCTTTGCGTTGTACTGCCTCTAATTTACTAATACCACTTAGCGTATAAGGAAACCAAACTACGTTGGCATATTCTAATACTGGTCTTACGAACATGGTATAAGCCAAGAGTTTCGCGGGCGCTGGTGCAATTCTAAGTCGTCTTTTTAGATAGAAAAGTTTACGCAGTGCGGCCGCAGTGACGTTAGCTATGTGTGTATCCCATCTCAGGTCAGACGTTAATGTAATGCCTAAGTACTTATGCTGCAAAACATTAGTCAGTGGTGAACGATGAATGGTGTAAATGAATTGCGATGGATTCTGCTTACGTGTTACCGTGATAGCTGCGGATTTTTTCACATTGATGAACATTTGCCACTTAGCGCACCAATCTGCTAGCTTGGTTAGACATTCATTGAGATTAATGTGGTCTGTGTAGCTGGTTACCTCCTTATAAATAATACAGTCATCTGCAAACAGTTTGATATTACAGTCAATGTTTGACGTGAGGTCATTTATGAAAATTAAAAATAATAGTGGTCCCAAGACGGAACCTTGAGGGACCCCAGAAGTTACGGGGACTATGTTTGATATATGACCTTCATACTGCACGAACTGTGAGCGATTTGTTAGGAAATTTTCTATCCAAGAAAACAATAACCCCTCTCCTATCGCACTTTTCAGTTTAATTAGTAACTTTCTGTGACATACGCAATCGAAAGCTTTAGAGAAATCAAGTAAAATTATGTCTGTTTGGCCACGATTATTTATGGTAGAAGCTAGATCATGAACTACCTCCGTTAGCTGCGTAACAGTGGACAGGCCACTACAAAATCCGTGTTGATTAGGAGACAAAAATTTCATTTTCTCGAGAAAAACAGTTATGTGTTTGAGGATGATATGCTCTAGTAGCTTACATGAAATACTAGTGAGGGATATCGGCCGGTAATTTGAAACCAATGACTGTTCTCCTGATTTATGAATAGGTATTATTTTAGAAATCTTCCAGTCATCTGGCAGCTGGGATAAAGTAAGCGACTTTTGAAAGATTAACCCAAGAAACTTGCTACACCATTCCGCGTACCTCTTAAGGAACTCGTTAGGAATATCATCTGGAACTTGGACATGGACAACGATGTCACGTTTTGCATGACGAAGACCTCACAGATAATAGGGGGGCTATAATAATAAATATTATGAATAATAGTACGATGAAGGCTATTATTCGATGTAAAACTCCAATGGTGTAAACCACTAATGAAAAATGGAAAGAAGGTGCTGTGACTGCTCCTGTATGCGGAACACAGCTCTTGCTACCTTCAAAAAAAAAAAGCCGCTTACTTTATAGACACACTGAGATTGAACAAGATAGGAAACAAGAGGGAGAGAAAAAACAAAACTAGATGTATCACACAAATAAATTGCACAGCATAGCAGTTAAAAAAACAACACCGCCATTGACGCGAACTTCAGAAACAAGGGCAAAAAACGAGAGCTGTTTCCGTCCCACTAAGCGAAAAGTAATTGCCGGAAATTTTGTCACTCAGTGCACAGACCAGATAATTGAAGAAGAGAAGCAAAAACGACAAGAGCTCTCTTAGAAACTACATAACCAAAGCGTTAGGACGAAGACATAGGAATTAGGTCAGATGCCGCATTTTCTGTAGGTCCATTTTGTATTATGCTCTTCGTTGCTTTTTCGTCGCGACGTGTCCCGAGTGACCAATTGCGGCGATAACGGTAGCGTTCCAGAATACAAACCATGGGACGTGCGAAAATGATAAAATACCGAAAAGTAGTAAATCCCAAGAAGAGACTTATTTAGCAGCGAGTGCTGTTTTAACTAAGGAACAAACTTCGCATGCATAAAATGGACAATATTACGCATATAATAATATTAAACCTTCAAAAGGCTCGCAACTCTCCTCTCTTTCCCAATTTCTCCTTTTCTTTTTCGCGGAAAGAAATGGCTAAATTAATTCATGCGAACGGCTGCGCATAGCGTGATTGAGACAAGAACAGACCTGTGAAGCTCGAACTCGGTGTACTCAGCGTCCTTCGCTGCGGGTTCGTCAAGAAGTGGGTTCGGGTAAACTGCTAGTGCGTGCCACCACCCGTTTGTGTGGCCGCCGAGACGCCGTCTGGCTCATACAGTCGATCCGTTCGCGAGTCCGCGGGGCATCTCGATGTCTCCATGCCGCTTCTGCCAGCCATCCACTCTCGTCGCTTCTGGCCCACTGCTCATATAGCAGTCCCCAAATCTGCTGAACTCACAGATCACTGCATAATCCCGTTAATTGCTCGGCTCCAGCATCCAGTGAGGCATCTATGGTGCCCGGCTAACTCTCTTGCGCTTGTTTGTCACCAATCGATTGTGTGTCTTTCAACCTCACTTTCCCCCTTTGTGGCTAGTTTATCTACGGTTAGCTCTTTTATTTTTTTCTGAATGAGCAAGTTTCTGGCCAGGGCTGCTTGCATTGTATCTCCAAACCGTATACGTTGCCCTGTTGCCCTCCGTTTGAATCGGCGTATTCTGAATATTATTGTTTTGTTACTTGCCTTTCTTTAGACTTCTCTAGCTGCACCGTGTTTTCGTTGGTTTCTGATGAGTCAGCTCGCTGGCCGAGTGTTTAATGAGATCCATATGTCTGTTACAGTGTAAGTAACGGCATTTTCTGCCTACTACTTCCGAAGAACGGCATCAGTGCTAACTGCTGGCTTGCTTTCATTTATAACAAATAGAAAGTGTTGACTATATACAGCTGCTTGAACGTATACCCATGCGTGTCATTTGCTCTTTGATCTATGCATGCCGTGTCACATGCTGCACCAAATTCACATATATTGTTATGTATCTTTTAGTACAGAACGGAAATTTTTTTATCGAACCTCCCTGCCGTCTCCCTTTCTGTTTTCTTCCTTCTCTTTTTCTGCGGGTTTATTCACTTACTGTCAGGTAATGAGTCGACTTCATCCAGCGGACTTCAGCTTGCAGATGAAAAAGAAGAAAATCTTATCCTGTTTACCTTAGGCGCTCATTTCACAGCCTCTTGATGTCTGCATAACACAGACCAAGAGGTCGAAATTGGCGCGGCATAGGCGTGTTAAAATGACTGAATTTATGATGTTAAACGTATAAGGTCTTTATATATGTAGAAAAGACATCGTAGTGAAGGCCATCTGATGGCTGCTTTTTGCCGGTGGTACTTTAGCGAACACCCAAGACACGGTATGCGATGACGTTTTACATTCCAATCTGTTACATTACATTCCAAAGTTCGGTCTTGGTGGTTGGAGTAAACGTATTCGTTTTAGGCAGCATAACACCTTTGCCCTGGTGCTTCAGCGGCACATGAGCAGCGAGAGCACAACAATGTGCAAAGCTACAGAATCGGCTCTATGGTGCAATCTAAATGTATTTTGTAGATTTTAGTCGAGAGAGAAATACTTAGAATCGTGAGTGCACTTGGCGGAATACATTCAGTGTACAGGCAGGTGGTCACTCAGATTTGTTGAGTTCAGGTACTTCAGTAGCGCTTTAGTTACATTATGTGCTCTGAAAGCACATGTCCAGGGTCCTAGAATCTTCTCTACAGAACGTGGTCTGGAGTCCAACTGGTTTCAAACAATCCATAGTGGGCATCGCTGGGCGTCATAGCTAGCGCAGCTGCACAAAACGTTTTCGATTATCTTGTCAGATTTCTTCCTACAGTGAGGAATAGAAAACCGGAGATGCATTTGGTTAACCTCTCTACCTTTACCTTTTTTCGCTTTTTCGCTAGTCTCTCTCTCTCTCTCTCTCTCTCTCTCTATATATATATATATATATATATATATATATACAATATGCAAGACCTATGTAACTTGTTTTGGTGTTTTGGTGTCATACGCAAAGCTATCGGAAAAATAACTCACCTCAATAGCTCAATACGTAAACTGTAGACAACAAAAATTAAAAGGGGGACAGAACCGAGGGGCCCACTTTATTTACTAGACATATCCATAAACTCTTAAAAATTGGCAGTCCTACTTACTAACTTTTGAAGTAGTGAAGTGCTGTTACAACATTCACTACCTAAGTAGTAACTGCAGGTAGTAGACAACAGATATTTACTACCTCACACAATGTGTGTAAGTAAGTAGCACTACTTTTTTAAGAGTGTATAAAGCCAACAGATAATGAAGCCAAAAGCAGCAGAGGTTACTATGCTTTACTTGGCCTCATTATCTGTCGGAGTCTACAAGAACCAAGTCGTGCGCTGTTACGATGATCCTTTTAGCCGTAGTTTCCTTTTATATACTTTATACATTTCGAGATTTCGCATTTTTGTGGACAGGGCTATGTCGACCAGACACTGATACGGATGCTCTCCTATTATTCACTGTAACATCTTGTTCAACCACAGTCCCTTAGTGTTTATATGAAACTGCGGAACCAAGCAATAGGATCATCTTTCTTTGCCACCGCTAATGTATTATATGCAAAAGATATTTTTGAACATTATACGGGAAGTTTCAGTAATTCCTCTATTTATATAACAAATTTCTGTCTATATGCACACGACAATATCCCGTTGTGTCCTTCTTACACGAGCATTTACTTTAATGGATACTCAAGGCCCGCTGTGCATGCGCCTCAACAAAGCTATACTGCCAGGCGCTGATGTGGCTATGGCAACAATTTCTGTTAATGGCTTGCTCGCAACCCTTTCAGCGACATATTCAATGGACCATAGCTTGTGACATGACACGTCGTCCCCAAGTAAATAAACCATTTCCTTTCTTTGTTATGTAGCGCTCGTTTTGCTTTTGTGCATCTCCACTTGTTTTGTGTCGCCTCGAGTGAAAGCCTGTCATCGCGAGTGGCACCTTTGCACTCTTTATCTGTTAGCGTCTCTATTGTAGATATTTTTTTCTTTCCACTTGATTGCGTTTGGATTATTCATCGCTTTGTCATAGCGAAAAAAAAAAGAATTTCTGACAGCTGCTTTATTCGTGATTCGCTCGCCTGTTGCAGCTTTTGTGTACCGAGCACTATCTAATCGACCTAGTGCATTCTCCCTGTTCGTTACCGTTGTTCAGTGTCTGTAACATAATTGACGGGCCCTCTGCGGCGCTGTCAAGTGATACGGGTGGTCACGTTTGTTTCGAAGAATCCCGCAAAATCCGGGCGAAAGGCGTCAACTCGAGAGCTGCGGACAGCAGAGCTTGTTACTTCTGGTGTGTCGCAAAGTGCCGTATAAAGGGTTTAGTGAAAAAGAAAAAAAGAACGCGCTACCAATCAACATGATGAAAAAAAAAGGAATGCAACGTTTCCCAACGTTACCTATCGATTAAGATAAAATGTTGCCACTGCCGTTACGAAAAATGAAAGTAACGTACATATTTAGTTAAACATTTTGGGCAGCCTGTCATCACTGCAGGAATCCAAAAGTATAACATTCGGGACCAGAATGGTCACAAAGGTAACTTATTTGAGAATGTATGTTACAAAAATGTCACAATTTATATGCGTATTCTGTCTCAAAAAATGATGAAATCCTATGGTTACAGCGCAGCTCTGTTTAAGCGAGAAGAAAAAAAGCCAGTGAAGAAGGGAAATACAGACCACAGGAGGAGCACTAGACTTAAAACTTTTGTTTAGTGCGTGACCCTACAGCTCATTACATAGCTCAACTTGTTGTAGACGAGTATCACGCACATGATAAAAACCTTAAGCGTGTGGTGCAGCACACGTTACCAGAAATGTATGATCTCATCATGCACGAACTCGCCCAATCTACAGTACTTCTCTCAAACAACATCTTTTTACAGTTAATACTGAATCAACGAGACCATTTTGCAGAAATATGCACTATTTTAGTAATATTTGTTGGTGGCTTTAGCGGCTGTCTTCAGAGTTATATTTGATTATACTTCTACTCCTATGGCAGATGGTGAAGCTGTTTTAACGATGTGAAATAAAGCACAAAACAAGACTATCATTTAAGAGTTGAGCTCTGAGGCTTATAACTAGACAGTTTGCGTTGTCTGTTTTTTTTTCCTGTTAAGTCCAGGTATATGCGTCTTACTTTCTTTCACTTCGAAATTGCAAACCAAGTGTTGATGAACTATTGACAAATTTATGGTACGTAATCCTTTAAAAATAGTGATCTTACAAAATGCTCAGAGTGCTTCTACTAGCGAAACAAGGTTGCAAATCTTGCAACAGTAAATAATTGCTTAGGTGACATCGTTGCGAAAATGTTAGCGCAGGCAAATTTCCTATAAATTTTGAGCGCCATGATTTTTGCAAAAGTCGCGAGTACTTATATGAAGGTGTTCATAGCCAGCCTCGGCTGCCCAAGAATCGAATAACCGCAAATGCAGCCTAATTTACACAGAACTGAAGTCTTTAATAAAAGAACAATGTTTACGGGCAGTGCTGCAGCATTGTGCGCATGATATATTTATATAAATAGCTACCACCTGGTGTTGAATTTCAGCAGCAGTGGTATTTCAAAACTGTCAGTACATATCATACTTTGCTTTTCACTGAACACGTCCCTATCAATGTTAAATAATTTATCAACAGACCCACTTGATCGTACTTTTGAATTTATAGGATCGGGTGCCTAACCCGTGGCGAACTTTCCATTCAGGGCAATGTATGTAGTAACGCTATCATTAACGTTACGGAAAAATGGCAACCCAAATACTCTACCGCTAGAAGTTTGAATTGGAGTATGTTATTCAGTTACTAAATAAAAATTGATGTGTTATAGATGGCGACAGGTCATTACTCGTAACGCCTTACCACCAACGTCCTCTTCTTTGAGAACTTACAACCGATCATCCGTCGTACGAGCATGAACGAATATGATTGGGAAGACGATGAAACTTTATCCAGGGCTGAATTCTATCTGTAATTGCGGAATAGCAATGAGAAAATAAGTAGAGAATAGGTGTTGACCATGCAAGGGGGCACAGGACAAATGTATGCGTCAAACACATAGTAGGAGCAGTTCACTTTGAAAAAATCACGTGTGTGCAAGCTTTGATTATTTTCAAATCAGGTCCATTACCCTTGAATATGTCAACCTTAAGGTATAGACACATTTAGACAGACACACTTAGAGAAATTATTTCGGCGCTGCACTACCATAATATTTTTTATCCCCTGTGTTTTCTCTGAAATTATTGTAAACATACCTTCCAAGAACTGCACAGTAAACCAACGGTGAAGTGTTTTTAATGCACTTCGCAGGAGGCAAGGTGCGCGAGCGTGGAAATGTAACCATTTTTAATGCGTACGTATTATCTGTATGCAAGTTGGGTGCTTCAATTACTAAACTAAAGCAATATAATTTTAAAAAACTTTGCCTACGATGTAAGCATTCGAATAAATTGTTTCAGTTTATTCTAACTCGGCACATTTCGGTATTAAAGAATACTGCTGATCAATGGTGAAAAGTCCTCTCGATCAATCAGTTTCTTGAATTCGGCCCCTGGTCAATCGGTGAGCTAATTAGCACGTTGCAGCCATTTCTCTAATTTGTGCTTGCCTCTCAAATAAATTTTGTCTGGTTAGAAAAAGCAAAAAATAACAAAGAAGTCAACTTGAACTTCGCACCGCTAACTTCCTAAATATTCAATAACATATATACTTGGATCGATACTTTTGAACTGCCATAGACGACGTGCGCTTCAGGGCACGTTCGGAGTCATCTATGTGATGATCCTGTGCACTTCGCACCTCGTACATACTGATTGTGTGCACCGTCCAATCGCACTTCTATGCGCTCGACACATAAAAAATTTTGTTTAATTCTAATCTAAGGTTGGAGAATATTGCTTTCATATAAAAAGATGCTAGACAATTTTTCAATCCGGCACTCTTCCTTCCAACTCAGTAACTGGGTGCTCCAACCACAAGGTCTCAATAGCACACCATTTCTTTAACAGGCGCATTCGCAAGCACCTGGTGCTTGTATAGCAAGTCAAGTTTTTGCATTCTACCCCATTGCATTGATAGATAGATCGATTTATATGTAAAGTTTCACGTTCCAAAACCATCATGTGATTACGAGAGACGCCGTATAGGAGGGCTCCGGAAATTTCGACCACCTGAAGTTCTTTATTGTGCACAAAAGTTTGATCACTGTCACGCAATTAGGGTGAGGCCCTGCCGATCTGACATCGACGTGTGGCAGACTCGCAGGCTTCCACTTTACGCTTCGGCCTGCGACGCCTGAAAGGCCTCCTGCCTTTGCGTTTGTTTTAATTAAATGCTTGTTTCTGTGTTAGTCAAATGTCCGTGTCTGCTCTATGAGTACGTTGGTCAGGCTCATACATCACCACACATGCAACCCCGCACAGGTCAAACGACCTGCAAATAAATTTGAAATGTGCCACTTCGAGGTCTTTCAGGCGTCACAGGCCGAAGCGTAAAGTGGGAGCCTGCGAGTCTGCCGCACGTCGACGTTAGATCGGTGGGGCCTCATCCGAAGTGTGTGACAAGCACACGGGCTTACATCATTTTCACCTGCATCAAAAACACAGCCATCGCAGCCGGGATTCAATTCCGCGACATACCAGTTAGCAGTCAGTGCCTTAGCCACTAGACCACCGCGATGAGCGTTGTGGTACAAATCACATCAGTTACTTCATTATTCTGTGTTTTTCCGTGAAAAATAAAGAAATGAATATTTCCCCTAAAGAAAAAAAATAATGATGTGAAAATAAGAATTCAGAAGGCAACTCGTAATTGACATGTTTGCAGAGAACTTTTTGCTTTCCACAAAAAAGTCACAGCTTTGCCGCAAAGGTGAAGCAATGAACGTGATAGCAACAAATTGGAAGGTCACACGCAGAATGACAAGCAGATCCAAACGTACCTCGCGTTTCTTACACACAAAGAAGGCACGAAACGTACTCACAGGCACAGATTAACGCGAATAAGTGTCTCAGTTGCTACTTCGCTGTGTCTGAAAAGCACGCCTTTTGCGCAAATGGAGGCTGTGTACAACAATTGCAGCGAACTTTGTGCGTCCGGCGTCCGGTAACTACAATAGAATCGTTCCGACGAAACTCAAAAGCTAGCCAAGACGTACGATTCCTCACACTGCAAGATAAGGGCACGCGATCGAGCATACAGCCCCTTATTTTCTACGTGGGTCAAAGTACGCGTGAGAGATGAGAGCCACCAGGCGCTCACTGCGCTATCTTGCTGATAATGCTGAAAACATGATAGTTCCCCCGAGACGCCCGCCAACAGTGGTAAGTAGTAGATATGAATAGCTTGCCGTCTGAACGTTGAAATAGGTACCTCTCGGTGGCTTAGTAATAAAGAAAAAAAACCTCTCGGTGGCTTAGTAATAAACAAGAAAAAAAACCTCTCGGTGGCTTAGTGGTTAACGCCTCGCATTCATGACGCGGAGGTCCCACGTTCGATTCCGCGCGCTGGAGTCTTTTTTTCTGGGATTTTTTTTTCTTTTTTTGTGTTTTCATATATATAAGTACGTATACATAAACGGTGCATAACATCGACGCCGACGCTGTTGGTGAAATTCATTCGAGAGTGTCCATATAATTGCTATTGGTAGAAAACGTTCACAAACACAGAGTCATGTACAAAGTGTAGCGCAAGTGTATTATAGCGTGTATTATAGCGCAAGCTATTTTTTTATGTTGACTAACAGTCAAGATATAGTCGTATCGTCAAAAAGCCATTTTTTGGTGTTGTGGCTGATGCAGGTTGCTGAATATTATTACATGGTGCCTCTAGAGGAAAGCTTTATGCAAACACTTTTTTGGTATTGCAGAAAAAGACACTAGCTGAAGTGTAAACTAAGGCTTTGATATGCGGGGTTGGGCATCCCGAAAGCGCCATTAGATTATTAGAGAATTCGTAGTGGACGGCTCCGGAAATTTTGACCCCTTGTGGTTCTTTTACGTACACTCAAATCTCAGCGCACGGGCTTACAGCATTTCACCCTAAATCGAAATTGTAGCCGCCGCTGCCGGGATTTGATCCCGCGACTTGCAGGCCAGCAGCCGTGTACCTTAGCCACTATACCACCGCAGCGGGGCAATTCTACCCCATTGCATCACTGTGGAATATTTTGTTAGGCTGTTTTGCCTTCGCGATTGGCGCATGTTTTGTGTTAGCTACTCCACCGCCCTGGTAGCGTTGCGGTTATTGCTAAGCATGAGGGCGTGGGTTTGATGCCCTGCCACGGTGGTCGCATTTTGACGGGAGTGAAAAGCACAAATGCCAACGTGAAGAGATCGAGGTCACGCGATTCAACAACAGGGGGATAAAACCAAATTAGGATTCTCCACTACAGCACCACTCATAACCATATCGTGGTTTTCGCATGCCCCAAACCTAAGATTATAATAACTTCTCATGTAGTTTCAAAAGGGCTGAAGTCCATTTTTATAGACATCGCAAAAAGTGCTTTGATCTTATAGGCTCTATTTTTAAACATAGTGAGCACTCATCGCGTGTCATCGTAATACAGAACCTCAGTTTAATAATACACAATTTGCAGGATCACTTCATGCATGTTTCCTTTAGTCATTTTCTTACAATGTGAACCAAGATGATATGTAATGTTATCAGACTAAACAAAAGACTTGGAGCTATCACAGGCGTCCACAGTGAAATTCAATACCAGATTTCCCTCGATGTTATCACAAAGTAAGCCCTGTCTCTCCACGAGTGAATTCATAAGCTTTCAGAGAAAGTTCACTTGCACACTGAACAGTCGCAATTTATTCGTGTTTATGTCCTTTCGTTTAGTGCTGGTGCCAACGTAGCTGTGCACTCTGAGCCGACACATTTATTCTGTGATAGACTATAGTATTGTGCACAGAAGAGACATCAGACAGGCAAACAACGAACGTACGAATGGCAAATACTACCCATCTAAGCTAGCGATTCAGGAGAGTACTCCCCGGTAATCGATTGCACCCCAGCTGTTCCGTAAAAATCAAAGAGACATGCGCGCGGTGAGGAATAACACGAACATGCTATTGTATACGCGGGAAGGAGGCAATGTGTGACCAATGCTTTCCTGTAGTTTTTCATGTTTGCCGCTGAAAGAATGCAGCCCTCTTCCAATCTTGTCTGCATCCACTGGCAAAGGCTATAGTTCTAGAAGGACACTTGACCTATTACATAGCTGAGGATGTAAAACTTCCTCATTGATCGTTTATTTATAGGATTTTTTCACGCAACAATTGCGACAAACGATAATACAAGTCAGCCCACGCACATATGCTTACACAAATGTTCTTTAACTTCAGGGAGATGTACACTGTGGGTATTGAATAATTCCTTTTGAGCATCATGAACTGCCACCAAACTCATCGCGCCCTGCCGGCTGCTTTCTTGGCGAGTCATTTACCTTATGCTCTTCAAAAAAAAAAAAAATCCCCGAACAACCGTTAAATATTGGTATTGTTTCTTTGTCGGAGCTTCACCGAACGTGTCGATATATAAGCTCAGATATTATTAGATAGTTGCGGCTTAACTTTAGGGTCAGTGTTAAGGCTTTTCGAGATTCGTAGATAAGCCGTGCGCCTATTTTCATAATTTTTAAACAACAGAACGTTTTTGCATGACTTGTACTTTCTGATCAATTAAGAGGCTAGTGGGTACATCGTATAGTGATAAGCCGAGTACATATGCAAGAGAGTCCCTTTGCTTTCATAGCAGCACTTATTTAGTCCCAGATGTCCTCGTTTACAGGTCGCATGAGATGGTGACACTCACTGGAGAGTAGATGCACTGGAGAGTCTGCCGGAGAAAGGGCACCATATGTGGAGTAACTCCATTCACCGATAGAACACACCGGAGAGCTTCTAGGGAAAGTGGTGTCACCATTACGTTTCATTTCCCTTTCGAAAACGAGAATGCACTTGGCGTGTCGAGTCTTAAATAACATTCGCGCGCAGAGAAGGCATGGCGAAAGGTATAGCGCACCATGAAAGGTATGAACCAAGAAAGTGAAGACAGGAAGATGGGTGGAGAAGCGGTTCGAGTTGAGCCATAGATACGAAACAGATATCCAAACTCTATAGAGGCAAAAACTCAAGCTGGCTAACGGGAGTGATGAGTAATACACGGGTTTGCTTACGGTCTTCATACTTGCGAGCAGCAAATTGCATTTGTGGCTTCGTTTATTGCCGAGTTTCTGTTTTGCTTCGAAGGACATAACGAACCCTTTTAAACTTCGGGGCCCAGTTTGAAAGGGTAAGCCTAAAATATTACGGTGGTGATGCACAACTGCTGAACATTTGGTGATTTTTGTTTCGTGAGAAAACAGCTCCAAGACACACAAACACGCATGGAGCCAGAAGTACGAGGATTAGACAAATCCGTGTACTACCTATCATTCCCATGCTCGCTGAAACGTCGTGCGTTGCAACTCCCATAGACACTAATGTGAGAGTTTTCTCTAGTGTATATTTAGGAAGCTCTATGGTTCACACCTTTTATAGATATTATACGGGCGCATTGTCCTTGGCCAGAGCTGGATTTACCCAACTTTATGGATTAACTCAATTAGTTGGATTTACTAATTTTCTGTGGCACAATTGTTGAGCTAACTGCTGTATTTTTTCATTTTTAGTCAACCAATAAAAAGTAGGAGGTTTTCCCAATTTCAGAGGTACAACATACTCATTTTATGACGATAATTTTTTTCTGTCGCACAAGCAACAATTTGCTCAGCAGATTTACTGTGAAAAAACAGGCGGTGGTTAGCGATATATAAGAGCTTATAAGACTGAAGTTGACGCCCACACGAAGCTTGTGTGATTTTAAAGGAACCCACGAAGGATGGGAGAAGCAACAATTCCAATGATGCGTCCCTCGTTTTTCAAAATTGTTTAGAATGAAGTTAGATTAGTTTGAAAGTGTTTCCAGTTTACGCGTTTAAAACACGTCCTGGGAGAGCAAATCGTCAAATGTTCCACGCGAGTTCGCACAGCTCCTTGCGGCATAAACTCTGCACGTCTCAGAGCATGAGTTAAGGCCATTCGTTATAAAATTACAAGAAAAAATATCCAAGAGAAGTTAAGCACTTTTCATGAAATGCAAATACGAAAGAAATAATGTGCAATTAAAAAAATTGTCCCCGTATCTGCATGTTACACTGCTAATGTCATCGAAAGACGATAGTATTTGGTTTGTAGAAAGTGAATAAAATGTTTATTTGATGTTCCGTGCAAGAAAATCGGTTAATGGTATGCGGGAGGCGCTGCGTTAAAGTGTCTCGAGCGTGCAGCGGAGGCGAACGAACGCATCAAGTCACGTCATACGTGAGACATGAGCGCTATCTGGCAGTTATTCTGAAAACAAGGCGCACGCGCCCTCCGCGCCCGTCTCAGAGAAGGTAAGGTTTAGAACGCAAGGCGACGGGTAGGTGCCACCATTGTGTCGTCTGAGCAAAGCGTTAGAAACACTTGCCTTTTCGTGCAACCGTTGCCTGGTTAGCGCAACGTGATAAAATCTAAGGTCTTTATAATTACTTATGTAAGCCTTTTCTAGTAAAAGACACACATACGGAACATTGACGTGTTGATATGGTGCCTCAGATATGCGCAATAATTGCTGTTTGATTGACAATCACACAACTATGAACGCTGAATCTTGAGAAATATTGGTGGGCACTGCGGATGGTGTTGGCCGTTTGGAGTATTATTTGTCCACTTTGGTGCCGTTTAGGGTATCCTTAAGGGCGGACAAACAGACAAATGCACAGACAGACGCACAGACTGACAGACGAAAATTTTTGCAGCGAAGGTCCCCAAGAAAGACTATTGTCTATAAAAACCCAAGCCAGCAAGCGGCATCAGACTGTAGTGCCAAAGCTGCAGGCCGTCGACGTTCTTCGTCGGTGGTTTTGTATAGGCCTGATCACACGCAGCCGTTCTAGTGCGTCAGCACGTGGAATTGTGACGTTGTGTGCGCGCTCTACTTATAGAGAAAGCTAGCGCACAGTTTCGCGTAGCCAAGCGCACTCTTCTGCTATAGAAAGAGGGCGTGGCGCCACGTCAGAAAGCCCCGTACTGACGCGCTGCAACGAGGGCGTGTGGTCAGGCCAGACGTCTCGCCCTGGAGCGACTCCTTCCCTCTAAGAGGAAATCTGCGTGCTGACTGTAATTTTTTTAGAAAAGCTGCGTTATCTTATAACGTTTTCAGGACTTCTACATATGTAGGATGTCCCAACTAACTTTAGCGAAGCTATCGAAACATGTACGCTGCACAATTGTGTGGAATGAACAGTTTTCTCTCCTCAGGAAAGTTTTGCCACCTGGAGAGAGTGAAAAAGAAAGAAAGAAAGGGGAAAATTTCACTTCACTTTTTGGGATAATTCTAGCCTCCTAAGAGATGACGCTCTTGGCCTGCCGAAAAGAACAGAACACTCTGAAAACAAAGAAAAATGTGCAGCCGCGGCCACGTCGGTGTAGAGCACTCGAGCAGCCGGTTTTTGCTGTGCGGGGCGAGATCTTGAGTCAGTTTCTGGCTCTGAAGTGGTCTACCAGGAGCAAGGGTGGCCTAGTTGTCAGGCTGACTAAGTCAGAGCCCAATACTGCCTCCAGGTTTCTCCCCAGAGAGCAAAAACCGGCTGCTCGCGTGCTCTACACAAACGTGGCCCCAGCTGCACTTGCACACACGAATGAAAAAACATTTTGTGATTGCTCTCACATGGCCAGCAAGACTGGCAAATATTTGTAGGTTTGTTTAATATAAACAACATCAATAACAACAGAAAAGAACATCCAGCAAGAAACAGTGTGTGAAATATTCGCGTGATCTCAAAAACCAAGTTTGCCCTATGCAAGCCAACCTTATCAGATGCTATTGCAGAGCGTGGAAACTTCAATTTATGTATGTGTATTAACGCAAGCACACAACTATTTGGAGCGGTCATCGTATTTAAAAGTGCCCCGCCCAAAACTGTTTTCAGAGACAATAATACCAACAGATTCCATTTCTTAATACAGACCCACTTACTTCTAACTATTTCTGAGCACTGCTGGTGTCGGGATGAGCTATCACGTATAACGTTTTGCATATTGAGCCCGACGTAAACATTACGCAGGACAGAGATCAGCAAGAGGTTGTGTGTTTTATCATGCACGCTGCTCTAATGTATATATATATATATATATATATATATATATATATATATATATATATATATATATATATATATTTGTGTATGTGTGTGTGTGTGTGCGTGTGAAGAAAGTGATAATAGACACATGTTGCATACAGCGTGTGTACATACGTGACGACAGTTACCATCTCGTCCGTGGCACTTTTTTAAAGTAATAAGTACTTTAAGTACTTTTTTAAAGTAATAAATTATGGATTACTTTTAAGGAAAAAAATGAAGCACACATTTGAAACAAACACATCACTTCGTTGGCGCCACTAGGCACGTACTCAAACATGCGGCGAACATACGTCATACTGCCTTAGGTTGACTCATAAGCGACTTTGAATTAACCTATGATATTTTTAACTACATCCACTCAATATCGTGGCGTAAAGAACCTCTGAGTACTCGAGACGATTGGTTTCACCACACAGATAATACAGTTGAATCGTTGGCTTCAGACAATTTTCAAACGTCGTTACAGCTTTTGTCCTAAATTATTAGATCACTGCTCAGCCAAACAATTTGTTCAGACGCAAACGACCAACGTTTATTTTCTAGTGCGCCTGGTACTTACATTGAACGAAAAGAAACCTGCTGGCACGACACCCTTACAGAGTAGTAGAAAGGTAGTGGTACTTTGGCGGTACTTCAATTTTATGAGGTTGTAATCGACCATAGTTGCGATTACTAAATCTGACCTAATTAGTTAAAATTCACAAGGGCTCAGTTTAAGCACCACTGTGAACCTTAAATCAGAGTGGAACTGTCCGGAGAAAACAGGCACGCCAGGTTCTCTTCTCTTGCGAGACTGGCTGTCACTACTCTCCTTCTTATTACAAATCCGAGAAGCGCGCCCCATCACGCTTCCTGCCGTATTTCAAACGTTCTTTGGAAACTATATCGTCAGGCACTTTGCGCCGAACGCAACAAATTGGAAGTGATGACTCTCTCACGTGCCACATGTGGTCGCTGTGTTTTGCTTTTCATCCAGTTGTGTTTATTTAACGACGCCAGCAGAAAAGTGAGATCCGAAAACGAAAGCATAAACGCATTACGGACATTTGCCTTGGCGCGTTTCAGCCTCAGAAATCGCTCCAATATTCCGCTCGTTTCACGCAGGACGTATGAAATACACAATCCTCTTTACAGTGCACTCCGCATCCACGTTTCTCAGTAGCCTCGCTAACTTTTCTCTTTCTTCCCAAACATCAGACAGACTAGCTCGCAGAAATGGTCCTTTTTTCTGTTTCTTTAAATTACAATTTCCGGAGCTTATCCTCTCGAGACAAAGTAGTGTTTCCCCAGCACGGCATCAAATGCACGGAGAAGCATATTTTGCGCCGTATAACGTCTCTGCTTTGCGGTGGCCGCTGAGGGCTAGAAAAAAAAAAAAAAACTTAGGCACACGTTCGCATCGGGCCCAAAAAAGTGATGCGCTTTAACACACAGTGACGAGATTGTATTTAATGACAGATATGCAATGCGTGTTTTTGTGTGTAAATAAACAATCGCTCTTCGATCAGTTCATGCATGTGTTTTGCGTGTGCGTGTGTGTGCGCGCGCGATATTGAGGGGAGCAACTGCGTGTTATGCATTAGTGGCAAGCCTAGTCCTCGACTCGAGAAACATGGGTAGAATCCTGTTCGCTTCCCCTTAAAGTGCTCACTTCCTTTACTTCCCCTCAACAAGCACCTTAATTACACCGTTCCTTGCTAACTACTGTTAAGCATGCGTGGAATCCGATGCATAGATCAGCATTTCATCTCAACGCATTTAAACGCATCTTTTCGCCGGGCCTTCACTGCATGCATAAATGAATTTGGATACTTTCTTACGATATCAATTTTTAAGAAAGCCGCGGAGACGTCTTAGGCACTCGTGTTTACTTAAACACGCTATAGAGCTGGCAGGAGGTGTTGTGTTCACAGCGCCAGTTGTCCATTATGTTGTTCACGCTCGCCCACCTGCGTGCACTTGAACGAAAGCGATCGCGTAAACCTCGTTGCCTACACTTGGAGCTCCTAATTCAGAAGCATTACACACCCGCTCGTTTTCCTCATCTTTCAATAAATATTTAAGGATGAGAATGAGAGTACAAGGCAGCAGCGAGAAATGCGACAAGATCACCCTGCTAAACTAAGCGCCTTCGAAGAGCCAGCAAAGTATGCAGGTTAGGCTGTCGTTGTACGTGCAAGAGCGTATACGTAATCGCCGCATCGGCATAGGCAAAATTGCTTTCCTATCCCTTCGCTACCACGCGCCTCGTCTTACAACGCAAATTCAATTCCCATGGATTGATGCGCTTGTGCACGACCATATTTACTCTTCTTGCAATCATATCGATCGATGCACAGAGCATCGCTCTCGTGCACTCGATGGGCATATATATAGTCGTGATTCTTTATATGTGTAATATGCGAAAGCGCATTCGTGCCTGGCTGTGCACTATATACTATAAAGAGGTGACAAAGAGAAAACAGATGTATGTATGCATCATAGAGATAAGTTGAATAACTGACATAATAAAAGCCCACAGAAATTCCCCGTTCACGCTTTTTGTGGCTGCTATAAAACAGTTAAAAATATGCGAGCTTTGTGCCAAATCCTTTGTTTCAGCCTTGTTTATTAATTTGTTGTTTCTCGTGAGCGATAAGCCAAAACAATCGCGTTTTCTTGTTTCCGAAATTCTGCTTTTCACGGTGCTTGCAACAATATACGACAGGCGTCAAGTATAATGCTTCGAATATAGGTAACTCGCATACCGTTCCACGCCATTCTATAAATTGCTTATGGGAAGCCAGTGCTGCCCTGGTGGCGCACCTACACTTTCTCCATGCGCCCATAAAATTTACGCGATGCCCACCTTGGCAAGCTGGCTGAGAACTAGCTAGTAGGACAGAACTGCTGCAAGGTGTACTATACACGGGCGCGTTTTAACGTGCATCGTACGCGTCGCACACGCTGAAACGCATGGTGAATGGCGTGCGGCACTGCCTTCGGCCTTGCCCGACGTGCGTCGTGTTGTATATAGGTACTTTGGCACGTGCAAGACCTGCGAATAATTGGACACTTCACTGAAAACTGCGACGCGGCGGGCGAGCAGCCATGCCAGCGATTATTCTCCGCTATGGTTTAAGCGATGTGGTGTGCGCGGTCGGATACCTTCGCGAAAATGTGTTGTCGGTAGGACGTACGCTGTACGATGTGAAGTACGTCTATGTGCGCGGAATAAACAGTGTGACCTTTTGACGTGGTGTCAAGCGCTTTACGGCGTAAACTTACAGGTAAGTGTGTTCAAATATAGCGCTTTCGAAGTTCGACGTAGTGGGCAAGTTGCTCGTAATGCGCCCAGTTTGAAGTAAAATTAGTAGTTCCTCAGGCAGCACTAAGGCAGCATCCGGCCCAACGATAGCTCTTTGGAGCGAGAGTATCACATTATGTAGTTGGTAGTCGCAGCTCTTGCACTATATATATAATACAGAAACTGTTTCGCTACACGTTTTACTTTATGGTGTGTTCAACGGCTAGCATGAACCTACAAAATTATCGTATTGCAGTCTTTGAAATAGGTTTTAGGGGCGAAGCTCCTTAGGGCGTGGGCTGTGCGTCCCCTGCAGCCTGTATGTAGCCATCTCTAGTTTAGTTCTTGCAGTGTTCACTAGATGGCGGTACCATCCCCTGTATCTAGCCACTTCTAGTTTAGTTCTTGCAGCGTTCACTATATGGCGGTACCGTCTCCTGTATGTAGCCACCTCTCGTTTAGTTCTTGTAGTGTTTACTAGATGGTGGTACTTGTAGCTGATGATGAAAAGATGCAAGATGTTATAAACTAGAAAGCGGTACTTGTAGTTGATGAAAGACGCGACATCTTATAAAATAGGAATGATGTCACATATGGCGCGTGTCATTGGTTGAAGGCAATCGTTCGATTTAGTGCGGCGACGTACGCTAGGGGGAGCGATTTAATAAAATCGAGTGGGCAAAATGTACAGAGGATTCATGGTTTACCAGGTTTACCTCCGGAGCTTCGCCCACTCATCATCATTCACTTCGTGGATATGGCGGAATTTTTTTTGAATCTGATGGTGAACCGTGAAATAAATGTCTAAGGCAACCTTCACATGAAAGGTTAGTGCAAAGAGGAGAATAATGATTTTAGTGCAAATGCAAACATGTCGCAGCGGTGGTGCTTTAACAAAGTCAACTCGCCGTCATCCGCAGACCATTCGCAAGCTTGAGGTGAGCCTTCGTCTATGCGTTGCACTTAAAAAAACAATGCCTTTGAACAACCTGGTGGTAATTGGCTTTGGTGATTCCGTGGTTTACATGTAGTGTGTGCGTGCTCAGTAATGCACCATGCATAGATTCACGGTTTTTCTAGCAGTCTTCGTCTTGTAGCAGGTGTGAAACTGTGCACGTGAAAGTAGGATGTAATACCATTTTTACTCTAAAGTGACACGAGCTTTTTTTTTTTCGCGAGTGCATTTTTTAATCGGGCTATTGCCAGGCGTCCGTCAGGATACGCAGTCCACCGCCCTCTCCCACAGGAACAGCTGCGGTGGCGCACGTCTTTAGCAACCGAGCCCGTACCATGTCACGCTTCGGCGTCGGCCGTTGTCAGCAACAGCTGCGGGCGCGTGAGCTTATTTTAACCGTGCACGCTAGATAATAGAGGTGGAAAAGCATACCGCGTTTTTCGCGACAGAAAAACGAAACTTGCGGCAAACGGTGCTATTGGCTGCACGGTGTAAAAAACAAAATAAAACACTATTCTTCTAACGCTGGTTTCTCATGAGCGAAACGCCATTATGGACGCTATGCAATGCTTTCTGATTACCTCTCGGTTCCCTTCGGGGAGTTAGGAGCATTTTTTAAATTTTTACTACCAAAGCCGACCCTCGCGTACCGAGTATCGACATTCTATTTTTTTCCTTTCTAGACGTAACAGAATGTCCCCGCTCACGTGAAAATTGTGGTCGTGTTACAATGTAATACATATAGTGTGTGTAATAACGCAACCGAAGTTGCTCTTGTGCTTTCTTGAACGTTTTCAAGGCAAGTCTGATTTAAAAGACTCGTGATATTTTCCAGAGCACCAATCTCTGCGCAATGGTGGAGATCGACGCCGGAAGGAGTCAAATATGCGTTCTGTGGATATTTTTTTCTTTTATGAAAAACGTTTTGTGGTTGTGGCATTCATGAATACAACAATAATGCTGGTCTCGGAGCTTCTTTTACAGCAAAAGCTGTTGTGAGATAACAAATCGGGTCACGCGCAGTTGTCCACCGCCGTTAGTGTCCGTAACCACATCGCACGAAAGTAGAAAAAAAGTTAACCTTGCACAAAAGACACAGTGAGACCCGAAATCTGAGTCTTCTGCGTGCCAGCTTAGTATTCTACCACTGAGCTACGTTGGTGGTTCTGACTTGTTGGCGAACCTAGCACCAATGAAACAGTGGGGCTTGAACCCGGGTCCGCTGGGTGCTAGCCCAGTATTCTACCACTGAGCTACGCTGGTTATTTTTTCTTTATTTCCGGTAAACTGTGCAATGGCAGCGTCTGTCACGTTGTTTACTTCCTGGCTCACTTGCACATGTGTAGGCGAGTCATATTTAGCCTTTTACGATGATGTGTGCCACTGGTGCTACTTAGAGGAAGACAACGTGGTCCGACGATGAGACACGAGTGCAAAAGTAACAAATACGGTATTGCGCTACAAACTCAACAATGGTCACTGTCATAATTTCTAAAGTACACTTCACTTTCTCGTGTAGCAGCGAACCGCCAAAATGACACTTTGTGAGCGTAAGTAAACTCGCTCAAAGTGCTCTTCCTGTGCCACGTGTGACAGGGGTATAAGATGACAAATATTCTGCAGTGGCATCTGATTGAGTGGTGGTACCGATGTTCGTGTTAACTTGCATGACGTTTGCATACAAAAAAGCGACGTCATGACAGAGGTTACAACACACAGATCAAGAGAACAGAAACAGATAAGTCTTTTCAATACCATGCACATGGGAGCTCTTTTTAACGTCGTTAAAAAGCTCGTTTCGCAAAATTCCGTCATCGGCGTCGTTGGTTGTCAGCGAAAAATTATCATCTTATGCACGACTGAAAAAAATTGAGAACGATGCAAATAAAATAAACAAAATATAAAATATCCCGTGGCAGTATGCACATGTTAAGGCGTGTTTCTCTTTTTTTTGGGGGTGGGGGTGGGGGGCAACCATCCCTGCACTCTTCTCAACCATGCCCAGGCAACCACGTTTCCTGAGCGTGTATATGCAGCGGTCTTGATGGTGTAGCGCAAGCAACGTGTACGGACAGCTTCACGAAAAACACGTTCTGTAGCTTTTATATAGATAGAGATAGATATGTGTGATTTAACGTTCCAAAACCACCACATGATTACGAGAGGCGCCGTAGTGGAGGGCTCCGGTAATATGAACCACCTGAGGTTCTTTAACGTGCACCCAAATCTGAGCACACGGGCCTACAACATTTTCACCTCCAGCGAAAATGCAGCCACCACAGCTGGGATACGATCCTGTGACCTGTGATTCTGCAGCCGAGTACCACTGCCACGAGACCACCGTGGCGGGGCTGTAGCTTATATATGCCGCGATATTTACGCACCCACGATTATCCATTTAGTGGATCAGACGTTACGTAGCTTTTACGAACTACTTCAAGCATACAATCTGACAAACTGACTCTTCAGAGTGCTCCGAATGCGGATCTCTGTAAGACCTAAAACCCTCCATGTACGAGACTGCCACTGCTACTGTTCAGAGCGACATATACTGCAAGTAGCACTGCGCTTCCAATGCTTCCAGAGTTTGAAGCGTGGAGGGAGGGGCTTAAGCACAATTTTTTTCGAGGGGGGTGAGGGGGCATCACCTTGATCAGAAGGGTGGCCAGGCAGGCAGATTCGGTCGAGTGTCATGTTCTGCTCTGTAGGCTATGGCAAAAAAAAAATCATGCGGGGGAAGGGCCACGCCATCGCTATTTTACTGCGTGGAGGTACCTTCTCGAAGTCGGGCACTGGCAGAATACCACTCGTGCTTTGGGCAACACCAAAGCATTGCTGATAAACCTAAGGACAATAAGGTTTTAAAAAATATTATTAATTCGTGTGTGTGTGCACACTTGATCTTAGTATATGCTATAGTCCTCACTCGATATCAGGTGAAGCCAGCCAAGTGAACGCCCAGGCTGACATCGCCGCGGAAGCATGTCTAACGTGAAAGATATTTATAGTAAACAAGTTTATCTCTATTTCTTGCTTCTTTACATTGTTCACTGAACAGAAGAAAAAAAGTACACGTCGTAATCGACATGGACCAACCTACTTCCAATGGGTACCAATAATATACGCGCTTGCCCCAATAGCGTTTCATTGAACCGGTACTAGAAAAAGCCCAATTTCAAAGCTGCGCCAGAGAGGTGGCCCCGTGGCGGTCACAAGAACTAGTGGCACTGCTGTCAGATTTTGCTCCCGCGGCCCGGGGCACGCGTGTTGTGCTCGGTGGCGGCGACAAGTGAACGGTTAGTGCGAATGGTGCGCTGTATTCACACGTCACTTCTCGGACTGTTCTTGGGACTGAGTAGTTTCTTGTGCGAAAACGCGTTTGTCATGCACGAAGCGTAGCGAGGGAGGAGCAGATTTATCTCCAGTGGGGTACGCCGATATGCTTTTCGCAGGGCTCCAATAGTATCGACCGCAATAACGACTCCGCTCGTTTATTTGATCGTTCATTCATTTATTTATTTTATTTGCAAACATGCTTACACAGTAGCGGACGTGAAGATAAAAGCTGCTATAAGCAGCTTGAGAACCTCACAGCATATCTCCCTGTCTCTTTCGCCGTGGAGTGACGGGCTAGCAGACGTACGATCATATGAAAACTTCCTGTCCAACTTTGCCTGTTACCCGAGAGTTCATATTGTCGTGCAAATAATAATAATAATAATAATAATAATAATAATAATAATAATAATAATAATAATAATAATAATAATAATAATAATAATAATAATAATAATAATAATAATAATAATAATAATAATAAACATTATTACTATATTATTATTATTATTATTATTATTATTATTATACTTATTATTATTATTATTATTATTATTATTATTATTATTATTATTATTATTATTATTATTATTATTATTATTATTATTATTATATCAACTGTCGTCGGGGACCACAACGGGGCGAACCTCACAGATCAAGACATGGACGAGGGTGGTTTCCGCCTTGTGCGACATCGCAAAGACAGGACGGTGGGCATTCCTGTGTTAATTGCTCCAAAATCCGAAGCAGCTAACTTGAGGCAAGTGAACCCTATTGACCTATACTCTGAAATTGAAACGATTCTCGGTGGAGCCCCAGTTAAGAGCCGTTTCACAGCAAAGGGAGCCCTGCTCTTGAATATAGAGACAGAACACCAAGCTAATATGCTTCTAGAGACCAATACTATCCGCGGCCTTGCCATATCTGCCCGTGTACCACACAGTTACATGAAAAATACATGCATTATAAAAGGGGTCCCAAGATGGTACTCGGACGAAGAGCTGTTAACCTACCTGAGACCTCAGCGAGTATACCACGCAAGAAGAATCATACGACGAGTCCAAACCTCATCCACCGAATGGGAATCAAGGCGCACTGACTCTGTAGTTCTCACATTCGCTCCAAATTCGGAACGCCCAGAGAAGATCAACCTTGGCTTCACCAGACACGAGTTGGTAGACTACGTGGAGACGCCACCACGCTGTTTTAAATGTCAGCGTTTTGGACATGTTGCTAAGCACTGTCGTGGGGAACAAAGGTGTAAGCGCTGTGGGGGGACTCATGACTTTAAGACTTGTACAAGTAAAGAAAAACTTGTGTGTGCAAACTGTGGCGGCGACCACCCAGCTAGCTACGGCCGATGTCCAGCACGAACAGCTGCGCAGCGAAGAAATAAGACGTTTGTCCTCGGCCCGAAGACTGTGAACGAACCATCGCTCACAAAGAAGACGTCCGGCGCGCCACAGCATGGCGGTTCAGATAACGAGCATGCAGGAAATTTTCCGCGCCTAAAGCCGACAAGAGCTGGTACTGAGTCAACGCAAGTGCTCAACGCTGGTGAAAATTGTATCACGAAAGAGTCCGCCAAGCGCACCTACGCTGATGCACTGAGCCCACCTCAAGTACCATCTGGAAGCCAACAGCAAGAAAACCTCGAGCACGTTATTCGCGCTCTGTTCACCGCACTACGTTCACACGTCGCTAAGATGCCTGCGAGTTCAACGAAGGATATGTTGGAAGCAGGCCTGGCTCTAGAGTCAGTGTTACTTTGCTCTGCTTCCACAAACACACAGTAGAATAATGGCAATGTCTCGCCCACCTTGTCCATTTCGTCCTTCAAAAGTACCCTTAATAATGCAATGGAACTGCGCCGGTCTTCTAAAACGCCTGTGCGAACTCAACCTTTTCCTGCGCGACATTCCAATGCCGATTCTAGCCCTCTCCGAAGCCGGTCTACCGAATGCATGGACGCTCCCAGGGTACACCCGACACGGCAACCCGAGCATAACGTCGTTTGCAAATGGAAGCGCAATGATATACATAAGGCGGGAAATCCCTCACGTCGCCTTACCAGTGCAAGGCCTCTGTTCCAACTCACTGGAAGTCACTGCTGTGCAAGTGTGCCTGGGAAACCGAAAACTGAGTGTGGTATCGGTGTACATAAGCCCACGAAAAAAGGTCTCTATGGAGACTTTCCTAAAGGACCTTTGCACTCGATGTCCCGCACCTCGAATAATCTGTGGTGATTTTAACGCGCACCATCCACTCTGGGGAGATAAGAGTGTCGATTTTCGAGGCAAGGAACTTCTAGCAGCTGCGGATGCTGCCGACTTATGTGTGGCGAACGATGGTAAACCCACATTTTTCAGGCCACCAGATTCATGGAGTGCAATAGACCTTGTACTTCACTCCACGGACCTTCTGGTATCATCGACCACGGCTCCAGACAAGATGGGCAGCGACCATTTCCCCATATTCACCAATATCCTGGGATTTCGAACAGCTGGTCGACAATTCTGCAATGTAACACGCTGGGACACCTACAGAGAAGTGTTGGACAAATCCACTGGTGAGCTGTTCGCAGATATGTTGCAAAGCAAGCGATCAGCAACTTCATTGCTGAAACTGCCCGACCATTTTCCTGCTCCTGACTTGAAATCGAAGAACCTCTGCGCAGCACGTAGACGGGCGGAGCGAAATAATGAGAACAAAAGGAAATCCGTCTGCGAAAACCGAATATAACAGGATAAACGCTGCGATTCGTCGCCATACAAAAAAATTAAGACGAAATCAATGGGCCGCTTTCTGTGAGAGTTTATCAACGTTTACGCCCTTGACAAAGATATGGGCAGTAATAAATAGTCTTTCTGGGAAGATCCGAACACACAGGTCATTCGAAGCACTCGCTTTGAAACAAGGGATAGATGTGCAAACCCTTGCAGAGGATTTCGCAGACGTGTACATATCTGGTAGATCAGCAGGAGCGGCGATTCCTCTGTCACCCCAGTTTTTTCACACGATGTATACGCCATTCACCTTCCGAGAGCTGGATATGGCACTTAGCAAATTAAGAAGACGCTGTGCCGTGGGTCCCGATTTGATCAGCAATCAAATGCTGACAAATCTGCCATATGAGCGAAAAAGGGCCCTTTTGGACATATTTAATCATGTCTGGAGCACGGGAGAGATCCCATTTGTTTGGAAGACAGCTTGGGTGGTGCCAGTATTAAAGTCCGGAAAGGATCCTGCGAGCCTCGCGTCATATCGACCGGTATCTCTTACATCATGCGTATCTAAGCTGATGGAAATATTAATATGTACAAGATTAACTTGGTACCTTGAACAAGGAAGACAATGGCCATCGTGTATGACCGGTTTTCGCCCACGACTGAGTGCTCAGGACAGTGTTTTGGACCTATTAAGCCACATCGAGCACCACCGTGTCAGCGGACTCTCGACACTCGCCGTCTTCATGGACGTTGCCAAGGCATATGATTGTGTGCTTCGGGCAGGCATCGTGAACGGGCTCCAAGCCATGGGTGTGTCGGGAAATGCTCTTCGGTTCATACATGAGTTTCTTAGAGACCGTTGTGTCCGTGTTAAGCTTGGAAATGTAATGAGCGAAGAGAGACGCGTTTCCCTCGGCGTCCCACAAGGAAGTGTTCTATCTCCCTTGCTTTTTAACGCTGCCATGGCCAGCCTTCCCGACACTCTGCAGTTAGCTCTGAAAGCAGTTAAAATATCCATCTACGCCGATGACATCTGCATTTGGATCTCAGGGTACCAGCACAAACGTTTGGCCCGGATAGCACAGAGCGCTATTTCAATCATTGAGCGTCACTTGTTGACACTTGGCCTATCTTTATCAGCGGAAAAATTGGCCTTCATGCTCTTCCCGGGAGCGCGACGGAAGTCAACACGTCTGTCGCTAAATATTCGAGGCCACTCAATTCGTTGTGCAACAAGTGTCCGTTTCCTGGGCATTACCATCGACAACAAGCTATTATGGCGACGTGCGGTTGATGGTATAGTCACTGCATCAGTGCAAAGGATCAACGCTCTTCGTCGCATGGCAGGGGTTCGTTGGGGCAACAATCCAATGTCCATGCTTAAATTAAATGATGCGCTTATAACAAGCCGCATCATTTATCAGCTGCCCCTGATATCACCATCACCAAGCCAGTTCGAACGCCTATAGGCAGTGCACAGAAAGGGCCTTCGCTTCGCGATGGGAGTCCCTCAGGCGGCTTCAAACACGAAGGTCACCAATGAAGCCGAGTCTCTGCCGCTCCGCCTTTTGGCATCTCAGGCCTTATTGACGCAGCTGTCAAGACTGGGCGAGTCATTCGCAGGCACGGCGCTTCTCCGGCGGCTAAGAGCAAGAACTGGCTCACATTTCAACGCGGCACTAAACACATTTCATTATTTAGGCTTGAAACTGCCTAAACGGCGCCCTATGGACCCGCCATGGTCTTTTGTGGATGTTGCGTGCAACTTCAGCGTACCCAAGCTACCAGCGAAGCGCACCATTCCAGCCGCGGAAGCAAAATTTCTTGCGCTGGACCACTTGAGCACCATGTACCGCAGCCACCTACAAGTGTACACCGACGGGTCAGTGTGCACACAAACGGATAGCTGCGCAGCGGCTTTCTGCATACCCTGCCTTGGCGTGTCATGGTCGGGCCGCCTGGATCGCGTGGTTTCGTCCACAACGGTAGAAAGCGCTGCAATTACGGCGGTTTTGCGAAAACTGCGATCCTTTTCTGCACGAGATGTTGTAGTGCTGACGGACTCCAAATCGGCGCTACAAAGACTGCATCGTGGCCTACCTCAAGAAAAGTTCACCAGGCAATCTCTGGCACTAATCAAACACCTAAATGGCAAGAGTTTTAATATAAAGTTCCAGTGGATCCCATCCCACGTTGGCATTGAGGGCAATGAAAAGGCTGATGCCCTTGCTTGCGAAGCACGTACATCGTTTCCAAAAGTAAGAATTCCCAAGACTTACCAGAACAACAAAGATGTGATACGCAATCATTTCAAGGCGATCTACAAGTTTCCACACCAAGCATGTGTAATTCATGGACTTTCTCGTGAAGAAGCGACGCTGTTGTACCGCATTAGAACCGGCTCCGCATACACCCCGGCCTGGTCATTCAAGACTGGGAGATACGCTTCCCCGTTCTGTGCCTTCTGTGGTGACATTGGGGATATTGAACAATTCATTCGGCTTTGCCCACAGTTTGATGTGTAAAGGGCAGCGATGATCCGCACCTTGCGAAAAGGCTGTCATAGACACCGGACAATTGATGACATCATCTTTCCTGAAGGACCCGCGGCAACTAGGAGGAACGTGCAACGAATTTTGTTAGTCTTCCTGCGAGACACTGGGCTGTCTGACACGTGGTGACATTTTCCAAATTCAGGAGATGCTCAGGCGGAACAATTGCCGGCCATGCAGGCCAGGCTAACCCCGCCTGCTACAACACCACCACCACCACCACCACCACCACCTGGCCCCGTATCTGCATGTTACACCGGAAATGTCGTCGAAAGACGATAGATAGTCTTGCGCCTGGAAAGAGCGAACAGAACGTTTATTTGTTGTTCCTCGCAAGAAAATAGGTGAGTGGTATTCTGGTGGTGCTGCGTTTGAGTGCCTCGAGCGTGTAGTGGAGGCGAACGAGCGCATCATGTCACGTCACACGAGAGACATGAGCGCTATCTGGCAGTTATTTTGGAAAACGAAGCACGCGCGCCCTGCGCACTTGTCTCAGAGGTGATAAGGTGTAGAACGCAAGGTGACGGGTAGGTGCCACCACCGTGTCGTCTTAGCAAAGCGTGGAAACACTTGCCTTTTCGTGCAAGCGTTGTCTGCTCAGCGCAACGTGATAAACGCTATGGTCTTTAGAATTACTGATGTGTGCTTTTTCTAGTAAGAGACACACATGCAGAATATTGATGTTTTGTTATGGTGCCTCAGACATGCACAACATTGGCTTTTTAATTGACAATCGCACAAGTATGAACGCTGAACCTTGAGCAATATTGGTGGGTGCTGCAGATGGGTTGGCCGTTTGGAATATCGCTTGGTCACTTTGGTGCCGTTTAGAGGGTACCGTTAAGGGTGGACAAACAGACAAATGTACAGACAGACAAAAATTTTTGCGTCGAAGGTCCCCAAGAAAGACTATCATCTTTAAAAATAGGCATAAAAAAGAGCGTGGCGGAATGCCGCGTTACGCCGCCGTAGCAGACGATGCGCTGAGAGTAGCGCAAGATGTGACTGCAGCGCCACTAGTTCTCGCGACTGCCGTTTGGCCCACCATCCTCCGCCGGCGGAGATACGGAGCTTTGAAAGTGAGTTTATTCTAGTAACTTTGTTACGTCAGCACTCAACTTGGGAATGCTCTAGAGACGGTGGTGCTGTTCAACAAAAAGTAATTAGCAATTGTTTGTAGTTGATACACGTTTCCGTTATTCTGTGTATTGTAATATTTAATATTGAGTCACACTCAAAACATCATATTCTACATTGTTACGCTTCCTATGGTCTTTTTTTCTTATATCGTGTTTTTAAATAGCGCCAGAAGCCCCAACAAGGGTTCAATGATCGCGGGCATCCGCGTGCCATGCGTGCGTGAGCAACGCTCCCGAAAGGGGTTTTAAACAAATAAATTATTACTCAACGACTGATGCAGCTACAGTGAAAAAAAAGCTGTGAGGCATGGTGGTTCACTGCTGTATGCTACGAGTAAACAGTCATCTGACGCTGTATTTTGAAGCAGAACGTGCGTGCCAGCTTAAGGCCGTGATTATTATATTGCGACTGAAACGAAGCAAAATAAATGAATGAATAAGGTACGTTGTAATGATTGTTGCTACACCAATAACCGCTTTATCGCTTACACGATGCCACCAAGTGGGCGAGCAAATAAATGAAGTTAGTGTTTGTAATCCCTCCCAACAGCGCGGTGGTCGCGCACGCAGTAAAAAGCGAAAAATAAAATAAATTAAACTGAGACCCTAGGATGCGCTGACCTCACCCTACGTGGATGCTCTTCGCCTTATTTTTGGCGCTTTTGTCACGACTTGGAAAGTTATAAACAACTATAGTGTACAGAGAAAGTAGGGAGCTGGAGAAATCATTGAAAATGACGTTTTCAAGTGCTATGCAGAATGTAACAATACAGGTCACAAAATGATACGAGTGTTGAATAAATAATGCATGACATCAAATAATTAGCTGCGCAGAAATTTCGGAAAAGCTTCTGAAGTATAAAATGCTCTTGTTCCGTCTTCGTATCTCGTTACTCCAAACTTTTCAAACTGCTTTTTGGAGGCCTGTGTTCGTGCGTGTGTGCATGCCTACGTGTGTGTGCATGTGTTCACGTGCGTGTGTGTGTAGCTTATGACAGCCATTAGAGAATGAAAGAATAGATACCCATGCCTACAAACGGCGAGATTAACATAGATTTGATTGATAATATAGGTTTAACGTCCCAAAACCACCATATCATGACGGTAGACGCCATAGTAGGGGGCTGCAGCAATTTTGGCCACCTGGGGTTTGTTAACTTGCACCAAAATCTGAGCACACGGGCCTACAATATTTTCGCCTCCATCTAAAATGCAGCCGCCACAGCATGCATTTGATTCCCTGACCTGCGGGTCAGCATCCAAGTACCTCAGCCACTAGACCACCATGTCAGGGAGAGAATAACATAGAATCTTACGCAGATATGTTCGTGAACACAATGAACGATATTCTTACTATTATCATCGAAAAGTGTTAAATAGAAGTCGTAGATACAAGCACTCGACAGGGCACTGACAAACTATTTCAGGAGACGATAAATCTCATTTAACAGACGACAAAGCATGAAATTCTTTAATACAACCAACAAAATAGAGCTAGTGAAGATTTAAAAGTTGATCAATAGGCGTAGGGTAGCCGACATCGAAAGGTAGAAAATGTAGAGAATTAAGCAAGCTGTCAAAAAGTGGCAAAAGCCTAAAATCTGCGAATACAATTTTATGCATAGGCGAAAATCGGATATATGCATTAGGGACAAAGAAGGCAATGTCATAACAAATATAAAAAGATAGTTCAAGTGGTGAAAAAGCTGTACAGAGAGGTGCACAAAAGTCGAAACAGAATGAAATCGTAAGAAGCAATAATCACCAACAGAAATTTGACATCTTTCGAGTAATGACCGGGGAAGTAGGGAAAGCCCTAGAAATAAGGCAAAAAAGCAAAGGCACTGGTGAGGTCAAGGTAACAACGGAACTCCTGAAATATGGCGAAAATTGTGTTAAGAAATTCGGCAGATCCCATGTACCTGAGAATCGGTGTCGTGGAAAGCAAGTGGAGTGAAGGTGACTGTGCTGCAATGTTTTTATTGAGCGACACGTCATAAAATGACGCTAAATGTATGTACAAGTGTTGCATGCACAGAGATACGTTGAAGAGTTGCAAATGGTAATACAAACAGATGTTTGCACTTGCGCAACGATGACAACTGGAACATACGTATTAGCAACACCAAAAGCTGATATGAAGACCTGATGCTCGCGAATATGCTTGCCCTAGACACTGCTACATAAATCAACTTCAGCGCATGGTAACTAACCACAATTGAAGCTAACCCGACGTGACGGCTGTATCAAGGGACTACATAAGTAATGTTTATAAAAGTGGGTATGTAGCACTGCAACCACTATTGATATCTCAAAGATTAGCGTATATTTAAAAACTAGTTCCGACACCTGGCGTATCTCTGTGGTAAAATGCTTCATTGGCACACAGAATGCTTGGGTTTGATTCCAGCGGGGACCGTTGCATTGGCTACCGATGTCGGGTATTTCTTAGCGCTCGCGTGTTAAAATTGACAATTTGTGTTCTCGTCGTTCCATAGTAGATACAAAGTGTCAATCACTTCTGGCACATACCTACATACCAGCAGCACATACTGGTCTGTGGGTATGCGATACTGTGTGGCGGAAAGGGTTTGACGGCGTACGCGACGAGGTTGTCCCATTATTCATGTCTTGACCAGCACTTCTTATTTGTCAAACCATCTCACCCTCCCATTCTAATTTCGGTGCACGCCAAGTCAAGGGGGTAACCATGACAGCACCCAAACGTAAGCGGCTAGATAGATTGATAGATACGCTTAAAGCCACCGAAGTTCACTGAGAAATGCTTAGCTTTTAAAACTGGCCACCGTAACACGAACTGTCTCTTGACGGGACGGGTACCGGAATCTTGGAAGAACGCCAACATCATCTTAACCCATAAGAAAGAAGAAGTCAAGGACTTAAAAATACAGGCCGATCAGCTTCCTGTCTGTTCTCTACAATATATTTACAAAATTATTAGCTAATATAATTAAGGCGACATTATAGTTCAGTCAACCAAAGGACCAAGCAGGATTTAGTGCATCCTGCACCAAAATAAACCGTTACCATATTGTTGATGATTGATATGTGGGGTTTAACGTCCCAAAACCACTATACGATTATGAGAGACGCCGTAGTGGAGGGCTCCGGAATTTTAGACCACCTGGGGTTCTTTAACGTGCACCCAAATCTGAGCACACGGGCCTACAACATTTCCGCCACCATATTGCCAATCAGGTAATAGATAAATGCGCGGAATACAACCAACCCATGTACATAGGTTTCACAGATTACGAGAAGGCGTTTGAATCAGTGGGGGCATAAGCAGTTGTCACAGGTCCCGTTAATTCGGGATGCGATCGCCGGGCTAATTTCAAGGGCCGATGTATCGGCCCCCGAACCGCACCACGAAAGCGTGGACAATTTAGAAGTGGTCCTATTTGGCACGCCAGCGGACGCCGGCTGTGGCCCGAAGAACAAGTCAGAGCCGAGAGTTGATAAACAAAACAAAATTATATTCTCAATAATGGCAGATCAACACGATACACAAGTATGCACACTCGACAATAGTTGAATACAATGTGTCCCCAATCAAAGAATGTACTACATTGTACAATCAGCCACACTCGAAACAGCGGACACAGACAACAATACGCACTACAATGCAGTCGCTTGCATTGAACAACCAAGACACATAAAGACTAAAGAGTTAGAAAACTTATTCTGTCCAAAGTTCTTGGAATAAAAGCCTGAATGATACTCTTCCGAGAATCACTCACCCAAAGTCCAGTGTTGTTGTCGCTCCGCTGCCTCCGAAGTTTCTCTTCCAGGAAACCTCGCGTCTTCAATTGACCGCTCTCCAGGCTCCAAACTTCTTCGCCGGAAACACGTCGGCTTCACACACGCAGCTGTTGCCACGCGTCTTCGCTCGATAGCGGTAGACACACACTCTTGCCTGTAGCTCGAGTCTTCACCCCTCAGGTGGAAATCCTCTTCTCCTCCTTTGTCACGGAAGACAAAAGGCTTCGCCCACAAGGCGGAACTCCCTACGCACTCTGGCGCATACTTTTTCTTCTCCTGCTTTGTCACTAAGGACAAAACCTTCACCGACAGACGCGGCGGGATACCCTACGCACTCTGGCGTTAACTTCCTTCTTCTCCTGATCTCCCATCTCCGCTGCTCGGTTAAATACCTTCCGCGCGCGATTCCAGAAAATTCTCATCATTTCGTCGGCGCGATGCGCAGCGAAGGCTGGGGGAAAGCGCGAGACGGTTCGACGGCCGTCCGCGACGGATGACGCAACCCGGCATCACCACGCCCCTTTCCATCGAGAAATTTCCAGAGCTTGCTCGGCCGCCGATGTGAGGTGAGGAGGTTCGTCGGTGAACCTACGCTTCGGAGAGGGGAGAGGGACGCGCACCCGGGGAGTCTTTGAATGCTTGTTTTCTTTTTTTTATCGTTGACCTCGCGGCGACACTCTGGCGCTTCGTCGCGAGAATTTGGCGGCGCGCCCTTTTTGAGCACTCGTTTTGTGACAGCAGTAACGCAGGCACCACGAAATCAGGGCACCGACGAACGCTACATAAACATAATGAAGGAAATCTACAGTGGATTCACAGCCACCGTATATATATAGTTCTCCATAAAGAAAGTGATAGAACCCCAATGAAGAAGGGCGTCAGGGCAGCCGACAAAATCTCTCCAATGGTATTCACCGCGTATTTACAGGAGGTTTTCAGGGCTCTAGACTTGGAAGAGTTAGGGATAAGAGTGAATGGAGAGTATGTTAGTAGCCCGAGATTCACTGATTGAATGGAGAGTATGTTAGTAACCCGAGATTCGCTGATGACATTGCCTTGATAAGTAACTCAGGGGACAAAATACAGCTCTTGATGACAGAACTGGACACGGAAAGCAGAAAAGTAGGTCTGAAAATAAACATGCACAAAACTCTAGTAATGTGCAACAGTCCCGGAAGACAACCGCATTTCGCGATAGGTGAAAAGACGCTGGAAGTAGTAAAGGAATATGTCTACTTAGGACAGGTAGTACCCGCGAAGGGGAACCACGAGAGTGAAATAACTAGAAGAATAAGGTTGGGTAGATTCCATTCCGCAAGCATTTTCAAATATTCAATGGTAATCTGCCACTAACCCTCATAAGGAAGGTATACAGGGTGCCCCAGATTTCTTTAGCCAGGGTTTGAAAATACGCCGACACATGCAATTATGACTCAACCAAATGCATTTTTCTGACTGTTGCCTGGAGTTAGACTTTATTGTGCCCCTACATATTGTTTATTGAGATATGTTTAATTTAATAACTTTTGAAGGAACGAAGTTGGATAAAAAATGTCAATGAGAAAGTTGGAGATTGGTTTGAAAAACATCCGAATCGACAGTTTTGAACTTTATATGTGTTAGTATTAGTGTTTTTAGGTACCTACAAATGCCCGCGAAATAAAAAAAAATACCACGTGACAAACCCAATGACGTGCCTACGCGCGCCTTGATTCTGGTGCTTTGCAACGTTCCTTGTACGAACGATATGCTTCCCTCGCACCGGTTCATGACAGTGATAAACAGTAACAGTGGTTATCGCTTTTGTGGCCGATAGCAAAACATGTTCATCGCAAAGCCACCACCATCGTTGCGGCCATGTCGAGGCAGCAAAATTGGGCGAATACCATGGTCATTTGTCCGCGGAACGTTAGGGAACACTAGAATCATCGTGCGCACCTGCACGTGAGCGGGTTCGTCACTTGGTAGTTTTTTTTTGTTTCGTGGGCATTTGTAGTTATCAGATAAACACTAATATTTAACAGATACAGAGCTCGAAACGGTTTATTCGGACGTTTTGCAAACCAATCTACAACTTTTTCTTTGAAAGTTGTTATCCATTTTCGTTCCTAGAAAAGTTAGTTAATTAAACAGATATAATTAGAGAATATTTCAGAACACAAAAATAGTCGGACTAACACTAGGCGATGGCCAGCAACATACATTTGGTCACGTCGTAATTGCGTGTGTCGGCATATTTTTAAACGCTGGCTAGTGATAGCACCCTGTATAACAGCTGCATATTGCCGGTACTTATCTATGGAGCAAAAACCTCGAGGCTTACGAAGAGCGTTCAGCTTCAAGGACGACGAAGCAAACTATGGAAAAGAAAATGATAGATGCAACCCTAAGAGACAAGAAGGAAGCTGAGTGGGTCAGGGAACTACAGAGTTTCCCAAATATACACTAGAGAGAACTCTTGCACTAGTGTCTGTAGGAGCTGCAACGCACGGCGCCTCAGGTGGATTCAGCGAGCATGGGAATGATGGGTGGCACACGGATTTGTGCAATCTTCGTCATTCTGGCTCCACGTGTGTTCACGTGACTTGAAGCTGTTTTCTCACAAAAAAACAACTAAAAACAGCTACAGCTGTTTTTTTGTGTTCAGTGGTTTCGCTTCACCACCTTATTTTTTTAGGCTTACCATTTCAAATCGGGTCACGAAGTTCAGAAGGGTTTGTTCAATTTTTTTTAAACAAAATCAAAACCACCAATAAACGATGCCACAAGTGCAATTCGCCACACGCAAGTACGAAGACTATAGGCAAACCTGTGCACTACCCATCAGTGCCTAGGTCGCTGAACGATCGCAGCGCCAGAGTCGTCTCTAGTTGATTTTAGGAAACTCTATGCAAGAAACAAACCGGGGCAGCGCCACCTCTTTTTTTTATTGCCTGGGCGAATGCTCTCTTCAGGCCGTCAAGCCAGCGCTTCGCGTCCGCTCGCCGCTGCCGCATGGCAGCGCTGCGCGAGTAGACAACGGGAAGCAGGCGCTGAGCGACCACGTGTATAAGCTCACACTTTCGTGTCTTTATGAAAGCTATTTGCATGCGTGGTTCTCCCGGCTTTCACGGGTACAGGGGGGGGTGAAAAGTAACACGAACATAGCGGCACGCTGTTCTCACCAGGCTCTGACCGTAGTTGCAACAACTAAAAGAATGCTATATGGTCTTTGTCACATGTATAACTCTGTCTTTTTATCAATCATACAGGCTAAAAACGCTTAAAAATTGCGAAACAGAAATAAGAGGTAGATAGAGCATGTCCGCGTTTCTTTGCATGCGCACTGCACGTATTCCACAGGCAGCCTGTCAGGCCATGCTACCGGTTTGATATATTCATTCTAGTTTTACAGCATTCGCGTTTTATTTTCTCTTTCAAGCTATTGCTAGTTTGATTGATATGTGGGGTTTAACGTGCCAAAACCACCATATGATTATGAGACACCGTAGTGGAGGGCTCCGGAAATTTCTACCACATGTGGTTCTTCAACATGCGCCCAAATCTGAGCGCACGGGCCTACTAAATTTTCGTCTCTGTTGGAATTGCAGCCACCTCAGCCGGGATACGATACCGCGACCTGCGGGTCAGCAGCCGAGTACCTCAGCCACTACACCACCGCGGCGAGCTTTCAAGCTATTGCAACCTGATAATTTCCATGCCTCAGTATATAATATTGCTGTGTATTATATTGCATATGTGACGAAAAAAATTCAGATTGTATGTTTTTATATCTCATTAGTGACTGATAAAGAAAAAAAAAACTCACAGGTTGCCTTATGAATTCACCTGAAATGACAAAGGCAAGAACTATCCTTGTTTGTTTTCCCATTCAATGCACTGAATGTTTCCGACATTCCTCCGGGATATTTCTTCGCCCAACGTGGTTTTTGTACTGCCTGAAGGACTGGCACAAAGCTAGCTTCCTGCCCCTCCGCTGGTAATCCACTGCCTTCGTGATCGACCCATTTAAGCCACGCAAAGATGTAATAAGATGCCATCAAGGTATGTGACATATACGTTACAAACCTTTATTATCTGTAATGTCATGTGATGACGTCTTCATGTAATGATAATTTCCTACATCACTAGTGTTGACGCCACCGACACGAGACGACACCGGTGATCGACTTTCGCTTTTGATGAGGTATTTGAGGCTATCACTTTAATACTCTGTACCGCTATCGTTCCGTAAAATGGTAGCTGCTGCTGGTGTTTGGGGGAGGGCGCTTGCAGTAATCAGGAAGGATACTTGGTCTCCTAATAAATCTTAGTAGTGCACTCGAATTTATAGCGGTCATTTACAACCCAAATATTTTTAGAATATAAGAAGTGGTGGCTCAAGGATACCTTTCAAGTTTGGAAGCATGGAAATTGGTATCACTAAATGGGACTGCCCCGCATTTGAAAAGCCAACAAACCAGTCTATGCGCAGCAACGCTGCCTCGTGATCACTGCCGTGTGCAACGCTACCATGACGCCCCGAAGCAGAATGAGAGCTTATGGGCACCACGTGAGTTATCGGCGAAGCAAGCGACAATTATCATGTCCTGTTTCGTGATGAATGCGTGCTTTTAAAGCTGTAAAGAGTGCCCCATGTGGTAAAAGCGTCCGGGTCAACAGCCATTCGTCATCTACTTTGCTTGTTAACGACTTAAGAGGCCAGAGGCAAGAGGAAAGAAACAGGGCTGAGCCACCGGATATAAGACTACAACAATCCGTCCACAGACAACCTCAAACAACTGACAACAGGCCGTATTTTTTACGCCTCTCACCTTGGCTCAAGCTGAGAGTCGGCCTTAGACTTCAGACTTTAACAGCACCTGTTCAGAACATAGGTCATGACTGCAGGAATCATGCGGCGTATGAAGCTGTTTTTGCTTGTTTCACAATAATTTCATTGTTTGAGCTCTCCAGTGTATAAATCACTTAGCATAGTTCCTCATTTTCTGGCCCTTGCTTTTTCTCGGTGGCAATGCCTGTAATACTCAAAAGCTTTGCGAAAGGAGTGGATCATTGCCTATATCTCTAAAAGCAGCCTAGTAGCATGTTGCGCTATTTATTGCATGGACTCAAGGCTTGCTTACAATGTGCTACGTTACTAGACAGTAGCAAGCATCA
This sequence comes from Rhipicephalus annulatus, assembly GCA_013436015.1. Classification (NCBI taxonomy): domain Eukaryota; kingdom Metazoa; phylum Arthropoda; class Arachnida; order Ixodida; family Ixodidae; genus Rhipicephalus; species Rhipicephalus annulatus. Next base: position 163,299 of record WOVY01010543.1, on the reverse strand, counting down.
GAAAGCATTAGGCAGACAAGCTTTTATATTAGCTCCTGCCAAAGACTTCTCTCAAAAATCTACTTTCAATGAGTCAGAAAAGCCACTCTCTGTCAAGCGGACGTCACGGTGACAAAACGATATTCCACGGATTGCTGGCATGGGTTATCCGGTATCGGTCTAGCAGGCGACGCGCGAGAGCGTCAATCAAGTAGTCTCGAACCACAAGCCTTCGAAATGAGCTACGTGTACAAATCAACAAGTGCTTCACGATTTTCGTTTAAAAGTTTCTATTATACGTTGAACGACGTGAATACAGCCTAAAACCGAACCATATAGCAGCTTCTAATGCAACCGCGGCATAAGTTTGCGCAAGAGACGACGCGGCGGCATGTCTACTCCGGTAACGACACCTAGCGGCAAAACGTCTCACTAACACCAACGGCCGCTTCCAGCGCTTCCTAAGGCTCATTCAGACCGAAGGCGGCGCGGCAAAGCAGCGAAGCGGGATTTCCGAAGCGGCGAGGCAGCGAGTGTCGGAACCTGTTCAAACCGCATGCCTCCTTCGTCTGGCTGCGCGGCAGAAGAGGCGGCCATCTCGCGATTTTGCGCACGTGTCGCTATGAGTGCCAGTGCTTCTCCCAAACGTACACCGCCCCCCTCCCGCGCCTCCACTGCATGGCGTTCTGATTGGCTGCGGAAAAGCGGCGAGCCTCGGCAGGCAGCAAAAAATTTCTCCGAGAGCGATCGGCCTTGCCGCCTGGTTTTTCTCTCGCTTTCGCCGCCTGGAGAGGATGTTTTTCCCGCTTCCCACGTTGCGGGATCGCCGCTTTGGCCGCCTCACCTTCGGTGTGAACGAGCCTTAAAAATAGAGGAGGCGCTACCACTTCCCATTGAAATTCGCACCTTCACATAGTGGTATTGAAACTTGGGCAAGTTGGTAATGGTTCATTTTTCAAGGTAAACAGCGCGAAAAACGAAGACAGAGAAGAAGGAAAATACAGGACGAGCACTAATTCGTGTTAATGGTTATTACCACGTCTCTGCCCTCTGTCTCTGTTTCTGCTTCTCTGCCTTTTCTGATTTCGACGTTTTGTAGCTTTTGTAGTTAACTGAGTGTGTACCAACTTGCCCGATAAGCAACTCTCCTGAACGCATAGTCAGGCCGATGATCATCATGATGATATAGAATAAAAAGAACTGTAAGCTGGAGTTCCAGAATACGCTCCTCAAACCGCTATGGTGGTCTAGTGCTAAGGTACTCGGTTGCTGACCTGCAATCCGCGGGATTGAATCCCGGCCACGGCGGCCGCGTTTACTGTTATTTTTGCTTGAGGCTTGTGTGCTTGAAGCCCGTGTACTCATATTTGGGTGCACGTTAAAGAACCCAGGAATTCGAAATTTTCGGAGACCTCCATGACGGCATCCCTCATAATCATATGGTGGTTTCGGGGCGTCAAACCCTAACAATAAATCACAACATTTCTAAAAAAAAAGAAGTAAGGGCTGTCTAAGAAAATATAATACGTTTCTTCCTTTCTTAGTTCAATATTGCAGTCCGACAAGAAGATATCCACAAAGCACGTCGCTGACCTGCAACCGTGAAGTGTGCGCTGCATGAGCAACATTGGATAAGTGTAGACACATTATTACTTGAAAATTACCCAGACCCAGCAGGGGAAAAAAGTCGGTCGTGCAGTACAGGGTGGTCGAGTGGCTCTGTAGCACCAGAGGTTTTTTAAAAACCATGTTGGACAGGTAACGATCCTCCGGCAGCCTTACGTGAGTACAATTTCCCGAGGTGTCAACCATATGAATCCAGCGGCGTGCCTTCCGTCATTTCGTTTGAGGCACCAGAGCAGTCATTGAAGTTTATTCAGGCACCACGCTAAAGGCACCCCCGGGATCTCGTCTTGAAGTGATAACCGATCAATATAGAGCTTTTGTGGCACATTTTTTTTCAAAACTGACAGACGAAATTGAAGGTCGTGATTAAGCACCCAAAAGTTATCCACCAAGAACGCCCGTGTTGAACACGCCTTCAAGCCTCACCTGAAACCATTTCTCAGTTCTTGCATTCCCTTAGGGCAGCGCGTTTGAGTGCGAGCACATGTAGAATTTCGAGAAGCGAATAATGTTTTCAGCAAAAGTATACACAGAATAAATCTTCCGTTACCGCGCCTATTCAAATTATTCACCGGGAATTGACACTTTGAATCGTCAATTTTTGGATGTTTAAGTTTTTTTCTGGTGCGCCCAGATCTTTCTAGTAATTAGTTCAGCCACTTACCTGTCAGAACCAAATTGAATTTACCCGTTTTAGCAACATAGTGATTTTTGACAGACCTTTGCATAAACGAATGGGCGTGTGTTGTTGAGAAAATGCACATGTCTGGCAAACTTCACAGAAGTGCATGCCCCTCGCGCTTATGCTACAGTAAAATTCAAGTTCTGTAATAAAAGGAACCTTTGCAAGTTTAATATCAAATTAAGATGTAAGCTTCGCAACTTGATGGTGCTGACGAGTAGTAGTTGCCAGAAATTTTCGCCAGCTATTTATAGAGAGCTGTTGCTAAGAGTGAGGGAAAATATATTTTACAAAAAATATTTCGGAAGGTGCGCCGCAGTAAAACGTGTGGAGGTGGCCTTCTCAGCCAGTTTACAGTAGCTTTGGTTTCGCTTGTATCGTTACATCAGACACAGCGCTGCATCTAGTCTCGCTATTCGCTCCTATGGCGTCACCACGCGCGCATAGATGCGCACCTGCAGCACTGCACAAGAGCACGCACCGCTTGAAACTGTCTTGCAATCGCACTTAAAGTGAATGACGACGAGCTCATAGTCCGAGGATGACAGCACCTCATCTTCACGTTTTATGGCGACGATGAGTCAGCCTGAGACATCCACAGCCATTCATGGGTTTGTTTTGTTTACAGCCTCAAATTGACTATTCCGTCGTGTGTAGCTGCTGACCTATGTGCAAAATATTATAGCTACTCTGGTTATGGCGTGAGGTCCTCACGTCGTTGTTGCGTGGTATGCTGGCGCAGGCTGCAGGGCTTCTCCTCGGGAGAAGAAGGCGACTGGAGCACATCCTGGCCCTGACTAAGGAGCAGCGCTAAACATTTTAGGACGACTGCACGCCACACTGTTCTTTTTTTAATCAGATGTGAAAAAATGAAAAGAATAATGCTTGGACGCACATATTGAAACGCCAACTTATGCGGAGTGAAAAGGCTCACGGAAAGAAGTGACGCTAGATGAAATAGCGAAGTTCATTTCACGTCTGAACGAAAGAGAGAATATTTACATCGCGGCTTTTTTTCTATAGTGCAACACCTGCAGGCTATTATAAACAAAAAAAAGAATTACTGAGAAAATTGTACGGGTTCACTTGTGTTTCACGAAAAGCCAAGCATTGCTTCACCACATGGCATGAGCAACAAAGCCAGGCCTCGGTTCTGGTTTTCTTTGTCTGTATTAATAGAAAAATTTTTACTGAAGTTATTACTTTTTGTATTATTTCTGGGTCATTTATTTCTAAGATGTATAATCCAAATTCTTTTGTTTTGATTATTTTTGCATATATATAGTGTTTTCATGGCCCTGTTCGCCAGCTATAAACCGAAATTTCACATTTTTCATATCTTCATTACGAAACAATTATGTTGCCAAAAACGCATATTTTTCGGAAAGAACATTTTATTGTGGAAGATTTGGTATGCTGCAATGCGTGCTGAAGGGCTTTTCAAACTTGTAAAGTGTATTTTCCCGAGACCTATCAAAAGTAGCCAGTTTCGAGCAGTAACGAAAGAGTTGGGATGTCATATCACCGCTTATACAGCGCCCTTTTTTATTTCTTCTCAGAAGTGTTGGCGTACAATTGCTGCGTATGTACCGTGTTTTCGAGGGGTTTCTTTATTATTGATTTGTGTAAATGCACATTGATTCGTGGGCTCCTTTTGCATTCTCATTTACGCTGTCTTGCGCGTGGGTGTGCTGAACGAAAGCTCTCAGCCATTAAAATAAATTATTCATTAAATAGAATAACTTAAAGTGTCTACCTTGGCCTTTGGTTATACCTCTAGCTATTTCACCCGTGAATGAGCAGAAGATGGCGTCTTGCTCCCATTTTAGTGACAAAAAATTTATTTTTTTGTTTCAGTTCACCAAACGCTATTGCTTTGAAAAACGAATTCTAATAGCAAAATATGGTTTCAGCTACAATGCTCCAGCACACGAGTGAACGAGGCATAAAAGCGCAGTGCTGTTTCCTTTAAAGTATATAATGAACTCTCGAAAAATGCTATACGCCGCTAGAAAGGAGGCTATCGAAACAGTGAAAAATAATTTAAAGTACAAATTGAAAATCCGAAGAAGCAGAGACAGAAGCACAGAAAATCGCCTGTGTTGTTCCCGTAACAGAGTCACAGTAACAGCACGTGGATAAGTGCTTGTTAGAGGAATCGCCCTGCGGGTGAAATATCAGACGATCATCTTACAAACAGCAAACAAATACAGCTTTATGTCGATAACAAGTACATGTACAACATTGACAGTACACTCCGCTGAAGGACTCGGGAGAGTAATGGTGTAAGGTCACGCTTGCCAAGTTAGAGCTTTTGTAGCTCATGTCCTTGCGCTCCGAACCTAATCTTCCAGACGTCTACGATTATTCACCGTTCGGAGCTGCATAGGCTGAGAGTTCCAAGCCAGACTAGTTGGCTTAGGTGTATTATGGCGAAACAGTGAAAAAGACGGGAGAACTAAAAGTATGAGCTAGCCAAAGCAGAGCTCGTTCTCTACTTTTTATGTACTAAGCTACATAAAAAAGTGATAGTCGGCGCTTTCTCCTGATGGCACTTTCCCCTGTTTCGTTGTCGGTGCTGTTTCGCCATTATGACCAGTTCTCATTCGATCTGTCTAGGATCGCGAACTCCAGGTGAAGTGCGTGAAAGTAAAAACAAGTCACTTCATTAGCGACGCGAGAATATTTAAGCTACAGGTCCAATTTACCACGTGCAGTTCTATAAATATTCAGACTTATATTACACCCACGAACTCAGAAAAGGTCACAGAATGTTAAACACACACACACACACACACACACACACGTGTGTGTGTGTGTGTGTGTTTGTGTGCAGAAAACCAGCTATTCACAGTATTATTTTATAAGCGATACTTATTGAAGCGTAGTACTGCTGCTTTCGTGCAGAATTTAATCTCACAGATCTTTTTTCGTAGGGATATGATTAAGAACACAACAATTCACGCAGTACTGGAAGGGAGGATAGGGCGTTTTTGCAAACGGGTTCGTCAGTCCATCTGTATGTATCTCCATACATCGGTCTGTCCATCTAGTGAACACCCACAGTACCGCCATTTCGCATCCCTTCAAATTTTCACTATATATGAGTACCCCCATCCAGCGGAATTTCCAAGGACTAAAACTACTGGTGGGTATTACATACAGGAGACGCATGACCAACGCCTTAAGGAGCTTCGCCCCTAAAATCCATGACCCTCAGTCATAGTCATTGCTGACACACTGACCATGAAATAAACCACCAAGAAACCCCCCATTTTGTTCGAAACGCTTGACGTAGAGAATCTCACGTAGGAAAACATGTTCAGAATCTCAACCTAGGAAGGTATACCTATTTTGTCTCTCGAGGAGAGGCAACCGAATGCGCTTTCCGGCACGAGCCATCGCGCTACTTGTTAAAAACAGCCCGCGTGTTCTTGTGGTCACCGCCGCAGTGACGTTCAGGCAATTTCGTGGGAGACGGGTGGACGTCTGCATAATGGTGGATGGAAGTGCTCAAACAAGTGCCAACTGACCATGCACTTTTAAGAACGTGTTGACACGCAAGCGCACAAATGACACAGAGGCAAAGGCGCACGCCGCAGGCCTCTCCTTTGAATGACGAGTAATGGCCGCGGCTCACCGAGCCTCTACTGTCGACGCACGCGTGTCGTCGGAGGCGAAAACAAGACTGCCGTAATGACCCCGCACCGTCCGCCTGTGCTGCTCGGCCAAAGCGGACGGAAGCCGAGGGAGGGCGATTCCTTACTCGAGAACAGCCGGCGTGGCACTGCAGCCGCCGCGGGCCGTTTACGCCGCCTCGCTTGGCTGGCGAGCGGGGTCCCAAAATGCCTTACTCTGGTCTTTCATTCACGACTCTCGAACCATTCCTGCTGCTACTAAGGAAGAAATGATCGAAATGGAAAACAAGCACCGAGGCAGAATACAGATTGCTACGTACGCTTTGGTATCAATACGTGAAAGTCGATCGGGGGAATCATGAAACTGACCTTACATATACACGAAGCCAATGAAAACAGAACCACGAAAGCCGCTTGTATAGGGCCAGCAGAGACAAATATATTAGGAGCATGGTCTGTTTCTTACACATAAGCAATGTATTATTCGAAGTTCGGTTTCTTAATTCTATACTGACCCAGTCAAGAAACCTGTCCATCCATTCGTCTATCCATCCGTCACGCAAGAAGGATCACTATCAAGGAATAATGTATAAAGTGAATCGATTTGTGTTCGAAAATGTTGGAAATGCTACTTTTCAAACCTACGAGTGAACACTCAGGACTTCGTATTTACTAGTCAAGTTCGTTTGATGAGATTTTTTAAAGTATTGGTCTTTGTTCAATGAACATTTTATCTCATTTTATCGCTGGCACGTGCTCTGAAGAACGAAGCTAGCGTTGAATTCTAACAAGTCTAATGGTAAGAATTACACTTCGCAAATTTGCTTAAGAGTATACTGTTGCGACTGGGGGAACGTGTCCGAACCGGTGTTAGCCAAGTCTCGAGGCGAAAACGAGCACATGAGCCGGAGCTGATAACAGGAACGTTTACTTACAGTATTTAATTAGTGACGGTAGCTTGATATTACACGGATGATGATAGCACCCTTAGAACGTCTCGGCGCTAGTGTTTGAAAGGCCGCGTCTTCCCAAGATTCCTTGCAATAGACCAATCTCACCACGAGTTGCACTGCGCCACCGCTGCCGCAGCGCATGCCGGTAGTTCGAGTTCTCGGCCGCGGTGGCATCGTTGCGGTTGCATAGGTGCTACCTCCCAGAGCTGTTTATTGAGGTCTCATCACGTTGTACAGATTGAGTGCCGTGAGTCTGTTCACCTGCTGCATGTTAGGATGCTACAAGAACAGCCTGAAGCACAAGGACACGAGATTTTTTTTTGTGTTCTCGAACGATACGAAGCTCCGACAGGAATGGGTGCGACGAATAAACAGAGTTGAACAGGGTGGTAAGTACCGCAAGCTTTCTTGCTTAACGTGTTTTTCTTGTGTTGTATGCATGGCATGTTAGGGTGCTAGTGCATATATACAGGATTGCTGAAGCATGGCAGATCGGCTGATCAGTGACCGAGTGTCTTCATAACGTGTACTCGACCCCCTTCCCGAGGCGATCACTGCAAGCGGCAGCTGACTGAATGCAACTAGTACCATGCGCGAAACAGTGTTCGCTAGGACGTAGTAATCCCCAAAGAGGTTGCTAATAAATAAAGTAACTTCTTACAAAAAGGGACCAGTTGAACGTCTCGAGTTCAGCTGTGAGGTGCGACAATGCCGTACCAATTATTGAAAAGAAAAGCATCTGTGGCACGCGCATACGTTCACGATATACTATACTTCCCACGACTCAGAGAGGGAGGGGTCAAAAACCACCAAAGCAGCTGCAACTTGCCGTCACGTGGTGATAAATTCATAAATTGTGCTTAAAAGTCACCTGAGAGAAAACTCCCTACGAAGTAAAACGGCATTTTGACATCCTTTTACCCCATCCATCAGAGTAGAACCGTGTTATAAATACCGCATGCCTTTCACTCCAACACGAGGTAGTAATTTTGAATCCTAAAGAGTTTTCGAAGGTCACGTGCCACAAAAACGCTAAAATTGTATAGTTTTTACTTACAGTGTACGAGCAGAAAGTAAAGCGGCTGCAACGGTAACAAAACCTGTCATTTTCTGAGCTGCTGCACCGTGCTCCCAACCGGGCTGCAGAAATTAGGCGCCTTGTTCTTCTAACTACCACCACCATCCTCAGAGAGTTCACTGCTTTTATTTGCACACCGTGCGCTGTATACTTTCAAAGCATTGCATCATAGTGAAGATGTCGAAGCTGAGCCATCGGCTGTGAGCTTGCCGGCGGCAGTCAAAGATAACTACCGCTTATGCGTTGCTTCGCACCCGTCGCCAAACTGACTCACAGACTCAGCCATCCGTTGTGCTTCAGGAAGCAAATATGTCATTCACGAGACCCCCTGACGTTTATGGCACCTCTCAGACTTTTGAAAGCCGAGTCGCGGCCGCTGGATAAAAAAAAGAAGGTCATGGCTGAGTGCTACGAACCGCCGTTCATGTGCGCGCTTACATTTTAAACTTTTTACGAAGGTTATCTCATATACGTTTACATCAAACACATGTGACCGAGCACAGCATTGAAGTCCCAGTGTATGTGCACTATGATAAAGAAGCGCGGCGGGTAGTAAACAACAAATGTTCTCATAACAAATTTTAAACTTGCCGCCTTCCAATGCCGTCCACGGCAGTGTCCAACAAATCGTCACAAAACTAACGCGAAGATCCAGCAGCAAAAACTTTCCAAGGTACGTTTGACGTTTCTCCAGCAAGCCTTAAAGATTGAAGCCTAACATTCAACGCATACCTCACTTTGTCGTTCTTTTTTCGTACATGTGGGTGAAAATCGGTAATAATAAACAAAAACCAAACTTCTTTGATTCCATCCCGTTCATGGCGCAGCGTCGCAAATCGCACAAAGTTCTGCGCTGTACATTTGTGTTCTGCAGATACGATACCTTGTATCGCTTGTAGCCATGATCTACCTAAGTATTTTGCTGACATGACAACAAGATTTAAGGTTTATTTTTATTATTTGTGCATTGAACATGGGTAGCGGCATTGTGACACGACGTAAACGCATCATCAATAGTGAGACTGCGTGGTAGTATGGTAATATCAGCTCTGCAGTGTTCGCAAGAAGCACTAAAACACCGGATAAATTGAAGTGGAACACTTATATTGAAGGTCTTGGCACTATATTCCACAGTTTTCCGTGAACGCACACATCGAGGATTCGTGTAAAGTGCCCATGTATCCAAAGCGTGAAGCTAGCAGCCGCACAAACTACACTCAGGGCGACTCAGGCATGCTATGGTCCCTAGAATATACTGGCGTGCACAGAGTGAAAAAGCTTGTATCCTCCCTGCGTAGATTATTCCAGTTAAGATGGCGACAGCTCCATTAGCGGAAATTCGCACATGTGCATATCTTGCGGTGAGATTGGTCTATTGAGTCTAAGGCAGCCCAATGAACAAGCAGTTTTTATCGCTACTCCAAAAAGAGGAAGGTCAAACACCCCCCTTTTCCCAACCCAGGAAAGCGAGAAGAGGCACGCCTAGTTCTTCCCTCGACGAGGTAGAACCGCAACGCCAGACACAATTAGATTATACGGCACGACACAACACAGAACAATGACTTGGTGTTCCACCTGCTTCGTTGATTCATCGATGTGGTTGTGGGGTGGAGCAGGCCGCGGAATGTGGGATACTAAGACATGACGGCACCGAGGAATGTGGTAAACGCAATTGTAGACGGATCTTATAGACGCCCGACGCATTGTCTGGTGCTCCTTGAAAATTAAAGTAGCGCAGAGGTGATCATGCACCCTTTCTAGGCAGCTCAGACTGCCAGTAGCCCTTCCAAGGCCATCAGGTGGTCTTGCGAGTCCAAAGAGTTTTTGTCGAAGGCAGCCGCAAGCCTGAATAATTCGAAGTACGACTGTCTAGTGGTCGCCGCTTCTGGAAACCTCGGAGGGTGTGGAGCGGGAATGAGTTAGGGTAGATTTAGCCGAAACGATCCCACGCGTTCAAGTTGGGCCAAGCCATGGAAGCTGAGCATAATAGTACTGGCGAACTGACTGGCTGCACATCATCTCTAAAACACCAGTGCAAGTTTCAATCCCAAGTACGGACAAATTGTGAACTCTCAATTTAGTAAACTCAAGGAACCTAAATAAATTGTTCACTGAACTGAAAGCTCAATAAACTTAATATTCACTAAAATACGGAGCATGATGGGCACTACAAATATAATGTCGAAATGTGAAATAGAGATTATTTTGAAAAGAATTTCATATTTTTTACTTGGTCTGGCACGCTTAAAATTGGCACATAAAATACAAATCTGTCCAGAGCAAGTACCTTTCTGTGCACTGCCTCTGGTGCGCTTGCTACTGTGACATGAAGTTTTGCAACTTTCTAGTATGTGGCTCGCTTACCCACAGCCGACTGAAAGGTGATTTGATTAGGGCAGCACGCATCGACTTCGCCAGTACTCCAATGCGGAAAGCTGCATTGAATTGATCTCAGAAATGAGCCCGGAGCCGCATATAATGTCGGTTCAATTGAAATATTCACTATTGAACAATTTGTTTAACTGAAGCATTTTTGCACAAAATGCACAAAAAAATCGCCGCAGATTTTTGAAATATGTTATTCTGAAATATTCGTCACACCAACGTTCGTACAACTAAGAGCTCACTCTACAGTCGTATTTGTAAGTGAACTGCACAAAACAATGAAGTTATGTGCACGAAAAGAGGAAAATTAACGGGAGGAATATAGGGCACGAATGAAATTTCAAAGAAAACGAAGACACGACCATGAACTGCCTTTTGAAGGAAGTGACTTCTTATGTATCTGACGACCCGAAGTCATCAGATTTAATTGGCCATCTGTCCAACGCTATTACTGTGTTTGTTGTGTGGGCGTGTGCCTTTTCATTAGTATTATTGATGAAATGTAACCTAGCAAGGATACCATTTCCGGGGCCTTTCCAGATGATATCAGTTTCCACGTGATGCCCCTAATCTTCTTCATCCACCCCTCTTCGGCGCTTGCATGGCTTATCTCAAGAAGCACTTACAAATATTTTTCGCGCTGCAATAAAATTTAGTTGAGGAACATGTAGTGTGCGAATCGTTTTGTCTTTGTGTCTTAAGTTTGCGCTGCCTTTCCGTAGATCATGAAAAGTTCCACCGCTTATCTCTAATTAATAAAATCTATATTCATAGACCAAAGCGTTCACGTCAATTGAGGTGACTTTCGGTGATGTTAGAAAAAGAAATTCGCGAGATGCACGCGGTAAAATATCCCGAACGGAACCGAACGGTAAGGAATAATATGAATGAATATAAAAGTAAGAATATGCCAAAATTGTTTGAAACAGTGTATATATTGAAGCAATGAAACAGGAAAAGTTAGGGGTAAGTAATAAACATACCATTTTCACCGCCTTTAGTTCAGGTCATAGTATAATTTTACTCGAATGCGTAGATAAGAGCCAACATTAACTTTAGATACCGGATTTGTGGTGACATTATGTGGTTATCGCGAGCTATCACACATACAAGTCGTTTTACTAAAAAAACCTGATGTAGCGTTTGACTGTGTAAGTATACTGTAGAATCAGTGAGCACACTGTTTTAAAGTTAACCTTGTCAGTTCGCAACACTGGCTGCTTGATTCGTTCCTTCATATTATTGTATACAAATATTATCGGTTGTGGAATATTCTTCTCCAATGTGGTTTTCATTTGCGTGTGTATTAGATACCTACAGTAACCACTGCTTAGTGTGTTCAGCCTTGGTGCCATATGGCACCTATAGAGCGTGTATGTACATGTCTTCTACCACAATCTACATTTGATGACTGAGTATTTTTTAGAAGCGTTGCAAATATTTTGTAAACACCTGTAATTCTCAATCGCGCATTGAGGTGCCATTAAGTTATAACCGGAGGCTACGATGGTACGTGGCCTAGAGAACAGCTCTTGCATGAAGTCAACAAAGGACGCTGAAATTTTTGGTATAACTTTTTGTTTTCGCTTACATACAGCTTCTGAAATTCAAAATATAGTTAGTAAAAGGAACAGGATGGAAAGGAAAGGCAGGGACGTTAACCACTCCGGAGCGACTGCTATGCTACCCTACACTGGGAATAGGGATGAGGAAGTTTGAAACATAGAAAAAGGGAGAGAGAGGAAAGCTCGTACTCACGTTGCGCTCACAAATGCTGAAGACTTGGAACATGTGGACGTGAGCTAACTGAAGAAAGTCGGAAAAGACGCGGTTTCGGTCCAATGGCGTTTCACTGAATGACGGATGCTTCCTTGACTTTTTAGAAATGATGGCGATTGTTAGCCATATTTCTACTCGAGCGATTGAAGTACTGAGCTTAACGCGTCCAGTACTTTGAGAGCGCTTCGAGCAGACGTTGTCCCATGTCCAACAAGATCTCCCGGATGCCATTCATGGGAAAACGAAGCACAGTTAAATGACAGTTGTCATTGCATATTATAAAACATCGCCATCATGATCGTTAAACAACAGCTTTGCGCACAATATTTCCGACAACTACCTCGTCATCTCTTATCCCAGTTATAATTCTAATATTTCCATTTGACTTTATAAATAGTGGAGCAATTACAAGAAATATCAAGAAGTTCAGCGCATGATTCGATATAAAATATACGAGGCATCTTCAACTATTGTTATGTATGACTAATAATAAGCTTTTTATGTGAATTATAAGCTAGACCAATAATGAAAAACGTGGTGCCAACTTACATTCACTGTCTGGATAACGGAAACCATCTTTGAACACAATGTGCTCCAAGCCTATATCAAGGTATTGGATCCAGGCAAATCTTCCAAGGGCGCGAGTTGCGTCTGTTATAGGAATATCAGAAAAACATTTCAAAGGAAGGTGTCTGGTATAAGAAACTCATATGTACATGACACTTTCATAATGAGGGTTGCCGATGAGTACTCAAGCACTTTCAGTTATACTGTCAACCAGAGAGACGACTCCTCTGCCATGCGCATTATAAGTTTTGCCATAGACGCATAGATTGCCAAAAATTCAAAGTACTAAGTATAACCAGCCATGACTCAGTGCTATTATGGTATCGCCAGAATGTTTAGTTTTTTGAAGTTTTTTATGCCAATGTAGTTTAAGACGACAAGCTTACCTGGCGAATTGCGCTTGTGGTTACGATCAGAAGGTCAGAGGATAAATTGCATGCTTAAAAGTGGTGTGCACATAAAAGCGCTGGCAGCTTCGCTCGCCGTGCCATCTGTCAGGACGTCAAAGGAGGAGCAGGTCAAACCGCGCAGCACCGACAGAGCAGTAGTCGGCGTTGCTCTTCGGCTTCGTCGGCAGATACATGAAGCGAGTCCAATATTCCGATAGAAGTCAGGCTTCCTCATTGGAACGAAACCGAGAGAAGGCAGTGACAAGAGTAGAGGGAGGAAGTACAAGCCGCCCGCCTCGAGCAGTGTAAACGTATACAGAACCAAGCTAAACATACCTCTTGCTATGCAAACCCAGGAACAACTCAGTTGAACCATAGGCAAATATTACGTGAAGGAGGGAAGACTAAGTTTAAGGGCTCGTTTGTTTTTTGGAAACAATAATAATGAGAACTAATTGCCAATGATGCCAAGGAAAGTATAGAGTACCTTATTAGTAGTAATTATAATATAACTGTGAAAAAAGTGGACGAAAAGATAACTTGCCACCAATAATTGATGTATTTTGAAACATGCTTGAAGCAATTGGAGGTAAAATATAAACACTGCAAGAGTGTACACCTTCTAATAAAGAGTTCGGTGTTTTTGAAGTATCATTGAAGGAACGTTGATAATTACACAATTTTTCAAATAATTCGGTTGATACTACAGTTTTCAGTGTAAATAAAAGCCCACGCAAAGCTGCCTGACATCTGGTATTTTGCTCATTAAAAGAATGCAAATTGATACGACATAAACAAGGAACTCTGTTTGTTGCCAAGAACCGTGAATTATTTGCGCCCCACAGCAAACTGTTCTTTTTCTTGTCAAATTTACACGAAGAAGATATACCACATGAATGCGGTTGTCGAGGAACAGAGGTTGAAATATCTTTCCTTGCATATTTTTAAATTAATTTTTTTTACTGACGTCCACATCATTCGTTTTTCACTAAGAGAGAAAAAAAGCAATATATTGTCAGAGCAGGCTCGAGGGGAATTTCAGAAGACGGTAATGAGGGGTGCCCAGTTCTTACGAGGGCAGCTGTGAACGCTCGGCTAATGATCCATGGTGTGGCCTAGTGATTCATGACCCCGAGGTTCTCGTGATCCCGAGGCTCAGACCTCAAAATATTCTCTAAAGCTGCTTTTAAATCTTTCATTTAAATAACTTTCGATTCGGTGCTGCCTTTACGAGACACACAAATGCCGAGGCTATTATATTTTGTACAATGCAGTGTCACATTTCATATCTTAATCTGCTTTTGAAACCACCCCGTCATGTAAGTGCTGTCTTTGTTGCTTTTATAAATGCGATTCAGTGTCTTCTAATCTAAGACACACCGCTACTCGAGTTAAAGTTTCGCGAGTTTTTGTTAAACTGCTATTTCAAAAGAAAAAATAATGCTAAGCTGTGGTTGAAAGATGAGGCGAAAAAGAGGTGAACGGGCCAATAAAAGAGCGAGAAATCATAATAATTAAGAAAATAAAAAATTAAGATTACGTAGTATAAATGAACTTCATGACACTGATGACTGACATAAAAACTCACCAAAGATTACGATATTTTCTAATGCGAATTCCTAGTGCAGCTTTTTGTTAGCATCAAGCCAAGTGTGCACGTTGGAAGTCTTTGCTGTGTTTGAAACAGCGATACAAAGGTGTGATATTTTTTGCGCCACAAAATAACGAGGAACGGGGTCAAAGAGGGAGCAAGATTTAGGCTATTTATTCATCGTGTACTCCAACAAAATGCATAAGCACCAACATGCGCTGCGAGGTAGGCTCACATAAAGCGCATACCACCCTAATCCCAACTTGTGATCTCATAACTTACTCTCTGCCTGCGAGAAGCAGACCGACGTAACACTTATACGGAAGGAACGTCATGCTTTTATATGGAATGCCCCTGCAATTCTTGAGACGTGGTGTTTCTGCTTTTTTCGAGAATCTCAATCTTATTCATGCCCGGTTGACACTTTAGTGAATAGCAGCGACTGGGGTGGAGCAAGAGCGAGACCGGTGAGACGTAAATCCACCGGGTCGCACACAACGTAAAAAAGTGTTGCAAACAGATACGGCACGCCGATTGTTTTTTTTTTCTCTGTGCCACAAAGGTTGCCTCAGTTTTGCCCACGGATGGTAGAAACAAAGGTACAAGAATCACGCCAAGTCGTGCTGTCACAAACGTCTACCATTTTTGCTTATGCGCCCCGGCAACTAACGACTCCGCAACGACGCCGTCGCATCTTTCCTGCCCCTGCAGCAAAGGGGACGCGAAAGTTTTCTGGGAAAGTGACCGCGAGGGGATGCGTACACCCCGAAGAGAATTAGACTGCTTCAGCAGATGACGTTCAACAAGCAAGAAGAGCGGTCATCGGTGTCGCGAATCTCACGTAAGTGTAGACGTTCCTATTAAAGGGAACAGAAGAGATAACCACGTCGTAGTAACTGTCTTTCTCGTGAAGGTAATCTCAATGACGAAGTTGGGGGGTGAGGAGGAATGGAGGAAGCTGGAATGCAGCAGAGAGAGGAGAGGAGGCGACAAGCATGGCGCCTCCCGCTCTTTGTATTGAGACGGCTGCAACACCGGTCACTCTGCTGGCGACACTTTCAGCGGCACCCCATCAACTCCCTTACGTAAACCACGAGCTGAACTCGTACGCATAGAGCTCTTTAATGTGATGGCAATTATATTTACATTCTCAGCTGGACTTCGCCGCCGGCGTCGGCGTCGATGTCATGCACCGTACACACACACACACACACACACACACACACACACACACACACACACACACACACACACACACACACACACACACACACACACACACACACATATATATATATATATATATATATTATTTACCTAGTCTAGTAGATCCTCCACGAGCAGTGACAACGTGTTTTATTTCGACGTTTCGGCCTAGAGTTTGGCCTTCATCAGGATCTGCCTGACATCTGGTGATATATATATATACATATATATATACATATATATATATATATATATATATATATATATATATATATCGTTCCAAGGACAAGCTATTCAAATCTACTACTTACCACTGTTAGCGGGCATCTCGGAGGGGGGAAGCTATTGTGTTTTCAGCAATATCAGCAAGCATGCGCAGTGAGCGCGTGGCTGCTCTCATCCCTCACGCGTATTTTGGCCCGCGTAAATAATAAGGGCGTGAACACTAGATCGCGCGCCCTTATCTTGCAGTGGGTATATTCGTACGTCTTGGCTATTTTTTGGGTTTCGTCAAAACGATTCTGTTGTAGTTACCGGGCGCTCAGAGGCCACTGCAATCGTTGCACAGCCTGCGTTTGCGAAAAGTGCGCGCATTTGAGACACAGCAAAGTAACAACTGAGACGCTTATTCGCATTCATCTGTACCTGTGAGTACGTTTCATGCGTCATTTGTGAGTGAGAAACGCGGGGCATGTTTTGATTTGCTTGTTATTCTGCGCGTGACCATCCAGTCTGTTGCTATCGCGTTCATTGCTTCGCCTCTGTGCCAAAGCTGTGTTTTAGATGCGGAGCATCTAATACTCGAGGCTTGTAGTGCGGCGCCGTCCGCAAGCTTCCTCCTCCTTCTTCCACCATCTGTGCATCCCTTCCTCCTCTACACACCGCGCGCGCTTCACTCCTCCACCATCTGTGCACCCTTCCTCCTCTACACACCGCGTTCGACATCTAAAATTCTCCTGATTCTCCAGTGGACGCGCATGTGGCGTCGCGCTTCGAGAACATTCAACAGCTGACAGTGCATGCGCCGTCGCGCTGTATATATACTCAAGGTCGGCGCTCGCTCGCTCAGTTGCCGCTCGTCGGTTGGTTTGTACGGCGCGTCGACGTCCAAGGTCGCGGTGAAATGAATTCCAACGAATCCACAAACACAATGATCGGCGTCCCTTCGACCAGCGCCGCCCTTTCGCATACGTGTGTACGTGTTCACTCATTTAACACCCCCTCCTACAACCACGTTAACCAATTTAGCCATCGACCCAAGTAAGTCGCAATTTAACACCCCATTTCACAACCACGTTAATCAATTTAGCCATCGACCCAAGTAAGTCGCACTTTAACACCCCGTTAACCAATTATATGCTCCGCATCCTCCTCAGTGTTCCCCCAAAGGAAGCTGCGGGCAATTTTTTTCAACTGTTTTTTAATTATCTTCAGCTTTTAAATAATTGCTTTAGTGTGCGCTGCGTCGCACAAAGTAACTCAGAAACGTGACCACGACTTCTTTTCTTTTTTGTATTTTTTGTAATTTCTTCTTTGTATATTTGTACTTGTAATGCTCTCTTAGAGCGTTATTTTTTTGTAGAGGTTCTTTTTATCACACTTGTTTGTGTTTTTCTTCCTAATTTACTTTTGATAACTCCTACCTTTGCCCTTGTGTTAATCAAAAGCATATTTGTGCCTAATCAAATGTTCATGTCTGCTCTATAGGTACCAGTCAGACCTAAACCCTACTACATGTGCCGTACCGCACGGGTCGACTGGTCAGCACATAAATTTAAGATTTACCATTCGCAGGAATTTCAGAAATCGCAGAGCGAAGCGTAAAGTGGAAGCCTGCTAGTCTGCGGCACGCCAATATTAGATCGGCAGGGCCTCACTACGAAGTATGCTACACATACATAAATGGCCCCCCGGAGTTTTTTTTTTGTTTTTATACGTTACCGCTCTCTTGCGACAAGACTTATGTCGGCCTGGCAGGACGGTGCATGAATTTGCGCACGCGGGAACGCAATCTTTTGCTAAAGGTATATATAAGGCCCATTCGCTGACCCACTGCAATACACATACGTGTGAGCCATGCCTGGATAATATTGAGGCTCTTGGTAAAAGCAAGAACACCATGCCTCGAAAATTGTAGGAGGCTTTCCACGTAAACGCATGACGTTCCTCTTGTATCGGTAATACTTCATTGTTCGTCTCGCCGGCAGACGACATGCTTTTTTTTGGATCACAGGTTCTTATTAGAGTGGTATGCTCTCTCTGTGTACCTAGCTTGCTTCAGATGTATGTGCCTATACATTTCGTTGGAGTATATGATGAATAAACCGTCGAAAGTTTGCGCTCCCCTTGACCCCTGCCATCGTTATTTTGTCCCGCAAAAAACAGCCGCACTTTTGTGTTACGTGCTTGTGCATGGACATGAACTGACTAGTCCGGCGCAGTGTTCTTCTACGCTGCTAGCGCGCAAGCTCCCACTGAGGGTCCAGGAGCGTGATGGAGGTAGAAAGCGAGGTTAAAGGAAAACCGCCCGTGCTATCGAGAGATCCCGCATTATCAACCTTCGTCCTCGTTTGCTCTATCAGTTACGCCAACTCCGGTTCTACTCAACTCCAAAACAAGCGCATAAACGCACTCAAATATGAACAACCTTCATCAGTGAAGCAATAGACAGTGGTATAGTCGACATTTTAGTAACGTAATTACTCATCCCGCATATAATACGCCTTGCAGAGGCCCTGGAAATGTCAATAAATGAAAAGAAATTGCAGTTTTGCTCCAAAAGTGAATGAATTATTGCGATATCCGGTATAATATATGAAGTAATGTTAGCAGCTAACCATTTTAGCAACCGATCAAGCGCAAAACGGGAAACGATGGTTTATGAGAACGTGGTCGCTGCAGTAAGTGCAGTGGTCATCGTGCTGTTCATCGATTCAACGTAATTGAAGTGAGGAGAACACAGCATGCACAAAACTATGGGTCATCTGCTGGTCTCTGTAATTACTGGGTGCGCGCAATCGCGAGAGACCGCGCCCAGTTGCTCAGACAACAGAGTGTCTGCCGGGCCGATGCAGTACCCGCTTCGGGAGTCGCAATTGGTTTTTTGTGAGATGAAAGGTGGCCGACGCACTTCATCTCCATTGGAGCCGTGATCTTCAGCTGCCCTCCAGTGTTTTAACTTGCACATGAAAAATACGACGCGTGGGACTATAACAGAAATGCCGCTGGAGTGTCCACATAGTTTCTTTCGCAAGAAAAAGAAAAAGAAAAACACCTCGCAAGTTTTCTCATAAAATTGCTCTCAGTCGAATGTACTGGCACCCCCTCCCCTAACTGAGACGCTTTCACACAGACAACCTAGTTGTTCGCACTGCCTCCGGGATCGAGGTTTCGGAAGCTTTCCCTTCTCACATGCAGCGCTTTAGAGATTGGCCTACCGTTGAAGCGACGATGTTGTATGTGACGTCGTGAGAAAGTCATGATGACGTCACAGATTTCAGCGACCAATGACGTCATTGCAATCTGGGTTTTTGGCATCACTAATGTCGACGGTGATGACACCACTGACACTGATGGTCACATTTCACGTCGGATGTTGCGTCTAAGGCTGCCTTCCTAATAAAATACTGGCACTTCGGTAAATTGTCTTACATGACCCGTTAAGCATACTTTACCGCACAAATACTCTTTTGAAGGTGAAGTTTACTTCTGCTTTACTGGAGGGACGGTTCTTGTAGCTTGTTTTGCAAGCACGCCAGAATTAAGCTGGCATGCGAAAAAAGAAACCATCAGTAATACTTTGATATACACGAGCGAAATTCATGCTTACGAAGCTCTTAGACAACACCGTGTACATAAAAAATATACAGAAGGAGGTCAGACAGCACTGTATGCTGTTGGGAACCAGCCGTCAAAAATTATACAAAAGTAAGTAGGTTTGCAGAAAACATACAAATACCAAATTACTATGTTGTAACAAAACAAGGGGAGACCACAGCAAAAAATAAATTTTCAATAAAATAACTACATACCTCGTCCTTCCGCAAAGAAGCAATTCTTCTGTATAAACGAATTGATGGTGAGCATTAGATAAGAGCACGTGTGCTCCAAATGTATCGTCAAAAGAGAGGGGTAGGTATGAATATTTAGGTGTGCATCACAAAAATTAAAAACTGAATGGGAATCCAAGCTACATATTGTGAGGTTAATCTTAGAATGATCACCAAAACACCAAGACTAACCCCCGTATTCGAGAACGTCCCTTCACTCAACGCTTCACCTTCGATTAAGAATGACGATGGGAGTGCTGCCTGTAGGCACGGCAAGTCACTGCATATCAGCAATTATCTGCTGCGATTCTTGAGTAGCGCAGCGTCATTCTCAATTGAGCAGTGGCGCAGTGCTCAACTCTGTCAGGTGAAAAATGAAGGTCGTGTCGAGTAGCATTTGTGAATACAGGGGTAAGACATCGAGACCAAGACCATGACTTTTGATAGTGTAAGATAAAGCGGACATAAATGATGTATTGGCAAGATTATCTTTATTTTACATGTGCTCAGTGGCAGATAAATGTCCTTGATATGTATCCATATCGTGATACAACAACTAATATTGCAAAAAAATGTTTAGTGTAATTAAACTTGTAATGTTAGGTAGCGTCACATCATCATTAAAACTAAAACCATAACGTAGCTTCTTAGTAACTGGGAGACGTCATTAGTAGGTATTACAATAATGAATAGTCTCATAATCACAATTTTCGCGTAATTGGGATTGTTGTGCCATTTTGTGCGTTAATTTAATTAGGACTTCGCAGTAAAATCTTGTTGCGTGCTTAATTAGACGAACGTACTTGAAGATCAAACAATTAAGTCATACAGGACGTTTTAAAATCAGCTTAATTTGGAAAGAAGGACTCGTATTCTGCACACACACACACACACACACACACACACACACACACACACACACACACACACACACACACACACACACACACACACACACACCTTCCCTCTCTGAGAAGGATTATTGCTCATGAAGTGATGGTTCCTGTTCGTGGAAAAAGTACCTTCATTGCAAGAAAAATGTTGTAAAAAGTTCTAGTACTATGCCGAAAAACCAAGGGTGTTAAATATGCGGCCACTATGGAGGCATACTTTGTATTTATACTGCAAATGAGCATGCCATACAAAAAAGCTCATGCGAATTTTGTGATTGCTTGTGAAAGAAAACGTTTTTATGGAACTTTCTTGCTGACGGTTTTAAGTGAACTCTCTTTACGCATGCGTATTGATTGGCAATGTTTTTTTTTTCATTGAAGTAACGTAAGCAGATGTTGGCGCCCAAATTAGGTGCTATTTGTTCGCTATGTCTTGCTGTTTTATTCGTCACAGTTCCCTCACGTGTCTACCCCTCGCTACTGTAAGAGCCTTACATAGTGCTTACGGATAAGGTGGTTCTCTGCTGCATCGAATAGGGATATGTGGAGAACACAGTTCTGCATATTTATTCTAGTGAATTTGTTCCGATTCTCCCCTCTGTACTTTATGCAGACGTCACGAAAACTGTTTGTGCCCATGCTACCACTCTAAACCGGGGGGAGGGGGGCAAGCTACAGATGCTTGAAAAGAAAAAAAGCCACTTGTGCATGCGTGTCGGCAGAACCATGCGCTCACGAAAGGATTCCCATTAGCACGCAAGAAAGCCTCGCACCTTTCTCTCACGTTTAGGAGACACTGATTTATTCGAGAAATGAATAATTCCATGGGCAGCTAAATCTCAAAAAATGGTCTGGCAGAGCAATTCAGTACTCAGGCTAAGCCTGCCGCCAAAACACAACATGATACCATGAGAAAAATAAATTAATAAAGAAATAAAAAAGTTGTGAAATGAATAAATAATAGGAAATTCTATAAATTATAAATATTTAGAAAGCAGAACAAGGAACTGCTTTTTCTCGCGCCGCGTTGTCAGAAATCTGAAGCCTGTATATATTTCACTTGCTGATATTTTTTTGCTGTGTAATGTGATACAAGCATCAATATCTCACTGCTTCTTCGCCAATATGTCGCTTGTTACCTACCTGTGCTCAGAGCTGTTTTATGAAAGAGTATATATTTCGCATTCGGAAAATATCCACCTCTTTATCAGAATATTCCTTCACTTGAACTTTTTGTTCACGATCTCGAACCTACGAGCTCGAAAACTCTGTCATTTATCTTGTCTCTTCTTCCCAAAGAAGGGCATGTTTCTTTTTTTCTCGCATTTGGGTCGCATCCGTATGCTCCTTAACATATGATTAAAGCACTTTGCCTAACGAAAATATCGTCCTACACACAAAATAACACCCATAACGATAAAAAAATAAAATCCTAAAAAACTTGAAGATCTAAGGTCTAATATTTTGTATGGACAGATGTGGGATGAAAAAAAAAAAGGATAAACCAAGACGGTCGTCATCAACGCGGAAATACGATAGAAAAAATAAGGAAAAAATATCTACAACGAGAGAGGATCTTCATCAACACCGTGCGAAGGAAATGAACCGAAACGCACGAGCGCAATACGGCAGTAATGATCTGTTGATTAATGTACTAAACGTAGCGAAGAGGAAGAAAAAAATTAGAAGTTCAGTGCAAGCCGCATCTGCTACATGGTGCTTCGGTGTGGCCGCTATTTCGCTGGTCTGGCAACATAGTCACTATTTCCTTCAATATAATCGAGCCCGTCGCGCCGACCATCCATCGACATAAATCTTGGGAAGTAGCACATATATAGCCAGAGTAACAAAGAAAGTAGCTCAACCACCATTACATTCGGTGCCTAGAGAGGAACACGATGGGGAAAAAAAGGAAGCGGTATGAGTGGATCGCGGATGAGGCGTTAAGAAAACAGAGAGAAAGAGAGAGAGAGAGACACTTGTGCTAAAAGTTACCCAGCGCAAGTATGTGGCGTTTTCTGTGTGTATTTCAGAAAGTACCACGCATTGGCGGCGCTAGCACCAACATTTTACTGTACTATATATATTTTATCAAGTTGGCGATAACTTCAAGATCAGTAAAGCCTGTTGAAGATTAAGATGAGGAGACGGATAGAGTTACAAAAAATTGATCACGAAGATTTTATGTACGTTTCGGAATAACGTGACGAACATAGTATTGTTTAAATGGTTCAGAAAACAAAATTCGACTATCGACGAAATCAGTACTCATGTTTGCTTTTTCCCCTATGCAAGGTGTGAACTCATGCAATGTTTAAGTTTATGCAGCACGAGGTCAAATGTATATAACCTCGTATACAAAATTTTTACACATTATAATTTTCTCACCAACAAGCTCTTGACGGAAAGGCATTGGTCTTCTTCACACTCAACGTGAAATTGGCAATAACAATATTGCAGGGAGACCAATCAACAAGACTTGGTAAATAACTATTTATTAATAATTTAAATAGTTCTTCACGTAGTAGCTGGAAGTCAGTAACAATTTATGGTATAATAATCGTTTGTAAGTTGAAAAAATTGCACAAAATTTGATATGTTACTGTGGAACTTCAAAACATTATCAATACTGAACATGTCTGGTGCGCAAAAAAAGCGCCTGGTGCTTTACGTCGGGCCAGATGTTCCCGGCACAAAACTTGACAAACTTTTTATGAATACGCGTTGTATGTGGTCGTCAAAAGCTGGAAGTTGTTTTGATGGCACCAGCTGATCATAGTTGAAAAAACAAACAGCGCGAAAAAGAAGACCCGACGAAGAAGTACAGGTACAAAGCGTTGTATGTGTACTTCTTCGTCTGGTCGCTCGTTTTGCACGCTGTTTGTTTTTTCAACTATGTCGTACCAACACGCCCAAGCAACCACTGTACTAGCTGATAACCTTGCCTCTTCATGTGACATTTTGGCTGCTTCTCTGTTTCTTTCATAATCTGCGCAATAAATCCGTGATTGGCATCTTTTATTTAAGTGTTCAGCGTGCATTACTCAGGGGCAGTCGCTGCAGACAATGCGACAGACGGTTGGTTTTGCAGACAGTGTCACAGTCCAAAGAGTACTTTCCGCCTATTTATTATTTTTAAATAGCGGAAACTGTAAATCACACGCAAAGAATAAGAAATGCACTTCTGTATTTAAGATTACTTGCTATTTCAGTGACTTACTCTTCTGGAGATTCACCTTTATTCCAATTTTGTCAAAGTTTTGGTCTAATGTAACAGAGTGGCCGCCTTTCCTGGGTGCCCGGCGCGTCCATTGCCAGTGAACTTCAATAATTATTAACCCAAATTAGGAACCATTTTCTAGATTAAAAAAGAGTGCGTAGTTTGCACTGGAGCCGTAAAGCTGAAGAGAGCAAAATTGCTGTACGCACTAGTACTACCAAGCCGGCAAAGTTGGTTGGCATTCTTTGTGTCTCGTAAGTTTGCTTTTTCTCTCTCCCCCCCCCCCCTTATTTGTATATTTTCGGTCACTTTTTGTTTAGTTTATTTTTCTATTTCTCGCTTTTTTTCTTTTTTCATGCTCCTCTTATGTTCCTCTTTCATTCGATTCTTTGTCTCTCTTCATGTTTTCCGGTCGTCCTTCCTTTTTCTTTCTGTTTTGTTTCTGAATCTCTAATACTTTCTCTTTTTGCACTTTTTTCTTTCGGTTTCTTGCTGTCCGATTCCCTACATTCTTCCTCCTATTGTTCGCACATCACATCCCAACCATAATTCCTCTCTCCTACCCCCTTGGTATACTATCATAAAAGGCTATGCTATGTTCTGACAGCATGTCCAGATACACGATCGCAGAAGTTCAGCATTTCTGTCAATTATTATTTTCCTCAAAATACTATGCAGGAATTAAGAAAAAAATCGTTAGTTGGTAGCGCCCTGTCATTTGTTATATCAAGGTACTTATTGTTCACAATGGAGATTTGAAAATACTTTTTTCAGTGTTTGCTGCAGAATATTTCAAAAACACACCGCATTACAGAAAAAGCGCACTGCCGGGCTTCAAATAAAGATTAATCCATCACTCATTTCAGGAAGAAACTAACAAAATAGCAGGTTATACGAACTTTCTAGTGACACTATAGACTGTTTTCCCGTGTTTTATTTGCATTTAACTAGGCCTTATTACTAATACTCAGGCGTAGATCAAGGTGTAATAGTTTACTTGCCGGCAATAAAGCAAAAAAAAGTGTCTAGATAGCCGAATGGCTTGGACCTTCAACTTCGTGTAGTGGGAGCGCACGTTGCAATACCACCGCCTCATGGGAACTTCTCTTTTTCTCTCTATTTCTCTGTGCCTTTTTCTCACTCCCTTGCTATATGTCGGACAAATACGTTCGGGGAGCTATGCGTAGTAAGATTTGCGCAGGGTTTCTGAGGCACATGTCTGTTTGTGGTGATGATTGCTTTTGACTCACGAGAAACATTCAAGCTTCATTGATAAAATCACCCTTCATTGAGGTGTGAAGAACTAAAGCTTTACCATATAAACAACTGCCCTCGTGTTGATGATGAATAACAATACTTTGTTAATAGGTCTCTTCGAGGTAACTTTGATACAGTGTCTGCGCCTTACTGTCCAATCTCTTCTATATAGAAGTCAGCATTATGAAAAATGCTGATGGCATATTGTATTCTACACTGTACAAGCGAGCCCGCCGTAGTGGCTTGGCGAATACGGTGCTCGGTGCCTGATCCGAAAGTCACGTGTTCTATTCCGGCTGCGGCCGACGCATCTCAATGTAGGAGGAGTGCTGGAGACCCGTGTGCTGTGCCTGTCAGTGCACGTTAGAAAATCAAGATGGTCGAAATTCTAGTAGCACTCTTCTACGGCGCCCCTAATAATATTATCCAAACTTTGACACGTAAGAACACTGATATGCTTAATTCGACCTCCCAGAGTAGGAAAAGCTGTTTGAAAAAAATTCAATATCTAGTTTCTTGCTCGTTTGGAATGATAAGGCCTTTCTTGAGACTATCTAGTCAGTGCTTCACATATTTTTGAGTGTTTTGACTGAGATAACAATACCGAGACTTTTAGACCAATTCACGAGCATACAAGCACGTTTTTCTCTGGCACAACCTCAGATTTCTGTCTCAATGCAATCACGCGAAATTGAAATTGGCAGTATCTTTGACCTTAGCCCGTTTTCGAAAAAAGTATTCCAACTATTTAAAGCATGTATTGCATTTTTTAACATGTTTGACATTGACCGAGCCTACTTGCCATGTTTGTGTCAGATGCACACGTAGACGTGGTTCTGTGCATTTTTTTGCGTCAAGTTGCGTCTTTGTTGATTTAGTTATGGGAACAAAATATACTCTCGTGTGAAAGAGTCAAAGAAACTGGTGAAAAAGCGCAGTATAATTGGAAATTGCCACGGTCCGGATACAAACGGAAAGCAGATTGGGAGCTCTTGAGCAAGCACTACCGCAAGTAATCATTGTCCGCATCACACGTGGCTGCAAAAACAACATGTTTACTCTAAAAGCACTGTACGCTTTTATTGCTGTGGAGCTTCAGCTAAACATAAATACGAGTAACTGCGCCTGCACGTAATGTGGAGAAATGGTGGCAATTGCCGCGAATACCATGAGCCCTGTTCTTTGGAATGGGAACCGTCGGAATTGCCAGCCACCCCTGAAACCATTTTAATTTTCGAAAAAACAATCATGGCCTTAATAAACATTTTCTAGGGCATTTGGTGTATCTATAAAACGCAACGCTTTTATACTGTTCGACGAAATCAACCGCCATCAAGAGTATTTGGTCTTTAGATAGACGGAAGATATAACAAAATAAGCCAGAGAGCCAAGAAAACATAAAAAAAACGAAAAGCTTATTTTTTTGTTCACTATAAGAAACAGTGCTAGTAAATAAATTGTTTAGTACATATTTTTGAATGAAACATTTATTAGATTCCTGTTTACCTTTTGATATCCCAAATACATTTTTTTGTTACATTTGCCCCATTATCAAAAGAACGTGAAAAAACACTTCGCTTATTTTTTTTACCAGAGTAAACAAAACATAAATACAAAGCTGCCGAACTAGGATGGCGTGAGTACACGGTATAGTTGTCATATTTCGACATTTTTTCCTAAAAAGCAAAAAGAAACAATGGTTTTACTAAAACTGGCAAAAAGTCGACGTTTTAAATACAACGCCAATTCTAGTTCCGTTGCAAAAAGAGACAACGAATAATAAAATGAGACAAAGCTGAACGCTTTAGATTTATAGTAGATTCAGAGAAAATAGGTCTCATCCACAGGTGGGCCTGAGCAAAAAGCCACCGAGCACAAAATGGTACTAAAAATGACCTCTCACGCGTAGCCAAGGTGATAATACAGGAGTGTACCCTTTAGTTCACGAGTGCGTTAGGTCATGTCCAACGTGCCGGTTCAAGCGCTCAACGTACTGCCGGTTCCTTGAAACCTTTGCCGGGTCCCACCCAAGCTTTCGACCACGCCGGCATTCACCTATAGAAAATTTCACCTAATACACGTGACAACCACCATCTTGGACTATTAAGCCAATGCTTTCTTTTTTGTGTGTGAATTGTGACGTGAATGAACAAAACCATGAAACACCGTATGCACCAACTCGATCATTTTTATGCATATAGGTTTATTGTAACGGTGTTCATTTAGCTATTAAAGAAACAAAACAAGAATGTTTACGTTTTTATTACGACGCTAACATAGCGCTGCTGAAGGAGTGTTAATCATATACCACACTACCATTATCCACATAATAAAAGCATGACAAAGAGTAATAATGGTACGCTTGGTGATATGATGTCCTTGTGCGCTTTGTCTGACCACTGAAACTGTGAAACAACACTACTTTTCTTCATGAATGCTCAGAATCCTGAAAAGACGCAAGATGAACCACAGATGATCACCTTTCTTATTTAGGGGCACAAACATTCTTTCACAATAAATAAAAATTGTTTTTGCTAGCTGTGCGCTTCATAGTTGGAAGCTGTTTCGTGAGCAGCTGCATCTCCACCAGTTCAGACGGAGGAGCTTTAATATGAGTCGTCTCAAGTGAGCCCGGCTTTGCTTAAACCACAAGCGCTAACTAGACGCGAGACGTGTTTGTGGTCAGTTAGTTACTTAGTTAATTCATTTGTTTGTTTTTCAATACACACGGCATATACCTACACTGGGATATTAGCCAAGATTTGGTTATCTGAATATTTGTATGTTAAATGGGCCAGTACACAATGATTGCAGACGATCAAAAGCAATGAGGAAAAATATGTAAAATAATACCTGCAATTATTGTGCGATTGTGCAATCAGACAAGATCGCTTCTTGAAAAGCCTCATCAGAACAATTTTGAATATTTTCAAAAGTAAACATTAAGATCACGTTCGTTTAGTTGATTGAATAAATTTTCAAATCACCACAATGGCATCCTTGCGGCAATGTTTGTGCACCGAAGCACATAATGTATATATGTACGATACAAATTCTGATGTTAAGATTTATCGTACTTTCGGAAGTAGAACAAATAAAAGTTGTTTCCCGGGTGATTTATGTATTAAATATGCCCTGAAGTAACGTTAAATATTTGCTGCTTCTGTGAAGAAGCGACAAACGGATAATACCAGTAAACAACGCAGTGCAAGAGTTGGAAAGATATACGCATCAAAATTTGTATATTATAGCTCCTAATTTATTAACTTGACTCCTCCACCGCTTCTACTAAACGTCTAGGTACACTGTCAATATGTTTATTTTTTTGCTGTTTTTATACTATCTAAAAAATTCACAATAATCTGTACCTGTTCACTCATCAGAACTGAAATTACCGGTACATTCTTCGACGTCCTGTAATAAATAGGTCCTTTTCTGTATCTCCGATCTACAGTATCGTTTTGCAAGAATAACAGTTTTACAAGAATCAGCTGTGGAGGCATGCATTTGAGCCACTTTTTTATGACTCACAAAAAATATTAAACAATTGTGCTGCGATAATCCTCCTGACTGCTATTAAAAGGGGTTTTCGCCACGCTAGAGCAATAGCCAAGATGTCAGCTTCAAAAACGGAAGTGAAACCTGGGACACTAAAGAAGAATTACTACCTTAGAAAAGGTGAGAGAATTTTTATGCTGGCCTTTTTTTCTCTCACGGAAGCATCTTTGACTATTATAGTTTCAGGCAAAGGCCTTAGTTGCCTTATCAAGCTCGAAGAGTGACTATAGACCATTGCTGTTGGTGCAAGGACGAAGTAATTTTAAAAAAATTGCCTTGCGGTCACATCATTATAGGAAGTCGTTGGGTCACTGGGTGACAAAATTAATGACATTCCGACGACATAGTTGCTTGACGAAAGGTGGGCCAATCTGGGAGGCAACGCGGCAAAACCACGTGAGATGCAGAAAACTTTGAGAGGAGCTAAAATAGAATAATAAAACCAACTGAGAAGAAGAATACGCAAAAAAGGAAGATGACATTCACGTATGAGTCATGTTACACAAATAAATCATTACCAGGTGTCATTTTTGCTTGAACATGGACGAGGTAACCTTGTGAGGGGTTATTAGGAATGAGATATTGCAATTTAGTTTTTAAGAAAGAAATCCCAGCATATTCAATTATTATATTCTGGTTTTAATACTTTGTTGCGAACACGAAATGTGTTGCAGTCACATTTCATCGTCTTCACCTTGTCTCTTGTTCAGGCCGCGCGTCCGCTGCCTTCATTTTAGGAAGTAAAGAAGACGTGTCCCTAGCGTAACGAACTACTAAGCATCGCCACTCAGACATCTGCCCTTAAGAGTAGTGTAAAGGAGACTCGGGCTTTTTTTCTGTTATTTTATTTGCGTGGTTGGTTGGGTGAGTGATTATTTGCTGCGTCTTGTACCTGCCTCGTTTACTCGTTTCTTTGAAGTCATGCAATCCTTGCTACATGCAGCTAGTCTAAGAAAGAAGACATAGTAGGCACCACGCATGATGTAAACCTCTCGCTTTTAATTATAAGAATAAACTCCTTAAACACGCGCAATGTTCACGTCAAGAAACATTCCCATTTACAAGCTCTCTGAAATGTAGGCACCAAGTAAGGCAGATGTATATTGCACAGTGCCACACTGTCTGCGAAGTGGGGAAATGATTACGCTGTTTTTTTGCGATATCCCTGTTACATTGAGAAATAGGTGTACTTTACGATGTAGGTGTGCAATACGTGTCGACGTTACATATGAGGCATTACGTCAAAATGTTCACGACGGTTAAAAAAAACAGGATTCATAGGCCCCCACTCTATTGGTCAGCATGCAGGAGAAAATATTGAAATTTTGTTTGCTGCAGCTTGCATTTGACGCAAATAATATCTCTGGATACCAATCGACCAGCGCAGCAGCAGCAGCAATACACGCGTCGAAGCCGGATGGGAAGGGATGACAGCTATTGGTGGGTGGAGAAAGAAAAGCAAGCTTCACCTAAAAGTGCGAGCTCTTGAAAACCAGCGATCCGGTTTCACTCACAGGCGAGGCTGCAGGACTGGTCGCAGCAGAAGAGAATGCCTCATTCATCACACTCTCCTTTCTACCTGAGGAGCAAAGCTGACTACACCAATGCGAGGTTCGTTTCGAAGTTTGGGAGCTCACAGAAGAATTAGTATCCAGCACGGCTGCGCAGAGATACTCGAAAAAGTATTGATTGATATGTGCGGTTTAACGTCCCAAAACCACTATATGATTATGAGAGACGCCGTAGTGGAGGGCTCCGGAAATTTAGACCACCTGGGGTTCTTTAACGTGCACCCGAATCTGAGCACACGGGCCTACAACATTCCCGCCTCCATCGGAAATGCAGCCGCCGCAGCCGGGATTCGAACCCGCGACCTGCGGGTCAGCAGCCGAGTACCTTAGCCACTAGACCACCGCGGCGGGGCACTCGACAAAGTATTCCGGGACACATATTGAAATACGTGTTGGAAGCCTGAAATACAAATAGTGAGATACATCTGTCTTCAAGGTAGTGGGATATTTATGATAAACTTCTTCAACAAAGACGAAAGATATTGTTCCAAAATTCAGATAGTGAAATACTTTTTTTTTACTTTTTTACTTCGGGATGTTTATACTTCGCAAAAATATTTATTAGGTGCAGCATAATATTGCAGTCATTCCGGCACATTAAAACTTGCAATTATTCATTGTCGCATAGTCGTGACATTGGCGAAGGTAGAAGTGGGCACGTCAAAGTAGCTCGCCCAACTTATGGCAGAGTAACGAAAAGTCAGACTACAGCAAAACACTGTACAACGAGAGTGGTGAACATAGCGTTAGCCTCGATGATCAGACAAGCGGTGACGCGCGTCGGCGTTTATGCATGTGCCGTCGAATATTCCAGTGTAATCGCTAGCGCTTACGTAAGTTACAGAATAATTTGCAATGTCTGTGTTGACCTCGTAATCGCATCGGAAGGTTCTAAGATTAGGAAGCTTTAGAATAGGTAGCTTTAAAATAACGTCTGCAGGCGCTGCGGGCATAGCGGGCACCATATGAGTGTTAGACTAACGTTTGCCCCTTGATTGATATGTGGGGTTTAACGTCCCAAAACCACTATATGATTATGAGAGACGCCGTAGTGGAGGGCTCCGGAAATTTAGACCACCTGGGGTTTTTTAACGTGCACCCAAATCTGAGCACACGGGCCTACAACATTTCCGCCTCCATCGGAAATGCAGCCACCGCAGCTGGGATTCGAACCCGCGCCCTGCGGGTCAGCAGCCGAGTACTTTAGCCACTAGACCACCACGGCGGGGCAACGTTTGTCCCTTCTAGGGAACAATTTATAGAGAATTTAGCTGCCCCGCAAACTCAAATGCACGGAAACTACACATAGCCTCGACACCAGCGTTCGCGGGCCGCACACCACCCGCTATTTCGGATTTTCTACGGGCGGGCCGCGAACGCTAACGGCGGCTCGCGTACGACGCATGTGCTGGGGCAGCGACCGCACCACAAAGCCTCGCGGGGCGCTATTTAAAAGCTCCCTAATAACGTTTGCAGACGTTGCGAGCATAGCGGGCATCATATCAGATTTAGAATACCGTTTACTGCCCCTAGCGAATAGTCTAGGGACTTTCGCCCCTACCGCAAACCTAAATGCATGGAAGTTACACAAAGCACTTCGCGGGCCGCACGGACCGCGATCGCCGCACGCTATTTCGTATTTTCTGCGGGTGGGCTGCGAACGTGAACGGCGGCTCGCGTTACGACGCATGTACATTGGCAGTGACCGCACCACAAGGGCTCGCGGTGCGCTATTATAAAACTCCCTATCATTTCGATGGTTCTTAGCCTATCGGCGCGGTTCGCCAACTGCAGCACACACATCTGAAATGAGGCGATAACAAAACTGAGAAAGGAGTGTGGAAATTATCACAGAACTGCACTATCGTAGCGTCTTGAAGTACTGCTCATATTCTGATGCACGATTTGAATGCGCTGTTTAAGAATTATTAAAACATACCCTAACGCAAAGGAACGCATAACAACTACAGAGACAAAACTACACCAACGGGGATAAAGATACGTGTTTTTTACCATGAGAGGTACTTCGAAGTTTGAAGTCAATGTCTGCGAGCCAAAAATTACCTTTCCCCAAGGTTTGCTTTGGGCACCGGAGAATATGATCCGTCCTCTACGGGTTCGAAACGTGTGTGCGGTTTACACCATTCACCGTTCCTCGGGCTTGTGATGTGTGCTTTCATGGTGCCTTTCTCGTCGACGCCCTACCCAAGACTGCAGATCTTGTGACTCGATAAGTGATTGTAGGGCATGTGGACGTCGGTGCGAAGGGCACCGCACCCGGCGGCCATACGCACAGACATTTACCACGATTGCATAGCAAAGGGCCACCACTATAGGCGGGTATGGCATGGGCGCTTCGGTACTCTGTGACAAATTACGTCCTTTCGGTCGAAGACATCAACCGTGCAAGCCGCCTCACGAGTTGTGACGGAGCAGGGCCAGACGGTTGCCGATTCCACCTGACATACGTCACAACAATGTGATGGCGCTTTCGTCGGGCGTTTGGTATCGCGTGGTAGGCAAAAGCCGCTGCGCCTACCGCAGTTGCTGCTGTGTTTTCGCTGGTGCGTGCGCTGTTTGTCATCGTGCAAAGAAGAAGAAAAAAAAACTGTGTACAAAGGAGCTGTCACGGTTATGTGCGAGAGAAGGCACAAGAAAGAGGGCGATTTTTTTGGTTCAGTTGTGTGCTGACAAAAACCGTCGCAGATCAGCCGCAGCTGTTAAACGCAAGAATTTGCCTTCGACGCGTTTCAACGGTTATGTTTTGGAGCGGCTTATCCAGAAAAGCGATTAGCTATTTCATGTGTTGGAATAGGCCACAGAATTGTGCATTTTAATGAGCCCTACAAGCGTATCGAGCACCTTTACTTCAAAGCAGGTAAACGTTCTTGATAGTATTGACATATGCGAAGCATTTTTCATGGTTGCCATTGTTATTATGGTTGCCATTTTCATGGTTGCCATTAAACACGTGAAAACGATTTCGTAGTATACTCGCGCGATCTAAAGCTCTCATTCGGTCATCAAGCATGTGTTTCTTGCTGCGGGACTACGGTTAATTGAAGTAGCAGCGAAAGGAAGAATAATTTAGACTATGGTTTTTCTGATTATATCCGGCTGTGATGACACACCCGACAAAAGTGTATTGGGCAGTGCTGTTCTGGCTGTGGTGCGCTTCACAATCTTTTCACGTCTTTGTGAATTTACAGAATAACATCACTCGTGAAACTTGCCGAGTCTGGCTGTACGCATTTCGCGGCGTCAGATTCAGCGAGTGAATTGAGCTGCCGACCTTACAAGTACGTAACCGCGCCCCGCCGCGGTGGTCTAGTGGCTAAGGTACTCGGCTGCAGACCCGCAGGTCGCGGGCTTGAATCCCGGCTGCGGCGGCTGCATTTCTGAAGGAGGCAGAGGCGTGATAGGCACCTGTGCTAAGATTTGGGTGCACGTAGAAGAACCCCAGGTGGTCCAAATTTCCGGAGCCCTCCACTACGGCGTCTCTCATAATCATATGGTGGTTTTGGGACATTAAGCGCCACGTAATAATCAAATCAAGTACGTAACCGCATTGTCCACAGCATATTGTCGAGGCATTATCGCAAGCGTGCTGTGGATGTAAGTGTCACCGAGGTCGTTCTGGTCGTTTGCATAAATAACTTTTCCGGCACATTAGTTATAATCGATGTTTACCCTAACAATTCGTGGCCATGTATTTGTACACAACGCTTTCGTACAGTGTACCCTAGAGCCTCTTGCTGAACCGGGTTTGTTCTTGTATTAGCAGAAATAAACAGTGCGCATGTGACGTAAGCTGCGGCAATGACGATGACATTTCGCAAATGAGCTACCTTTCCTCCATTAAAAGCCTACTCCGGCGATTTCTTTAGGTTAGTGGATCTCAATGAAATTCACTGGGTACGTTCATTTGCACGTTTGCACCATTCGTGCCAAATTGCAGGCTTGAGATTTTCGCAGATTCTTTTCAAACTAATTTTATAATATGCATCGACACGCTCACCTAGCTCGCCAGAATTATTGGCAACATTGTGTGTGACGTTAAGTTTTGTCTGGCGGAAGTGATGAACGGATGTGCCACTGCTTGTCTGCTATGGATTGTGTGGGTTTGCCCGGCGCTTCCTTGGTTGAGCATGCAATTTCCTTTTCCGTGTTGGTGGGCATGCGATAGGTGCCACGGGGTGTTACACTGTCAGCCACACATGATTCACCATATATTCATCATAACAGCGCAAGCGTTTTAGCCGATCACCGCGGATGGCGTGGATAGGTAGTGCCATCTGGTGGGCATTAGGTGCCATCAGGCAGGTTCCGGCCAACGTTTCTGGAACTAGGTAAGCTGCATAACTCCTCGCGTCAGACTACTCGTCACATGGCACCGATAGAGCTTCCGGTTTGGTAGCGCTGGCGGCGCACCAAGCTTTCGCTAGCCGACGAAAACACGTAGTCGTCGTGGCAAAACGCCAGGCGGCCGTTTTGAAACAGCTTTGCCATCAGTATATTATCGAGATTTGGTGTGCTGCCGCAGAAACTTAATACTGCGTAATATTTAGCGGTGTAAGGCAAATACAGTGTAATTATGGCTTTCTTAACGTTCCAGGATAAACGATGCCTAATATATAGCATAAAATACGAGTCTCTCTGTTAGTTGCTGTTTGCTGTACGTTCACAATTGATTTTTAGACGCGAGAAACCCAATTACAGTGCATAGTAATAAGGGCTGCAGCGCGAGCACGAATGTGCTAGAAGAAACAGACAAAGTCGAGGTACGGAAGGCAAAAGAGGACAACACGAGCGCTGACTACCAACTGAATTTTATTCGCAGCACACATGATAATAGCTGCAGCCCTTATTACTATGAATTCAAACCAACTAGCCCAAATCGCCATTCTTCTCCAATTACAGTGCCTTGCATTCTCTCTTATGACTGTGTTTTTCGTGCTTAAAGTAAATTACAACTATTTGGTGCATGCAATGCCGCGGCTTTTGTCTGGTTCTGTGGTCAGCTTTTTTTTCAGGTCAGTCACATTCTTTAAAAACTTAGGCCGTCTAAAAGCTGCGCGTACCGCTTTTTTTTTGAGCATGTCTTCCTTCTGATTTTTCTCGAGTTCCTCTAATAAAACCTGTTAACACAGCTGTAGCGAAAGCTTCGAGCAGGGACTGCGCTTTGGGGTATCAGTGAGTACTTCGTAGTCATTAATCACGAGGCTGTCTGCTGACGCATTGGGACAACGTGAACACACTTTCAGCTTTTCTATGTCCTCTAGAAGTTCGGCTGATTGGGTGGTGGTATCTGCATTGCCGGGTGACTTGGCTACGCGATGATGACGGCGGCTAATGGTGACTGTCATGTCTTCTGCGAGGACGACGCATTTCTCCACAAATAGCGCTCTTTTTAATTCTTTGAGCACTAGAAACACCGCGTCTTGTCTTGCCATTCTCAACAACTTTCCGCCAGCAAGCACCAGGCAAACAAACGTTTTCCAAATCTTGAAACGAAATGACGCCACTCGTTGATGGCATGTCGGGACTTATTTCACTGTCTACGAGCTCAGTGCTTGGAGATAGTCTATTCTTTTTCATCGATGATACTCTGAAAAGTACCCCACTTCTATCGGGCAGCTTTCGCTTCTTTATCGCGGGTTTTAAAAGGTAAGCGGTGAAATTCAGGAATATTTGTAGAATGCATCCTTTGACAAGGTCCGACTTTCCTCTGGCGATTTGTACTTTCTTACCATTGGTGACGTGAGGGAAAGTCTTCGGGATGTCCTCCTCATGAAAGTGCGTATCACAAACATGTGATGTGCCGGGCGGTTTCTTATCCGCACGAGGGATAGCATGGTCCCATACCTCTCACTGCCCAAGTACACGCGGACACAAAAGAAATGTCGTGGTGTCTCTCATTTCCTGTAGCCACTCGTACAGCCGAGAACGCAACATCTGGGCATGATGAAAACATGCAACGCATACAAAGCAGAACAGGGCACGCCGAAGCACAAAACTGTTAACGAAGAAAGAAGCCTCCACGGGTATCGACGCACTGCAACATGCACGGCCGACGAAGATTACGGGAGTGACACGAGCGGCCCTTTAGTAAGATAATCCGGATGCGACAGCAGCGCCACATTTGTCACTGCCAGCGGCGGCGCCGTGCAACATCGCTCAGTTTTTCAACTTACCTAGTTCTAGAAACGTTCGTTCCGGCACCATTAGGAAGGTCTTTACGTCACATGTAGAAGCGCATTTGGTCAACAGCACCTAGACTATTCAAGGCGTTCCCGTGCCCCGCCCCCCTCAACAGGCTGACGTCACAACAGTGATATTGGGGGTGGATTGAGAGGAGGTTAGGAGAGGTCGGGAGAGCCAACCAAAACGACAAAAGAACGACATGGCTTGTCACGGCTTATGGCTGCGAACTAATGTGCAGCCAATCACATGCTGCGGCATTTTTTTTGTCAGACAAGTGGACAAAAACCTTTTGCCATAGTCTCTTCCTTCGCTAAACAGGTTTTTCTCTTGCTTCATGGCTTTAATACTACCACTGTGCATGACATATTTTACAACAGGCGCTGCATTTCAGCCTTTAAAAATTTGAAGTTCTGTTTCTAGCGGAAAGTATGTTGTGTTCTGGCAACATTGCGCTAAAACACGTTGTTAAGGTTGTTTAATGGCAGTTGCAAGCAAACGAGCTGCCTCTTTCGCGCCACCCACTGTTGCTGTCACGGAATGTATTAACAACCCAAGGAATATGCCTGGCTGTTGTGCCCTGAATTCCAATTCTAATTATGCCGGAGTACTTACCATTCGCGCCTAAAGGTTCCCCGCCAATGCCACTGAAAGAGCAGTGTGGACGCGCGCTGTGCCACGTAAGGACTTTGCGCTATCAAAGTTCACAGTGGTAAGGAAATCGGCATTTTCTTTCCATTCAGTTTGTTTTCAAGTTTGCATTTGCTGTCGCATTATTATGAGACTGCTCAATATTTCTGCCATTCACCTAAATAAAACGTTCTGTCTGTTTGTAGCTCTGTGAAAAATACGTTCACCCAATTGACTTCTTCACCTCGACGAGCTACACGGACACGGTCACTGGCAAAGTGAATCAGGTTCCGCTTACACTCAGGTGTCTAAGGCCTGCAACTGTTCCAAGCATTTTTTCTGGCTGCCCCAAGTATCTTTCTCAACACAAAGTGCGGCTCGTGAATGCCCAGAAAAAACATGGGCTCGTATGGAGGCCGAAGCACTGCAAGGTGCATTACAAAAGTCACTCGTTACACATTAAGAGGTAAAGAAGCGCAACGCTACCTCCTCTTTTGAGGAGCTCTTGTGCCAAACCAACAAGCTTTTGGTGGGCACCTTCTGAAGGAAGGCGATTGTGAAAGGCAATGTGTGGTTCTTGAACTTTTTGCCCCTACATGCGCCGGTAGTGCGTTGTGATGTAGTTGTATGCGCTGATTTCTGCCTCAAAGTATACTTTGGAGAGACACGGATTGAATAGATAGGCACCGTTGTGTTCCCCGTTTAGATTTCGGTCATTACACAACGGAGTGTTAATCTTAACAGTGTAGAATAAATTGTAAAATGCTCGCAAAATCTTAAGGCAATTGTTGAGCTTCTTTGTTCAGCTTCGTTGCGCACTTAGAGGAACTGTCATTCTTACAGTTTGCATTTAACTGGCACGCAGAAGTCATGAAGTTTCTGAGGCACCAACTTGAGATTGTTTTGACTAATAAAGCGAGGTATCTAGCCGAAATACCTGTGTTCGCCAGTATTATGCTCAAAATATATCCACACGCTTATAAGTTTATGCGAAGTACATCACAGTTGAGGCTTTAACATCCAAACACTATTAGGCGTGTTTGTGCCGCATACAGCATTAGTCTTTGGTTGAAGCAACAAGATGATTTGTACTTGTCGTATGCAAAAAATGACATTAGCACTG
The DNA here is from genome assembly GCA_013436015.1 of Rhipicephalus annulatus. Taxonomy (NCBI): domain Eukaryota; kingdom Metazoa; phylum Arthropoda; class Arachnida; order Ixodida; family Ixodidae; genus Rhipicephalus; species Rhipicephalus annulatus. The sequence continues at coordinate 124,924 of WOVY01010543.1, read as the reverse complement.
AAGGACCATGAACGGACTGCAACGCTCATGATAGACGAGATTCATTTACAATCATACTTCGAATATAAAGGTGGTTTCTGCACACCTACAGCCACAAACAGCAACTGTGCTGTTTAAGTTACCCGCTACGGCATTGAAGAGCTCGGCTTCCCGTACGTATTGCTGGGGAAGTTTCAGACCGACTGTCTAGAGGACAGAATTGGGAAACTTCGGCAATTGTCAGGAGCGCAGTACCACGTGTCTATACGGCAGATGTACCAGTCAGCCCCACCGCGGTGGTCTAGTGGCTAAGGCACTCGGCTGCTGACCCGCAGGGCGCGGGTTCGAATCCCGGCTGCGGCGGCTGCATTTCCGATGGAGGCGGAAATGTTGTAGGCCCGTGTGCTCAGATTTGGGTGCACGTTAAAGAACCCCAGGTGGTCTAAATTTCCGGAGCCCTCCACTACGGCGTCTCTCATAATCATAGAGTGGTTTTGGGACGTTAAACCCCACATATCAATCAATCAATCATGTACCAGTCAGAGCACAAGCTCAAATTGCAAAACGTGCTCGAGTTTCCCGAACTTTCTCATCTAGATGTTCTCACCCCATGTGGCTCTCTTCATGATCCACAGTATATGAAACAGATTGATGTTGCCGTAAGAAGAACGATATCACAAAGAAGCAGCCGATGCTCCCTGCCATTACTTATGTGGCCGGCTACTGCACACATGCAGCTGTAAAAAAGCTTGCATGTACTTCCTGCAAGGACAATCTTGTTTTAGAAGACGAGAGTTGTGAGAACGATGATTTTTCGCTTATCACTAGTGCCCCGAGAGCTGTCCTCAATTTTCCTCAAACTGTTGTTGCGCAGGCAATTTTGACAATAGAAATAGTTCCTGAGCAACTAGTAAGCGAGAAAAATGCAATCGAGTTTTATGGTTCTCCGAAGCAAAAAGACCTTGTTGCCTTGACATCATTGTTTTCCGACAATGATGAAGACCTTGACACTTGTGACCCGGGGTATTTATCACTGCTCGTCATGAAGTACATTCTTAGTGCTCCTGCAAATGTTTTGTTAAGCAATCTGTGCAAACAGAACAATGATAAGCTTATGGCAAGTAAACAAGAAAAAAAGCAAAAGCTAAAAAAACTGCAACCTTGGCCTTCTTTAGCTGCAAATTCAGACCAGGATGTTTTGTAAGAAGCTGCTCATGCAGACCAGAATATATTGTTGTGTAATTGTACTGTTTCTTTGCAATTGAAATGCTTTGTTTCTAGGTAGTGGTAGGCTATGTTCATTTTGAGGTGTTGGAGGATATAATAAATAAATGATAGAATGAAATTATGGACTTTCGTTTGTATTTATAAATGTCTTACTAGATAATGCTGCATTAGTGAAGTTCGAAATACTTTCTGCATCCTATTTTGAAGTATATCGAAGTCAGCATGCGTGTGCTTACTAAATTCCCCACCGGTAATAATTGTCAGGAAAGACAAAAAAAGCTTAGGGTTGTTTAGATAAATGCCTGAAAAAAAAAATGGGATGGCGTGCTTGCGAGCCGACAGCCATTGGTCTGCCGAAGCTCAGTTTGAGAATCAGAAAGAAGACATTATTGAAATATGTTATATTCAAAAATTATTGCGTAAGAAAAAACCAATGCTGAGGGTGAATTTAAGTTCACGGACTGTTCGTTTGTGAAAAGGAAGGCAGCGAAATCGATATCGGTTCGGCGCAGTGAAGCCGGCTGCCAGGCCAATCTCCTTTCCGTGACGTCACTGTGGCGTAGTGAGGCCTTGAGTACTTAGGTGTTGTTGTTTAGGTGGTGTTGAGTATTTAGGTGGTGTTGGTTGGGTTTCGGTATTGCGAATTTTTGATTTTAAAATTATTTTTTGAATTTTTTGAGCATTTAAGTTATTGGGCACGTGTCTAAGGAACATAAAAGCACCATTATCCTGACATGGTCAAAAAATCGCGGGAGTTGGCCTTCAAGGTACCTGATATGTTTTGATGAGGTTCTGAAAGCTACAGCTACACGTCAACATAGCTCATATGTTTATTTCCGAACTTCTCGACAGCCACTGCAACTTACTTTGTTGCGGCCGCCGTTTGTTAACATGCGAGAGGCGTCCCGACGTGCTCTTCTCGAAGGCAGCTTGTGCACGTGCTGCGCTCGTCATCACGTGATTATAGAGGCTCGTGGTGCCCTTTTAGCTAAGATGACTGGAAGGAGCCAACGTACCGTGATGTCACTCGGTGCCTACCGTATTTCCAAACATAGAGTAGGTCTATACTTGCAGTGGAGTACAGTATATATGTTAAAACTGCACTATTCAGAGATTTCAGTCGAAGGAATCCGGACACCAACCACTTGATTTAAAAGCGAATGTATTTTGACAATTCGGCTCCCCAACAGGAACCATGTTCACAAAACCAGATCGGCACAGCAGTCCACTTTTTTCAAGTGCGGCTCATCACGTAGGACACATAGCAGGAAGATCACCCTCGCTGCGATTAGAAGTGTGCGGTGTGGCTTGTATGATCAGGGACACCAAATAAAAAGGTATAGCATGATTTCTCTCGCTGGCTATCACACGGGTGTCTCTCGAGGTGATAGCGTGTGACGTAGTTGCAGAGTGTTCGGCCACAGCAATGGACGCAAGTTTATTCTTGGCGTCATTCTGGTGCTGTTGAAGTCTTGTTTTGAATAAGAATGGAAGCTTGAGCGAGTTGATTCTTGTCTTCTTGTCTTAAGCGGTTTTCTTCATGTAGGCGTAAGGATAGCCCGCACAGGGGATCACGTACACAACACCCGGGTACTTTTCCCTATCAAGAGGGTCCTTCACATATAGGAGTCATGGCGGAGCTTGCTGGATGGGACGTGCGCAGCCTGCACGTCGTAAGACCGCAGACCTCGTGCGGTCCGTCTCTTTGGGGGTAAAGATTGGGCGGGCACTGCGCGACTCAATTGGCGCCCCACTAAGTGAATCAGGTGCTCTGGGTAACCACACGCTATCAGCTCCTGCTGCATCAGTGTATTGTCAGCCGCACGGTCTTCCCCTGTCGTTCATATCCTTTCCGCGCGACGAAGCACAGAGCCGACAACGAAACGCTTTTGCGAGTCCGGGAGCACCGACCTGCAGTTAAGGTTTCGTTCAGTGTGAATGAAATTTCTAAACACCTCGAAAGAGAAGCAAGGGCCCAACTTATTTCACCAGGGCGTCCAGAATTGTAGCTAGTCCTTTGACTCTGCTTCGACTGTGAAGTGAATTGCTTCATGCATACTGTTAAGGTGAACCGTGAATAGGTGGAGGTTCTGCCACTGCAAAACACTGAAGCCGTCGTCGACGTACCTCAGAAAGCACTTCGCTTTTGGCGTAAACGAGATGATTTCCTGAGCTTCACCTGCCTCCACTGTTAGAATAGCGACAGTCTTCAAAATTACGCCCCCATTGCCGTACCGTAGACCTGCCGGTAATACTTTTTCTGAAAAGTGAAATAGGTGTTCAGCAGACAAAACTTTGGTAGCCTGCCTAGGTCGTGCACTTCGAGGGGCGATCTCTCAGGCAATGTCGGGTCCTTGTCGAGTGCGGTGGCACACACGTTCACGGCCATGTCTATGGGTACACTTGTGGGAAATGACACAACGTTGAAGGAAACCAGGTGAAGGCTCCCTAGAGTTTAGTTTCGTGTGGTAGGCAAAAAACCGGTGCGCATACCGCAGTTGCTGCTGTGTTTTCACTTGTGCGTGCGCTGTTTGTCGCCGTGCAAAAAAAACAAACAAAAAACGGTGTACCGGTGAGCTGTCACGGTTATTTTGCGTCGGAAGGTGCAAAAAAAGATCGGGTCTTTTTTTCAGTTTTTGTTCAGAAAAACTATCGCAAGGTGATTAGCCACGCGAAAACTTATCTTCGACGCCGGTTCATCTGTTCTGTTTGGAGCGGCTTACCCAGCGAAATGATTAGCCCTGTCAAGCATTTGTCTTTGTAATGTACCGTGCCAGATTTTCTTGAATAAGCCTTGAGTGGATGCAAAGCGAGCATGCTTGTCTGAAAGCATGTTGTCGTTATAGATATCACTGGAATATGCGAAGATACGCAAAAAAAAACTTTGGCAGTTGCCATTGTTGATATAAATGCGGAAGTTTTGACGCGTCAAAACGATTTCGTTATACTTGCGTGAACTAAATGTGTCACACGGTGCGGCGGAGATGACACACCTGACATCCCACGTATCGGTCAAGGCCGTTGTGGTTGTGGTGCACTTCACGAGCTTTTCACTTTTGAGGGCTCACCTTGAGCGTACAAATTGAGCTTTTGAGCAGCAGACTTGGCAGATGCGTAACCACATTTTCCCCAGCATGTAGGTGAAGCATTATCGCAAGCGTATTAAGAATGAGTGTCGCCGAGATATCCCTGGCCATTGGCATTTATAACTTCTTCGGCAAATTTGTTTTAGGCGAGGATTTGCCGTTGTGATTCGTGGTTATGCATTTCTACACCACGCAATTGCATATCGTACCCTAGAGCTTCTTGCTGAACTGGGTTTGTCATTCTTGCATTAGTTAACAAATCAACATGCACACGTATGACGCATTGACTACCGCAATGGCGATGACATTTCACAATTGAGCCGTATCCCCACCATTACGATACATCGTGTTTTCGTAGGCGTCGTTATCATAAGGATAACAAAGTTAGAGCTACAAGTCAACAAGGCTCGTGTGTTCATTTCAGAGCCCCTCTTACTCCTACTGCAACTGCCACTGCTGCGGCCGCAAGGCGTGCCAACACACCATTATCTCAGGCAGCTTTTGCCTCTGCTGCGCCACTTGTCACCTAATCAGAGAGGGTACTAGCGCACTTTTGGCTGGGACGACCAGGTGCAGCCTACGCGCCGCGACGTCACTACAACAAACCTCCATATATCGATGGCGCCTACCGCTTGCCGCCACTTAGAAACTGAAACGTGCACGTTGCCTGTGTATCAAGGGAGTATCCTCTCAAGAGTAATGAACAAAAGGCTGGCCACTCAAATAAAAGAAAAGAGGAGTCACGCGGTGGACAGTCAACACCAACGTTAATAGGTTCTATAAACGTTGGCCAAGAGAGTGACTTTCTTCGCCAGAGGCTGATTAGGCCTCCATAGTTCTGCTGTCAGCGACATCGGGTGCTTTGGCATTTGGGTCATTCTGTGCCTGCGGGAAGCCATCGCGGTTCTTACTTTTTCATCGACTGGTGTATATTTTTGGTTATTTAGAACACTCCTCAGCTCATTTACGAAAAAGAAAGTAACGAGGTATAGCCGTCAACACAATTAACTCGTCCGCTCCGATACATGGCCTCGGCTCCCTTGGACTGAGGTCAGTACCAAGAAGTGTTGAAAATGATAAATTTGCTGCTGTTAACGATAGATGGAGTGTGCGTCGTTTTCCCCGGTACATTTTTGTTTCCAGTCTGCCTGACCGGCAGGTCAAGCGCACTCGCTGGGAATCCCATTTTCGCCACGTTTTGCTCGTGGCTACGTTATCACGCGCGCCCATGGCGTTCGTTGTCGTATACTTATCTCGACACTGAACCATTGCGTGCGATAGCTTACTCACCTTTTGAGTTAAATTCACTGCTGCTGCTTCGAAAAAAATCACATGTATAAAAGGCAAAGCAAACGCACGTTCATGGCGTTTGTTAAAATTTGCGAAAGAAGTAAATCTGAAATGCGGCGGCGTTCTTCATGCTCCGATTCGTTATTTTCAGACAGCGTGAATTGATCAGTTCTTGCAATTTACAAGTGCGCCTTCTTTTTGGTTCACGCTGCACAAAAGAGTTGGTCTTGGAGCGCAATGTTTGTGCGTGTTCTTAGCAAGGAAGACGTGTGAATACAACGCAAAAAAAGCAATTTTCATGCGTAGTTATTGCAGAAAAGTTCAAATTGTCATCTTAGCCAATACGATACTGACTCTTTACGTAAAAAGAAAAAATACTGATCATAAATAAAATATACAAGACGACAAATAGAACTACGGCATTTCTCAAAATCAAATTGTGGTTGTGGGACATTAAACGTCAGACATTAGTTACTACACGCACAAATCTTGTGGTTCAAGACGACCTCTTTTGTGCAGTGTGAACCGAACAAGAAGGAACACTCTGAATAGCGAGAAGGGTTCGATTAACGCTGTCTGAAAATTAGTGAGTCAGAACATGAACAACGCCACCGTATTTCAGATTCATCTATTGTGCAACTTTTACAAAAGCTACGAACTTGTGTTTACTCTGGTTTTTATACGTGCGATATCTTTAGAGCAGCAGTCGCGAATTCTAACTATAAAGGTGCGTAAGCTGTCACACGCAATGGTTCATTGATTGATTGATTGATTGATTGATATGTGGGGTTTAACGTCCTAAAACCACCATATGATTATGGTGGACGCCATAGTGGAGGACTCCGGAAATGTTGACCACGTGGGGTTCGTCAACGTGCACCCAAATCTGAGCACACGGGCCTACAGCATTTACACATCCATCGAAAATGCAGCCGCTGCAACCGGGATTCAATCCAGTGACTTGCGGGTGAGCAGCCGAGTACCTTAGCCACTAGATCACTGCGGCGGGGCTTTATTATTGATGTAAGTATACGACAACGAACGCCATATGCGAGCGCGATAACGTATATAACCACAAGCGAAACGTGGCAGAAACGGAATGCCCAGTGAGTGCATGCGACCTGCCGGTCAAGCATACTGAAAACAGAAATTCGCTGGTGAAACCGACGCGTGCTCCATCTGCCGTTAACTGCAGCAAACATATGATTTTCAACGCTTGACGGCGCTGACCTAAGTTCAAGTGAGTCGAGGCCATGCGTCGGAGCGTTCGAGTTAAAGATGTTGACGTTCGTACATGTGTCCTTCAATTTATCGCGATAATACCGATACATCATAAAAGTATTTCGCTGCGGAGATACAAATACAATTTTCAACTTTCTTATTTATTATTTATTTTGTTTATTTATTTGATAATACTGTCAACCCTCATGGAGGGTCATAACAGAGACGACATACATAAAGAATGTACAATGTTCATAAAGTTTGTTAATACCTTGAAAACTCACAATGAATATTGGTATTGTCTTAATTTAAGCAACAATTCAAGAGCAATTCAAAATTCACAGTCATTTTCCAAACTATTTGCTATTAACATGAAGTCACTTACATCACTTGGCACTGAAAAAAATAAATTTAGCTATCACGTAAATGCGCTTCTACAGCATTTTCGAAATCAGTGACATCTTTTAAAACAACAACTTCGTTCGGCAATTTGTTCCATATTTCTATGACATCTGAAAAAAAAAAGAATATCGAAATGTGTCAGTATTTGTACAGTATGGTTTTAAGACGCAATCGCGGTTATTTCGCGGATTTATTTTGCCCGGAGAATGTAAATATTTGAGCTTATCTATCTTCAGTTGATCGTGCATTATTTGTAACAATACCGTCAGCCTATATTTATTTCTGCGTAGTTCAAGAGGATCTAGGTTGCATCTCCGTAACATCAGTGTGACTGATTCCTTCCTTCGGTATGTTGAACAAATAAAGCACGCCGCTAGTCTCTGTATTCTTTCTAGCTTCTTAAAAAAAACTTGGTGGGGACTCCAAACAACGGATGAATATTCTAGTACTGTCCTAATGAAGGTGGTGTATGCATTATGTTTTACGTCGCGCGATGCATCCTGCAACTTCTTCCTCAATAATTACAACTTTTGATAGGCTTTCGTGCAAACGTTACCTATATGGTCATTCCATGTTAATTTTTGCGTAATTGCTACCCCAAGGTACTTGAACTGGGTCGTATTTACCAACAACTAATCACAAAGAAATGGATTGTTTTCTTATTGCTGATGTGTGTAAATGTAGATTTATAATAATTTATTGTTATTTTTCATTTCCTACACCAGTTATCTAAGTTTTGCAAAGAGTTCTGAATTTTGATTTGGTCGTCTATTTTAGTAATGGCGGCATACATTAAGTAGTCATCTGCGAAAAGTTTAACATGAGCACCCTCTTCTGCCACACTACTGATATCATTGATGTGCAGGAGAAACAATAGTGGTCCCAACACAGAGCCTTGGGGCACACCCGAAAGTACCGCAAAGGGTTGTGATAAGTGACCATCCAGTTTCACTACCTGCGTACGATGTGTTAAATAAGCTTCAATCCATCTTACTACAAGTTCATTTATTCCTGCATGACGTAATTTGACAAATAATTGTACAGGGGATACTTTATCAAACGCTTTCGCGAAATCCCCATATATCACATTAACTTGTTGTCTATATCTATGGCACTCGCAAAATCATGAATTGTTTCAATTAACTGGGTGACGGTTGATAACCCCACCCTGAAGCCATGTTGGTAAGGGTATAGCAAGGCGTTGTGATTCAAAAATGCGAGTATGTGTTTTGCAATTATGTGTTAAAACACTTTGTAAGCAATGGAAGTGAGTGATACTGGGCGGTAATTTGTTTCCAGTTTGCGATTGCCGCCTTCAAATACAGGAACGACGAATGCAGTGTGCCAATCTCGTGGCAGTGAGTGCGTTGTGTAAGATTTCTTAAATATATTAGTCAGATAATGTGACATCCATTCTGCGTATCGCTTGAGGAACACAGTTGGTAAATCATCGGGACCACTCGACTTTTTCGTATCTAATAAGAGTAGCTGCTGAAATACCCCTTCCCTAGCTATTTGAAGTGTTTTCATTGAAGCAGTAAAACAAATTAAGGCTTCTTCCGTACTTGCTTTAGTTTCTGGCACTTTAAATACAGACTGAAAAATTTGTTTAAAATGCTTTGTTATCGCATCTTTGTTTGTTATAATATCACTACCGACATGTATTTTGTTGACTACTTCTTTCCTATTGCTAAAATACCTCCACAATTTCTCTGGCGAAGATATAAGGAATTCACTGAAAGTTTTTTCAAAGAATGTTTTTTATTAGCCAAAACGTGCTTAAGATCAATTTTTAGCTTTTTCAGAGCCACTGGCGACTTGCTCTTTTTACACAGTCTCTTAATTTTCCTTTCCATATGAATTATATCTCGGGTGATCCAAGGACTCCTTTGTTTTGTTTTTTAACACGTGATGGAACAAAATTGCTTATGCAGTACCTTACAACACATTTAAAGTCTTTCCATAGCTCTTCTACCAATTTCAAACCAGAGGTTACCTCGAAGACCTTTAAATAGTCAAGAATTGAAGTATCGTCCGCCCTAGCATAGTTTTTAACCTTTACTTGTGCACAGCTCTTCACATATCGCGTTGCTCAAACAGGAAGCTCAAGACAGATCATCCTGTGATCTGATATGCTATTTTCCACCGTCACTTTGTAATCGTTTACCTTATTAGATAGGAATACCATACTTCTGTCTTGATACAGAAATGGAGATACTCAAAACTATCTATGAAATATTATCACGATACTGCTTAGCCCTGGTATCCGCGCTGAAATCCACATTTGATGTCTCGACTATTTCCGTTAGCGAGGAATGAGCATTCCGAAAATTAAGCTCATGTGCAAAGTATTCACGACGGGATAGTCTGGACTGGACTCAGGGCAGGTGCCATTTGCATAACTTCGGACAATGCACAATATAACGGGTGAAGCTGTGTGGCTGAGGCCAGTTGCAATAACTCACTGTCAGAAGGTCGTTGTATACACGTCTGACGTCCTAAAACTGCAATTTTTGAGTCGAGTTTGTAGTCTCGTGCTCAATGAGATGACCACTGTATTTGAAGGAGTTTCGTGAGGGTAGAAATTATGTCTGTTTGCAGTTTTAGTTACAACTGAGGCCTTGCGAAAACAATTTTCTAGCACACTATGACAGTGTTGTTAATGTATCTCTTTCATTACATTCATTTTTTTACGTCTTGGTCACCGATCGACGTGACGCTCATTCTACATTCGCGTCAGAAACAGTGAGTTGTGATCGCTATAGATGTTAGGATAGAGCTACGAGTTGGTAAAAGAACTGCGTATAATTTACTGGCTTAGATGAAGTTGGAGGCTATACCCTGAAGTTACAAGCTAGAAATATGCGATTAAATAAACAAAGTTAGAAAGCTATGCTCAAAGAAAGCTTATAGGATTGAGGTCGATGGTCTTTATTATGCTAATGGTACGTATGAGGAATAGAAGACCAACTAGCAGGAACAGGGGAACATGCGTGGCTTAAAATAAGTTCTCCTTTCAATTTCAATTTTCTGGTATTGAATAATGCATAGGACCTTGATGCTACCAAAGTCCTAATTGAAGTTAAGCTTTTCTATCAGCTGTCATATTTTAGATATGCGAATTGTGAGTATTGACTAATCATTTCTTTTTCTTTCTATAGGATTGCATATTAAGAAGGAATGCTTGCCAACTAGTGCTGCTATCTCTTATTATGAGTATATTGTGTCTTCTTTTTCCAGTCTTACAGTACTACTAATGGACAATCTCTTGATATAATAATAATAATAATAATAATAATAATAATAATAATAATAATAATAATAATAATATTAATAATAATAATAATAATAATAATAATAATAATAGTAATAATAATAATAATAATAATAATATTAATAATAATAATAATAATAATAATAATAATAATAATATTAATAATAATAATAATACAAAAATTCTCATGAAAACGACATTTTGGTGAATGTGTTTCACAAACGAATTCAGTATCACAGAACAGTTGAGGCAGCCTGTGTTTCTGTGTCGGGTGGAACGAAAGCGCCGTATACTAAGAAAGAATCATTTTACTCTTCTTTGTTAGTCGGGAATTTTCACCTATATTACTCTCTTTAAAGAGCCTCATGAACAATCTTCGGAGAGAGCTACACTCTCATCGAAAAGTTGGGGTGCCCTAATAATGATAATTGTTAGGATTTAACGTCCCAAATCACGATATAATAACGATAGGACGCTGCAGTGGAAGACTCCAGAAATTTTGACCTGTTCTCGACGTGTTCCTAACTACACGTCAATCGAGTATTTTCGCCTCCATCGAAAACGCGGCCACCATATCCGGGACTCGCACCCGCGACCTGCGGATCAACAATCAAGCAGCATGACCACTAGATCACAGCGGCGGGCATTTGTGGGGCCTTGAATTGAGTCAATCTGTGTGTTTGTAAACGGAGTCACATACACGAAAAGTCAGGACTCGCCGGAAGGGGTAAAATACCCCCTCCACTATATACTTTTTTTCGAGGGCCCGCAAAATATGCATCCACTGGCTTCGTAAATCCACTGGCTTTTCAATGTCGTAGTTGAATATTGGTGGCAGAATCTATTCAAAATATCCCTTACAACCCTTCTTTTCATTTAATTGCCAGTGATAACTGTAAGAGTATGCTCGCGAAGAGACCACTTACAGAAAACAAGATCCTAGGACCTTGGCTGATGGTCTCACATGAGCAAGACGACGGAAGCTCTCATGCGCTTCTTGAGCACCATCGAACTTCTCGAGCACTTGTGAATGAACATCGCGAGACCAGACTGTGTAGTCCAAAGCTGACTATTTATCCCTATTTATCCATCTCTTTCTTATTCTTAATTCAGCCTTTTCTCTATCTCTGTTCTTTATTACTCTCTTTTCTCCTACCCCAAGTTTAGGGTAGCCAATCAAGGCAAAGCTTGGCAAACCACCCTGCCTTTCCTCTATATTTCTCTCTCAAAACACTGAAGGACCAGTGCAGAAGTGCTTACAAATTTTTTACTGCCTAATTTCAACAACAGAGATTTCATTTTTTAAAACGTTTATCGGTTTTCGCGTCCGTTGAAATCCATGAAGTTAAAGAAATCTGACGCAACGTTCCACGTAAAATTCTTCACGTATTGTGATCTTCATGACGACGAGAACCATCCCCGATTCGGGCAGCTACAACTATACAACTACAACTGCAAAGTTTCTCGCTTGAGCGATGCGTAAAGTTCAATGAACTCAATAACTTCTTATAAACCTTTTCCATGTTTGCAGACACGATGCGCACTGAGTGTCGTCACGGTGCGTTGTTTCTGCCTAGTCGTCCAAGCTATAGAAGCAGGCCATCAACCTCTATGATCACGTGACGATGAGTGCAGCAGGTGCACAAGCTGCCTTCGATAATAGCCCGTCGGGATGCCTCTCGTATGTTTACAAGCGGCGGCCGCAACAGAGGAAGTTGCAGTTGCTGTAGGTAGGTTTTGAGATGAACATATAAGTTATGTTGACGTGTAGCTCTGGCTTTCAGAACCCCAACAAAACATATGAGATATCTTAACGGCAGAAATGTAGCTCATTTGAGAAATTTCATCGTCATTCTTGTAGCTTACGTCACACGCACACATTTTAATTTGTACTAATGCAAGGAAAAACCTCCTTCTGCAAGAGGCTCTAGGGTAAATTATACGAATGCGCGGTGTAAAAATACGTAGCTACGAATCGTTATGGTAAAATCTTGCATAGAACAAATGTGCCGGAGAAGTTATTCATGCAAGCAACAAGGGTGACCACGGCGACACTTACATCCGCAATACGTTTGCGATAATGTTTCAACAACATGCTGTGGAGAATACGGTTGCGTACCTGTAAAGCCCACGGCTGAATTAGTACGTTCCAGCCGATGCCGCGAAATGTGTACAGACCGTAGACAGACTGGACAAGTTTCCTGAGTGATGTTTTTCTGTGAGTTCACACATTCATGAAAATCTCGTGAAGCGTGACATAGCCAGAACAGCCCCGCCCGATATTCTTTTGTCGAGTGTGTCATCGCAGCCGCATATATTCAGAAAAATCATAGTCTAAGTCATTCTTTCGTTTGCTCCTACTTTAATGAACCGTACCCATGCAGCAATAAACACATGATTGATGACCGAATGACATATTTAGTTTCATGCGAGTACTACAAAGTTGTTTTGACGTGTATAAAACTTTTGCAGTTGTATGAAAAATGGCAACAGTGAAAAATGCTTCGTGGCAATGCTACACAGAACGTTAACGTGTTTTAAAATAGACGTGCTCGATAGTCCTCCGCGGCTTATTTAAAAAAAGGCTTCACGGCTTATTATAATGCCTGAGAAAGCTAATTGTTTGTTCTGAGTAAGCTGCTCCAAAACATAACTGATGAAGCGGCGTTGAAGGCAAGTTCTCGCGTTTCACAGCTGCGTCTGATATGTGATGGTTTTCGTTAGCATAAAACTGAAAAAAAAAAGACATTCCACATCTTTCTTGAGCATTACCCCGCAAATCCCCGTGAAAGTGCGTGAACACGCCATTTTCGTTTTTGTGCACGACGATAAATAGCGCACGCATCAGCGAAAACATGGCAGCTACTGCGGCAAGCGCAGTGGCTTTTGCCTACCAAGCGAAACCAAATGCGCGACAACAGCACCACCTCATTTTCGTGATGTGTGTACGGTGAAATTTATCTATAGAATACCAATCATACGTGACATACGCGTGAATAAAGAACAAAGAAAAAGAAAAATAAAGCGATTGTTTCGCTACCTTATCAGCAGGCTTTCTCCATACATATTATTAGGGCACTTCCTTCATGTCAAGAGCACCTTGCAAAGCTACCCTGTAGCAGCGCATGAAAACAAAACAGTGTGGTCGGCACAGTGACATCCGCTTACGCAGCGCGCCGCGTTCTGGGCGTCATTGCGCAGCGAGGGGATTACAAGACGTCCTCGCACAATGAGGAAAGGGTCGTACCAGATGGCCAACACAGCCCCCTTATCACGAGCGTCGTTATAGTTTCGCTGTGTCGGCCGCCCACAGACGCCGCACACGGCTCGCTACAGCACGCTAAGCCAACATCCGAAGAAACCAGCGTTGAGCGGCGAGACCGCGTAAGTGGATCGCACGTGCCGTTACAGAACCTCTGGACCGTCGAGACCTCATTAAGTTCAGCTTCTGCAGACTTCGCCAGTTTCCGCACTTGGCGCTCGGCCGCACACGAACGCGCCCACAAGCTGCCCTATGAAAAGTGGCTGCAGTGCGCAGACATCTCGCGCAAGTCAATGTCGAGCTGCACCACGCGGAGCATGCCTCCATTTTGAAAGTTCAGTATAAAAAATATGCTTGAGGAAATTCTGTCTGAAGAGTGGGTAACGATTGATTCGTAGAAAACCGAACATTGCTAAGCTGTATTTCTGAAATGTCTGCACGAGCATCGTCTTGCTATGCGGTGGGGTAGCTGCATGTAAACATTTATTGAGATGCAGTAAACAAGCCCTTAAAATTAGCTGTGCCTTTGCCCGCGTTTTTTCTTTTCTTCAAACTTACGTAACAATACATTTTCGTGTAGGTTTGCACGAAAATGTAGGCTTGCACGAAATGTTGGCGAGCGCAACAGCAGCGCGTGTTTTAAGTGCACTGAAGGTAAACGTTTATATGAGTTCACCGTTAAAAGAACATCCCAGGAACATGCCATGACATTTAGTATCTATGATGTTATGATACATATTGCAGCATTATGATACGGAATGTGGGTCACAATAGCTTCAACCTGACTGGGACGCGAAGGAAAACCGCCTGTGTGCCAATCATTGATGAGAGCTGACTGATGTGTTTGCTGTGTAGAAAAATTAACGTAACCTTTATAATGAGGTTTTTCATGGCCTTGGGTTTGTGTCACCTAACCTACAGAAATTCTGAATAAAAATTAAAGAAAAGTAATAAAATTTAATATGTGCACGGCGAAACCATGTGGCCATTCGATTCACTGTGCCAAGTCTTTTTTATTTGTTTTTGTTCTGCACACTCTCAGGAACCGCGTGATTGATAAGAGAATGTAAAGGGGAGAGGCCAAAGCTGGACTGGTACAACTGTTGCTATGCGCCACGATGCCATTACGTGATGGCTCAGAAGGAGGGGGAGAGTTCACAGCTGGCACCGCAACACGGCACGGATGGACGGAGTATATAAGACAAAGGCTTTCGCATTAAAACTGGTAGCTGTCAGCCGCGGTGGTGCAGCGGTTACAGTGCTCAACTGTTGACACGAACGTCGTAGGATCGAACGCGGACGCGATATGATTAAGGCCCTTGTACTGTGTGATGTACGCCAGTTCAAGTTAACGAACACTAGATTGCAGAAATTTCTAGAGCCATACACTACGGTGTCCCTCATAATCATTCGTGTTTTTCAGCACGTGACAGCACAGATACCAATACCGGTATCACACAGGCACGTTTATTCGTGATCAGTGTCGATCCGGATTAGCAATGACCCGGATTAGGTTGTGCTACACGGTCATTTTTATTCACAATCTTACGCGATAGGGATCAAGACTATTGTGACCCACGCATCACGATCTGGCCGAGAGATCACGAATAGTAATTGACCACTGGCAAGAGCAACTGAGAGACACGAGGCCCCAGAAGGGAAACTATGGCACGCACAACGAGATTGACGCTTCGCTGCGACTGGACGGCTACGAGCGGGGGCCGTCAGAAATGAAAGCGAATGGTATGAATCTCACACAGAAACACAGGTAAGTGCAAAGAAAACTCTACTGAATGATGGATTCATAAAGATACTTTGTAGTGGCACGCAAAGCTTTTGACGTTCGAGCGGCTCTTGCACAAATAACATAGCCGATAAAGGGCTCCATAGAAATATCGTACCCCAAATTTTGTCAGTGACAGGTTTTACGCCACGCAATCGCCACCTGGCGCATTTAATCTGACCTAAGATTGAACCGGATTAGCTTGGGTGATGGAGCAGTGGTCAGTTGATCGCCATCAAGAAATCCGATCCAAATCACCCTGATGGCAATTAAAAGTGCTCGTATGACACCGGTATACGACAAAAACAAACTGACAGCTTATGTATTATTCGCGAACTCCATGCAAGAATATACTAGGCTTATTTATTTGATTGCTAGCAATACCACACAAGCAACACAATCTTTCCTCTTACAGAATTCATGGCGTAACAGTTGTTCTACATTCTACGCGTTTATTACTTGTACGCTGTCACTGCCCGCCAGTACAGGATATCGGTTATAGTTAAACCGGTCTTTAGGTAAAGCTGTATGTTCTCGCAGTGTCCTCATTACGCACACAAGACTCGACGCATTCTACATTGTTATGAGGATGGCCCCATTAACCTAGTATAATGGAAGTTTTTTAAAACACTTTAGTCTTTCTTGGGAACCTTAGCTGTCAAAAGTCTGATCTATCTGTCTTTCTGTCGGTCTTTACATTTGTCTGTTTGTCCGCGGTATTGATATTCCTTATGGCATCAAAGTGACCAAACGATACCTCAAACAGCTCCGACCAATATTGCTGCCACCAATATTGATACATCCACAGCTCCCACGAATATTGCTCATGTTTGAGCGTTCATACTTGTGCGATTGTCAATTAAAAAGCAAATTAAAAAGCAAATAATGCGCATATCTGAGGCAACAAAACTACACGTCGATGTTTTGTATCTGCGCACTTATATTAGAGAAGGCAGACACAAGTAATTCTAAGGACCATAGAGTTTATAACGCTGCTCTGACACTGCAACGTGATGCTCAAAAAGGCAACTGCTTCCAACGCTATGCTAAGACGACACGGTGCTGGCACCTTCCCGTCGCTTGGCGTTCTACTTCTTATCGCCTCCGAGACAGGCACGCATCTTTCTTCGCGGGAGCGCACGCCTTCCTTCGCTTTCGTAGATAACTGCCAGATGGCGCTCATGTCTAACGTACCTGGATGCGATCGTTAGCTTTCGCTTGACAGATCGAGACTTTCTAACGCAGCGCTTCCACAATACAATTCACCAATTTTTTCGCGCAGAACATATAAAAACAACGTTTTGTTCACTCTCTCATACCCGAGCCTATCGTCTTTCGAGAATATTTGCAGTGACACATGCAGATAAGGGGCCAATTTTTTCTCCCTACTTCATTGTGTCTACGCCAATGTCCTTGCCCCTCCCTAGTCAATGCCATAAGAAATTCATTACTTTGCTGTCCTTTACTGTTTTCTTTTTACTTTCTCCTGCATCTCCCTAATACGCAGTTCCTCTCCCATAGCGAACAGACTTCTGTCGGTGTTGTAAGATTAATCCGTGACGATGGAGCAAAGTTTGTAGTGGGAAGGGTGATGGCAAAGACTCGGTACGCAAGAGAGGATTTGGAATGTTGCTGCAGTGTGGTTGAGTTTTTATACTCAACTATATTGTAACTTTTTGATGGCCCTGCCTGAAAACGCTCTGATCTGCTAGCCTGATAAAAAAAAACATAGCTCGGCTATGTTTTGGGTGTGTTGGTAGAAAAGCCTATAGATAACACTTCAGCGCCTGCAGAAAAGGACAAAAGGAAGCTTGGGCGTCATAAGAAGCGCTTCTTGGTGTCTGCCGTCTCTCTTTTGCCTTTGTCTGCTTGAGATGCAATTTTCCTTAAGGCTTGATTTTCTTCAGCCGTAAGGATGCACACGTGCGTGGCGTAACTATTCTATGATACACAGCCCACTCCCCTAAGCACGCAAAAAGTGTTGATGCACGCAGAAAGTTTTCAAACTGGGGCGATACGCGCTTCTTTTGCGTTGCGTTTCTTGTAGGTTCCATGTGTACTTGGCCTCTTGTTTGTTAGCAAGTGTGCGTGCATGAGCAAGAAAATACTGTTATTTCCGGCAGCCTCAAGAATGCACAAAAAAGGCTAACAAAAAAGAGGCCAAGGAAAGCGCAGAAAAAAAGCTCATTTATTTAAAATCTAGAAATAATAAAGCGGATGTGGAGACGATAGAGGACTCAGGTGTAGTCCGCCTTTTCATTTACGTATCGCCAATAATTAGGTATTTTTCATTTCTGCACTCATATGTAGTCGATTTCTGTGTCTTCTGAGCGCTGGATATTTAGCATAACTGAAGTTTAGCCTAATATTTTTGATTGAAACAAGAAGCGTTTACAGGTTTTTTTTCTTCAACTTTCTGCGTAAGCAACGTCACTCAATAATCAAAAAGTAAGCGCCATATGACCATATTTAGAACCTGCACAACCAAAGAAAAACTGACGCACTGAAAGTGTTGCATAAATTGTCATACTGATAGCACTGAAACATTGCTGTAACTAGGTATTTCGTGCCTTGTGCGTGATTGAAGACAACTGTCCACGTATTCCCCATTCCGGCCAGTTTGAATTGTCGCCAGTTTCTCGAACACAAACGATTGTGTTAAAATGAAGCATCTCAGGCGGAAATTGTTGTGAAGTTGTGGTAATGATTCGAGGAAAAATTATACATTGTGGTCAGTACTTTTTAAATGGCTGCACAAATGTGTGTGTTCGATTGCTGATTGTTACGCCCAGTGTACAAACTGATTGAAATGTTCAGATGAAGTCAGAATTCACGAACTCTGATTTCATCCACGAGTGACAACTGGTTTTGTGGCTAATGTGTTATCATTTTTATGGGCACTGCCCAATTTACTTGATTGTGAAGCCATAGATATTGCAAGTTATGTGCAAAGTAGCAACGGCGTATAGGGACAGGGGAAGATGTTGTTATGATGGTTCAGACCACCCCTCCTCCCCAAATTTTCGTGCTTTCATTCACCACCGACCAGATGCGTCGCCCAAAGGAGGATCCAACGTATCAAACGTACCATTAAAGAGCGGGTACGCGTCAGGCGCTGAGAATGAAGGCAAGCTGCGGCGGAGAAAGTGAGTCCTTGCCCTGACGTTACATCGCCGTGAACGCAGCGATGCCGGTGTTCTTTCTCGGGGCTAATAGCCCAGTTAAACCAACGGTTCAAAAAAATCAAGGACACTCCCAAAGGACTTTTCAGTAATAGTATCATCCAGATTACCACTAAGGCAAGATGATTGAAAGAAAGGAGCAGAAAATCTCCTGACCGTTTGTGCACATGATGTCGAGGATGAGGGCTGCTTTGAGATATGGGAGAACTCGAGCCATGGTGCAGAAAGTGACAGAAGAAAGCAGCAAACCAGCGCCCCAATATAGGAACAAATGCCCTTTCTCATTTCGACAGCAGGTTCTATTCGAATGTGTACAAGCTATTGAAGACTCTAGTAACACTTCCAGTGACCACTTCGAGCAGAGAGAACGTATGGTTGGTGTGGCTCATCTGTGCCCCCACAGCAGTGTAGAAATAACCGTGCTCAGAAGTTATTGAACTGCTTTGCTAATATTCCTTGCCGAGTCTACTTTATCTTTTGATAAAAAGCAGGAAAAAATCAGCGCAGCCGAAAAAAAAAAGAAAGTGCCCTTCCAGAGTTCCGGTGAATAAGCCCGTAATTGTGAAGCAATATTATTGTTCACCAACTTTTTAACCTTGAATTTCTTGTACTTTTGAACAGTTATGACATTACCTAATTGTAAGCTTAAGAATACGAGCATGAGGTGGTCTTTAGCAGCTAATCGGCAGCGTAACCTTGTTCCTGAGAGTTTGGCGTATGCGGAGTTACGAAACAAACGCAGCTATTGGACATCGTCTGTGGCCTTTATTTATCGTTTCTATTCCTCATTGCTTTTTCAGCTATATGCGAATCTCCTGCTTTTATATTCAGTGTAGGATTATGGTGCACACTTTCAATATATATATATATATATATATATATATATATATATATATATATATATATATATTAGTGGTGGCGCTGACTGACACTCCCACGTTTAATTCACATATAAACCCAATAAAGTGGCTGGGGGAATAGCTTTAGTGGTGGCTCAGCGTTAGAGCATCGAACGCGTCATTCGAAGGTTGCAGGTTAGGATTCTGCCCACGGCAATTACTATTCAGTCGAATATCTGCCCCTATACTTTCTTTGGCATTATTGTCTGTGAGATCTCATTATTATTGTGCAAAACGCAGAAAAACGAGCCCTTAGGTATACACTTCTTTCCTTAATATATATATATATATATATATATATATATATATATA
This sequence comes from Rhipicephalus annulatus, assembly GCA_013436015.1. NCBI lineage: Eukaryota > Metazoa > Arthropoda > Arachnida > Ixodida > Ixodidae > Rhipicephalus > Rhipicephalus annulatus. The sequence goes on along the minus strand of WOVY01010543.1, from coordinate 105,007 downwards.
TATATATATATATATATATATATATATGAAATAATATACGCATAATATAGGAAATAACAACGATATAATAAATGCGCAGCATTATTTAGTGAACTTCGGCGAGTTAGACCGCATCCGTCCGTCTATCTATCTATCTATCTATCTATCTATCTATCTATCTATCTATCTATCTATCTAGCCGCCTACCTTTGGGTGCTCTCGTGGTCACCCCATTTGCTTCGCGTGAAGCGAAATTAGCATGAGAGGGTAAGATGGTTTGACGAATATGACGCGCTTGTCAAGACATGCATAATGTTACAATCCCGACACGTACATCGTCAAACACTTCCTGCCAGACAGTGACACATACCCACTGGCTGGTATGTTCCACTGGTATGCTGTATTTGCCACAGGTGATTGACACTTAGTATCCGCTAATGAACTACGAGAACACACATTGGCAATTTCAACGCGTGAGTGTTAAGAAATGCCCGACGTCAGTAGCGTTGACCCGTCGAGCCTCAGCTGGAATCGAACCCAAGCATTCTGGGCACCGATGGGGCATTTTACCACAGAGCTACGCCAGGTCACGGAACTACTTTTGAAATAGACGTAATCTTCGTTGAACGTCAATAGTGGTTGCAGTCTGCCTACCCAATTTTATAAACATTACATATGTACTCTTTTCATACAGCCGTCACGTCGTGTAAACGTCAATTGTGGTTAATTACCATGCGCTGAAGTTGATTGATGTAGTCGTGTCTAGACCAGCATCTTCGCGAGCATCAGCGCTTCATATCAGCTTCTGGTGTTGCTAATACGCATGTTCCAGTTAGGCATAGTTGCGCAAGTGCAAACAACTGGTTATAAAAACATCTGCAACTCCTCAACATGTATCTGTGTATGCGAAATTTGTACACAATTTAGCGTCTTTTATGACGTGTCGCTCAATCGAAAAATTTCAACATGGTCACGTTTCTTCCACATGCTTCGCATAACGTGAATTCCCAGGTACGTGGAATCTGCCGCATTTCTTTTATGCTGCCCTGTATCAGTCTTCTTGCACGTTGTTTTAGCCCCATCTTTCGCAGCTTGTAATGCAACCTGTAAGGAAGACGACGCAATGAATTTCAAGAAATTGACTGGCTGGTGCAAGAGCGAAAGGCGTCAAAAACACGAAAGCTTAATTTTTGTTATACATAAGTGTTATTCTGCATGCCCCGCAGCAACATTGGACGCTTTCAGAAAGTACACATTGTGACAAAATAAAAACGCATTCTGAAAGGAAGTGCACTTATTCTTTTTTTCGACGCCTTCAAGAACTGCTTGCTTGATTTTCGCAATACGCGGACGAAGCCGCACAGACATAAAGCACTTTTCTCGTCCGGACGCCGCTCAAGAAACGAGAGCCGTCGTCAGTGGTGCGCTGGAGCGAAGCAGAGTGCGAAATCAGGGCGGGGAGGGGACAGATGACAGCCGGACATTTGTCCGCAGAGTGCTTTGTTTGACAAGGAGAGCGAGGTGGAAGGTCACGCAGCGATGCTCTTTTCGTTCTTTCTTTTTGTTCGTCGACAGCCCATGAATCGCAAAACGTGGCATAAGCCCGAGAATACGGCGGCTCCTTGTGAAGCTGCAAGTATGCGCATGACATTGAGTAGGGCACGCCAGTCATATATAGCGGCGCCTCCCAATCATACATTTATGTAACGTATAGATACTTATGTAAACCTTTATATGCATTTTGCTTTTTTTCTCCATGGTCTCGTTTTCTATTCTACGCTGCAGCTTACGCCGATGTTTTTTCTCTCTTTGATCAAAAAGAAAAGAAAAAGAACGGGTAACGAGATGACCGATGACGAGCTGTCCTAGGGGATATGAAGGACATTTTGATGCCACGAAGCTTACGTCTACGAGAAGAAGCGGAATCGTGCCTGAAAGAAGTCGCTTTATGGCCACAGTCATTCCGGGGCTAGTCATTTTTTTGTGTGCTGTATACGAAGATTCTAAGAACCAGTATACACCTTTTAAGCAATCGTGGATGCCTCGTTACACGTACATATCAGCCTGACTACGTAGTTGTCAAATATATTAACAGTGCGTGAAGCAGAACTTACACGATATACCAAAGAGACCATTGGTTTCGCTACTATAGAGGCATAAGAGGCCACTAGGAGCATTTTACTAAAATATAACCACGGCTACGTTGTTGAATAAACGAGTGTAAAGACAAAGCAATTAAGCACACTTTTTATTTTAATTTTTGCGTACTCGTGAAAAAAAAGTTGTAGTCGACCTCACGCATTGTAGAAACCGATAGTCATCACACAGCTTCGCACACAGCATATTTTTTATGCTTGTTTCTTTGAAGCAACGTTCTACCAGATGAATTGGCTCGTTTGCTCACATTGCGTCCTTGTGGGCATATCGAGTGCATTCCAGGCATGCCCGCTATATTGGCACCTCAATAGCTTACGAGGCGATATATCATCACAACAGGCTTTCAGTTTATTGCTAGGCATCGGTTTCATTGAAATTAACAGCACAATATTGTGCGATGTTTGGCATTTTGTGTACAAGTCGCGGTCTTCTTTCAGGTCGAGCAACATTTGTTTATTTGGGACTCCAACTAAACGCTCACCACCTAGCGAAAAACCGCCCCGCCGCGATAGTCTAGTGGCTAAGGTACTCGGCTGCTGACCCGCATGTCGCGGGCTTAAATCCCGGCTGTGGTGACTGAATTTCTGATGAAGGCGGAAATGTTGTAGGCCCGTGTGCTCAGATTTGGGTGCACGTTAAAGAACTCCAGGTGGTCGAAATTTCCGGAGCCCTCCACTACGGCGTCTCTCATAATCATATGCTGGTTTTGGGACGTTAAACCCCACATATCGATTGATCGAACCACCTAGCGACCTCGCTCTCTGGATTTCGTGCCGACCGGTTGTGCCCCCGCGATCTCCGACGACAGCTCAGCTCTGGCCGACCGGCTCGCCATACGCCATCTCCTGCCGCCGACAAGAGCTCTCGCTGAGTAGTGCCCCGTCCTCAGACTCCTGCGACCATGTCTATCTTTCTTATCTTCTCCTTGCTTCTGGGTGTAGGTGTTCCTGCGCCACGCTCTGTCCTCCCCTCTCTCTATCTCCATACCGTTAATCCTATCCCTTTATTCCCTTCTTAGCCCCATCCCTCGTGAGCTACTGTTGAGGTGTCGCACTGTGATACAGTTATGGGGCTCATTTTTATCTTCTTTTCTTTTTTAAGAATCATATACGAAACCTAGCAGCTGCGCCTGGAAATGGCGCTAACATGGTTAGCCTCAGAGTTGAGAGTTCCGCCCATTATAGGCGTATTTGGGCTTGTTTTTTCTCCGGTACGCATGCAAATTTTCATGGTCGCTTGTCGCGTGTTTTGGGGCTGACCTGAGTTTTCCTGAAATAAAAAAAATGTTGGATCGCCCAGCACGCAATTTCTTATAAAAAAAAACATTGCTAACTACGCTTCCTTACAGCAGTCGGCGCTTATAGCATATTGGAACTTTAGCGCACACATCCTTATCTGCCAGATATCAGGGACAATGACTTCATGTGAGGCTACAGTAATTTTTGCCTTTATTAGTGCACCTATTTTTATTATGAAAAATTATTATTTGCACACCTTCCAAATGCGTTCGCAGTATTTTTTTGTACTACAACAAAATGTTCAAGAACAGAAACATTTATTTAACTGCCACTTATTTCGAGCTGATTCGGAGAAGCGTAGTCGCTTTTTTTAGGGGGGGGGGGGGAGGGGCTTGTTTTGGGATTACTGTTTGCTTGTATGCTCGGCGGCAGCTGGCAACATTGGTCAACCTGGAAAGCAGCTAGGTTACCACGTTGCGCGCGTTGAGAAGCGGCTGCATAGTGCCTTTAAATTAATATGCGACTCGCGTAAGCCTCAAAAATAAGAGAGCGATGTCCAAGGACCGTTGAAGTGTTCCGCGAAGCATGGCGTCGTGGTGGAAAGATTTCAATGTATCAATCTATGACTTCCCAAAAGTTGCAGATGACGTGCGACGAAGAACAGCGCAAATCGCAAAGCTTAGGCATTCGAAAGCAGGTAACAAACACTACAGTAGTTCGTTCTATTCGACTCGCTCACGACGACTGAATTCTCCTCGGTGAGTACACCATTACGTAGCGTGTGTACATTATTATCAATATTCGGGCTTCTCTAAGCAGGGATCATAGTTTGTTTATATAAGCAAACGCTTGATGATGTGTGTTGCGTTTCGTGTGTGAGCGTATTTTCGCATACGTTCGTTTTCTGCACAAGTCGCAGTGCTATCGATTCTGAAATTAAGCTGCGGTCACTTTCTCATTTGCATGTGTGTATATATACACGCACATAAACGCGCGCGCAAAGGTCGCGCGTGCGCGTGTGTATGTTTATGCATGTATATGTATATCACGTTCGTGCATTTGAAGCGTGCGTAGTGTACGTGCAAATATCTCCTTTGAATATTAACTAATGCCAACACAACAAGTGAATGTTAGGAAGCACATGCCCTTATTCAGAAGAAAGAAATCTACCAACATAAATTGGCGAACAAAAGAAAGGAGCACTCTTATTACAATCAAAACTACCATTTGCCCTATCTCAATATACAATCGGCATAGCTCCGTTATGTAATCAAGTGAACGGCATGCGTTTTCAGCTTTCGATTGCACAACGGAACTGAATGGGATACATGCAATCTGCAGCGTGAGTCGTAGTGAAGCCACCTCAAAAACTGTCAATGCCTTGCCTGAAGCAGTGCAGCAACGCAGGGCAAAAGTGCTAGTCCTTTTCGGATAGGCCCGCAACGCATGAAAATTTGCGTTATTCAACTCCGCGGGCTAGCCAGACAGCTTATTCAGTTTACCGTGATTAAATATAATGCGGTTTGCCAAAGAGACTTGATGTTTTCGCACACAGCGCAAATATTTCCGCTGTTTCGCCAATGAAATATTTTATGCCTATGAGAATGGTACGGTCCGTGGCCAGCACCTTTTCGCCTTGATGAAGCAACGCGATCCGACGCCACAATCAACAAACTTTGGCACAGCGCGAAGTAAAGTGCTGTGTTGACCCCGTTCAGCGTAGCTACCTTTGTTTTTTCGATCAATGTGGCCAGCACACAAAGCGTTTCCTGGAGTCGCGAATAGCTTTCCCAGTAACGGGAGTAGCCATGTAATGTTCATTATAATATCGCAAAATGAGATAGTGAACAATGATACTGCAACTGACGTTGACCGGACGGGTGTTTTTCTGAAGTAGTTTGATGCACTGGCGCTGCTAGTGGTAGAACAATTCTGCAACTCGGGTTACTCCATTCTATGTTGTGTTAATATTTCCCAAGTCTTCCGGCTCTACCTGAGTTGATATAGACTGTGAGTCACCTGTGGTGCATACGTACACGCATTGCTTAAGCAGTTTTATGAGGGTATGTGCCACAAGAGAGCGAGGGAAAGGGTACAAGCACATATTGCGTACGCGACAATCACAAATCGTTTTTAATATGATTATCAACTAATCAAGTTCATGATATCTTCGCATGCTGATTTTGGCCTATACAGTCAAGGGCACAGCCAGAGAGAGCATGAAGACGCAGATCGTGAGCATTTGTTGGATTATGTTCAATAACTGTGATGGATATGATGGACGGTATAATAAAAATAACGGAGTTCAATGCCTTAAAACCACCATATGAATATGAGAGACGCCGTAGTGGTGGGCTCCGGAAATTTAGACTAATTGGGGTTCTTAACCTGGGCCTAAAGTTAAGCACACGGGTCCCAAGCATTTCCGCCTTCATTAAAAATGCAGCCGCCATAGCCGGGATTCAATCCCACGACCTGCGGGTCAGCAGCCGAGTGCCTTATTAACCACTATACCACTGTGGCGGGGTTGGGGGGCATATGTTGACAGATACCAGTTCGACGACTGCGTTTAACATTGTGGCATATGAAACAAGAAAAAGTTACCATTTGTCCCCCAGAACGTTATCTGCAACAGCCTTAATATTGAATCAGATGAAGGAAGGAATCTGAAAAGATCTATTTCTGATTAGTCACAATCATTCTAAGAAAGAGAATATGTACGTACAAAAAGCTCATACAAAGTGGATTGACATCATTATTCAAAATTTAGTTACAAGAAACATTGCTATGCCCCTTTGTTTAAAAAATTAAAAGCCTTCGGGGGAAGTCAACCGGAAGTTAATTTATTACAATATCTTCAGTGTTTCTGTTGTAGTTCTGCATATAAGTTTGACAGGTGCACACCAGCTGCTAGCATATAAACAGTCCTGTGAATTCACATTACGAGCTTCGTCAAGATATACCTCGTGAACCAAGAAAAAAAACCTCTTGAACACGCTATACTTCAACCTTAAATCTCTTTCCCAGCTAGCTTTAGTCTGCACGGAAGTAGACATCGTTCACTACGCTCCTGGGCCAAGCTTTCGCCACTCAACTTTTGTGGGCACTTCATCATCGTGACTGTGCATCCTTTTGCTGAAACAATAGTCAAGGGTGTAGCGAAAAAAATGATCACATGTACGAAGTAGTCGGTACGTCGGCGACGTATTGTGCATGTCGTGTACACTCCATGAACATTCATCATCTATCTGGTTGCGTGCAGCGTGCATGCAAACACACAGACACTACACAAATCATGCGAAAATAAATGACCTCCGATATGGTAGGCAGAAGAGATAGGTCACTTGCCTCATTGGGGGCAAATGAGTCAGTCACAACGCGTTGGGAAAAGGGAAAGGGTAGAAAAAGAGAGAAAATTAAAAAAAGGAAGAAAATTTAAGACTGAGTAGTCAGTCCATAGTATTCGCGCCGTACAAATTCAAGATGCATTGTTTTTTTACACAAAATCAATGGAAGGCCTTGAGATCTCTTTTCTTTCTCTCTCTCTCTCTCTCTCACACACACACACACACACACACACACACTATATATAAGCAGTCGTGCGACTGCAATGTAAAACGCAAATGCGCAAAAGATAAATAAACCTGATTATATTACATGATCAAAAACGGTGGATTTCCGGAGGATGCTCAGGGAATCGGCTTGATGGCTGTGTGCTTACTTCATTCGCTAATGTTCTTGCCCAAAGTGGATCAGTGTGTGTATACATACAAACGTAAGAAGAGCATTATAGAAGCTTCAGAGGCAAAGCAAATGAAGCGTTCATCACTGCTCAGAATGCCGCTATCTTCCTGTGAACGTCGATTGATGCTCTCGCAACAGCTGCGCAGATGGTTCCTTTCAGTTTCTTTCTATTTGCGTTACTTTTGTCAAAGCCTACACTTCTTATAAGCAAGAAGATTTTGTCTTTAACTGGCACTTCTGTGACCACTTCATGATAGTGAATGCTTTGATGATGAGCAAATCACATAGGTGACGGCCAATCGCACACGACACTCATACTTGATAGAACTTTCGTGGAGGACAGTTGTGATGTTCGAAAATAACTCTGAGAAAATTAGATTTCTAGATAGAGTATTATCAGCTATATTGAGCACTACATATTGATAGTCAATAACACGTTTGTTTCGAACATAAATATTGACCACTGGAGGGTGCACTCCCGTGGACTTCCAGTAAATTCACTATATCTTAAGACGAACTTTCTGATAAGCCTAATAAGAGGAATGAATTGTGTTCGCACCAAATTCAAAGTGAGGCCAGTATATCGAGCTAGCAGTGTATGGAGAAAATGAAGAGGTGGTGTTTACAGATTAGCCACAAGACTAACAGAATGGGCTTGCATTTAACAAAAGGTTTAGTAATATAGATGCGTTACGGCGAAGTTACAAACAATGCTATTTCGTAAGAAAGGATTACGCATTGAAAAATGAAATGACTTACGCGCTGTTAGGTTTGGCCCAGCAGTTCACCGCATCCGACGCCATTAGGAATGCTTTCTCCCCTATATCGGTGCCCCCGGTTGGTAGCACCACGCGCGACGCTGTCCTGCAGATGGGCCAGCAGGCAGTTCGCTGTGGTCGATTTTCAGTGTACTTGACAAAAGCTTCGCGAACAAGCATTTTGTTGAACGAGGTCGAACAGCATGAGATGGTGCCAGTGTTGCAGTTCTCATGAAGTCAACCTCTCCCCACAGCCATTGTCACCTACGCGAGGTCGTGACAGAGAACCAATAGTTCGGACGCGTAGGAAGGCGTCGCAGTAGCAGTTCTTAGGGATTGAGCACCTGGACTGCCATGTTCGAGAAAGTTCCGGAACACTGTAGCTGAACGCAGCCATCGACCGCTGTGAACGTTCGTGTCAGCGGCCATCTCCTACCTAGAGCAGCTCAACTTTCCCCCTCCACCAGACTCTACCTCCTCGTCCTTCGATGTGTTGAAGGCCTGGACCGGGTGCGTCTTTGTGAGGTGCGCTCATGCTAGGCGTAGGACATTTTCGCCTATGTTTCTCATCAGCCGAGTGGTCCAATATCTGCACCCTTTCTGGTGGGTGGTCCACGGTGACTTCACGTCACCTGATTCGCGGCAACGGTGCTCACCACCTTCTTCGAACGGTCGTAAACAGGAAACGGTGGGCCATAAAAGCCAAAGACATTTGTAATTAAGAGCGGAATCACTGTACAGTTCCATCTCCTCCCACCATAATAATAAAACTTCGTTATATCTCCAAGAATGCGTCTCCTCACTGGTGAGCATTGACTATGCGAATGATGGTGGGGAGCTAGCTACCGTAACGATACCCGCCGTATCTGCCATCGACCTCATACCCCTTACTAGTGGTGAGCAGCGGTTAGATGGACCTCGCGACGTTGTACTGTGTTGTGCTGAGTACATGGTCTTTGCTTTGACTTTCCAGGCTTCATCTTGTGAGTGTGAGTTGTTTAGAAGCTGGATGGTGTGTGAGTTAGGGAGGTCACCTATTTGTGAGTATCGAGTAGGTTAGAGGAATCTCCTGAATATCTGAGATGCAGGACCAAAGCATGTATGTGAAGATACTGCTAAAAAATGGTCTTTTGTATATTTGTCAAGAGCTACGTATTGAGATTGAAGAAAAAATGGGCAGCTGGGTCACAAATTTTAAAGCTGATTTTGAAAACCATTGAGGAGAATATTGAATGCGCGTTAAAAGCTTTAAAAAGGTTGGAGGAACAAAAAAAGGAGAGAAAAATAGAGAAGAAGGAGAGAGAAAGAGAGGAGAAGGAAATAGAAAGACAAGCAATGCAATGATTTAGATAGTCTCATGTTAGTTTGAGGATCCATGCATTCAGAGAGGGCGATAATATAGAGTGTAATCTGACCTCCTACAAGAAGGTTTTCGCACACTGCAGCTCGACGGAGACTATTGGTCTATTGGCTTATTCAGCGTCCTTACGTGTGAGTTAATGGGTAGGATAAGGTACCTTCTCGAGGAATAGTTCAATAAATGTGAAGTAGCTAAGGCAGCTTTAATGTGGTGCTTCGACATTAGAGTTAAGAGTAAGCCTATCGAGTATGACAAGCTCACGAACGCTCCTGCGGGGAAGAACGCGCGACAGTATTCTCGTAGTAAAATCAAGCGTGAGTGTCCGATAGCACCAAGGTGAAGAGTGAGCGAAAATGGGAGACAGAAAAACAGGAGTGATGTGAGGAGCGTGAGTGAGCACTCGGCCTAGAGATTAAACTATCGGAACAAACAGTTGAAGCAATGCGGCGGAAGATTCAGCCATCCGCAAAAGTAGCATACGAGACGTGGGATGAACAAGTGAGTGTAGTGCAGTTCAGAGCCGCAAAGAAGGCTAGCACGTGTGAAGACTGCAGCAGGTTCAAAGATGAACCGAATGTGAGATCTGCGAAAGACGCCGTTCTATTGAGAAAAACCGCCGATGGCGAGAGTGAGTGCGACGAGATGCTGTGCCAATTGAATGCTAGTGAAACAGCTAGGATCGCTGTAGACAATCTGGTACAGACCTCAGGTGCGGTTGTCGCAACAGTGGATTTTGCAAACGAGGTTGAAGGGTACGTTGACTCTATAGGCGAGAACAGCCGAGAGAGCTCAGTAGAAGCAGCGAAAGTGAACAGTGAGGAGAACAGTGTGGTTGTAGACAGCTTCCAGCAATGCCAGCTAGATTGTTCTAAGCGAAACAGCGGCACTGTTCCTAAGCGCGTTAAGCCGTCCGCCAGTTTGGAGAGTGAAAGGGATAATTTCTTTAAAAAATCATTTATGGCGCGCGCTTCTGACAGCTTACGAATGCTGTGAGAGGGTAGGCGAGCTTGAGATGTGATTGGGAAGCTTGGACATGAGCCGCAAGACGCGGCGTAGACGAAAGAGATGTCGGAGAGTCACGAGTGAAACAAGGATCCCTACGCGTGTTAGGAAAGGCTCGAATCGTTTGAGATTAGCTAGCAAGACTAGGTGTTTTGCATCGGCGTCAAAGTCGGTTTTCATGCGTCTGAGCCGCCTGACGAAAAGTAAAAAAAAAAGTGGGTTTGCAAATGAAATCACGTGGAAAGCACCAGACTTCCCGTTCGATCAACAGCAGTTTTGATGGGGCGCCCTTGAGCTGTAACACCATCGATGACTCAATTCACGACAAATTTCACAACATTGCGGGAAAGGTCAGTCGCAAACGTACCCGTAAAAGAGTGGAGGGTACGCGCGGGACAAAGCGAAGGCACGGAAGAAGTGGTGAACAGCCGGGCGAAAGAAAGAAGGGTAGATCATCGGCCATTTCAACGAAAGGAATTTGTTGCGTGCAGTAAGGTGCCAGTGGCGAAATAATGGGCCACAGCATGCATTCTCACCACGAAATGTGCGTCGGAAATTTCCAGCTTTGCGTGGACACGAGTGTCGGAAGTGTCTTAGATGAAAAGCCACAGTAGCTAAACACTGCGCGAAAGCAAGCACAGAGAGGGCATTGCCTCTTTCCCACGCGTAGCTGGGGTCCCCTCGGCCATATATACAGAAGCAGGCTGAAATCACGAATGAGGCGTGACTGCGCAGTTCAGTTGGTAGGACGCACACGTTGTTGTCTCGGATGTTTCCGAAATCTGTCAAGACCGCGACCGCCGCGGGTACGATTGAAGAGTGGGACGCATGGATTTTTTTAAAACCATGTTTGTTTGTTTATTTTTTGTTTTCAAGTTACCTTTCTGTGTGATCTCGGCAGTTGGTTTGTTTATTTACAGTTTCCCCCTTCTTGAATTTTTGAAAGCATTGTAAGAGTTTTCAGTTAAAATTTTAGGCGTTATGCAGAAGCAGTGACCCGCATCAGTCATCCGACTACGTTAAATGAGTTTTTCTTTTAAAAAACACGTTAACCAGGAATGAAGATTTGTACGATCGCTAATTTTGAAAGCGGGGTAGCGTTGTCAAGTGGAGACGAGTTTGAATGTTTCGTGCCTTTTGGTGTAGCGCGAAGTTGTATACCATCTCAAAGGATTAAATGAGCATTTCAAAGAAAGTTTTAGGATAAAACTAAAAACGATTTTCGAAATGCTCATGTTTCAAAAACATCGAATACAAGTTTTTTAACACAAAGCTTACGCAGGTTTCGTAAGGTGCTCCTGACGTGTATGGCAGCTAGTGTTATTCTGCACGTTGTTCCTTGTGAACATTTACGTTCAGACACATGTGTAGTTCAGCTTAGTTTAGTTACAGAGAAATGGCCTATGGTTAGGTGTGTTACCGCTCTATGAATAGGAGTATGATGTTATGCTAGAGCGCATAGCTGAGTCTTGTGCGTTCTTTAAAATCAGGGACTAAAAATTAGCATGTTAGTACACGATGTTAATTACCTTTTGTTATTTTAGTGAGTGCTTATCGGGGTCATGTGATCACTTGAGTTGAGTATTAGTGCTTCAACGATGGATGAGGGTAGGGATACATTTCAAGGAGGTAAACGACGCAGTTTGATCTATTGTGCGAGAGTTTGCGTTTGCGTCAAGGTGTCCCACAAGTAGGTAGGTGTCTACGTTTCCAGTATGTTTTGAAAAAAAAAATAAACGATTCGCCCAGATACCTTGTGTATGGGGTCTGGCAGCATTCGGGTGAAACCATTGTAGTTCGTTGTGTTTATTAAAATTAAGTCATCAAATGACAGATGTGAATTACAACATAGTAGTGAGGACGATAGGAGAAAGCTAGTTTTGAAGAAGTTGTAATGGTTATCTCGGGCGAAATTGTATTTGCTTTGTGCTTTTTTCGCACGAAAAATTGCCCTGCCGTGGTGGTCTAGAGGCTAAGGTACTCGGCTGCTGACCCGCAGGTCGCGGGATGGAATCTCGGCTGCAGCGGCTGCCGCAGCCTGATTTGGGCGCACGGTAAAGAACCCCAGGTGGTCCGAATTTCCGGAGCCCTCTACTTCGGCGTCTCTCATAATCATATGGTGGTTTCGGGGCGTTTAAACCTCAAATATCAATCAATCAATCGCACAAAAATTGACCCATCTTCAGTAAGCATCTCCACATGCGTGATTGTTGTAACTTTGGGGGCATAAAATTGTGTCAAAATTTGAGAGTAGCGGGTTTTTCATTAATTTATGTTTCTTGAGAAGCCTGGAGGATTTTTATGCGAGTCGAATGCACTAGATTGCAGCATGGTATTGTGTTGTGTGGTTTGTCTTGCTGTTGTCGATCATTGTGGGGTGGCTTGGGAGTTCGTGGCGAGTTCGTAGCCCGAGCGATGTCTTGAAGGCGTGGGCGTTCAAGATATCACAATGACATGCGTTTTTGTGAAGTGCGCTCGTGCTACGCATTGGAAATTTTCGCCTGTGTTTCTAATCAGCCGAGTGGTCCAATATCTGCACCTTTCTGGTGGGCGGACCACCGAGACTTCACGTCACCTGATTCGCGGCAACGGTGCTCACCGCCTGCTACGGACGGTCGTTTACAGGAAACGATGGGCTATAAAAGCCAAATACATTTGTAAGTGAGAGCGGAATCAGTGTACAGTTACATCTCCTCCCATCATGTAAATAAACGTTCGTTCTATCTTCAAGAACGTGTCTCCTCACTGGCTATGAAGACGACGGCGGGGAGCCAGCTTCCGTAACGATACCCACCATACCTGCCGTTGACCTCTTCCTCTTAACAGCACGAAGGCTCATATTGAACTACCAAACGATACGGCTACATGCGATATCGTCACTAAACAGCAAATTATCGATCAAATCTAGGAAACGGACATAGAATGAAATACCTTGCACGCCTCCGACTCAACAAATCATAGTAAATTTGTTGATTTGATTTGTGGGGTTTAACGTTCCAAAACCACCATATGATTATGAGAGACGACGTAGGGGAGGACTCCTGAAATTTCGACCAGCTGGGGTTCTTTAACGTGCACCTGAATCTGAGCACACCGGCCTACAGCATTTTCGCCTCCATCATAAAAGATTTATGCTAGGCTATACTTTTTCGTATAATTTCCTCTTATTTCACTAGTGTTCGTGGGATCGCACAATACTCTCATAAAAAGAAAAAAAACAGTCACGTGATCTATTTTCATTAAACGGTGTATGCGTTTCAAGCATTTATTTGGATTTCTCATGGAATGAACATGTAGGTTACGGAAATTGCAAAGCTAACAGTGTGTATACGCAACTTCAAGTGTGCCCAAAAAGTCTGAAGAAAGCTTTGTATGTTACAAATTTCCGAACTATCCTTCAATGTGGGATATTCTCATGGTCAAACTCTAATCCATAAACTTGAACGCCTACAAACCGTGCAACACGTTTTGTTAGTGCCAATTACAGTTTTAACTGCAGTGTACTTGCCTAAAAAGCAACTTAGCATTATCAGCAATAGACATATCAAAACGAACAAAGCACCGGGACCAGATGGCAAACCTTATGAACTTTACACTGAAGACAGGGTTCTACTTGTGCTGTTAAAGGTCATAAACAAAGCTTGGGCTACTGGAACCATTCTTAACTCTTGGCGTCATGCAGAACTTGTTGCCATTCCTAAACCAGGAAAATTTCCAGAAAATATCGCACAGATGTGTCAGATAGCTCTCACGTCAACATTGGGCAAACAGACATAGAATATGCTAGCGACAGACATTACGTGGTGGCTCGAGGGATACTCCTGGTATCATACTGGCCAAATTAGGTTCCGTCCGCATCTGGGCGTTGAGGATGGCCTTGCCTACCTCTCATACACGGTTCTTGTTAGAGGTTGATCTCGACGGATTCGCACCATTTTGTCTATGGACATCTGTACAGCATAAGATAATGTGAGTCATGATGCTATTGTAGAAATTCTCCACTGGCTCGAATTTCTCCGTAGACTGTGTGCGTTCATCAAAGATTTTCTTCACAATCTTAGCTTCTCCATTCGCCTAACTGGTCAGCTAGTTGGAAAGTTTTTTTTCCAATAGAGGTGTCCCAGAAAGATCTGTGCTCGCACTAGTACATTTAACGTGGCTCTGTTCCCACTGGCATCAAAGCTAGCGGTAATACACCACGCAAAATACATTATGAATGCAGACAATATCACTCTTTAGACAATGCACCCAGAAATCAGCTGTCAAGAACAAGCTTTGCAAGAGGCACTCGACATAACCCACAACTAGTGCACCCAGATTGGTTTCGAAATCTAAAAAAAAAACCGAAAGTTCATGTTGATAGCGAACAAGTATGGACGTCGTAAACTGGAAGTACGGCCTCTGCAGTTAATTCTGGATCAGCAGCCACTACACGAAGCCTCAAAGCTCCGCGTGTTTGGCCTAGAATTCACGCCACCGGATCTGCAGGACCTTTGGACAAGAGTGCCAAGCAGCAGGCATCAGAAACAATACACCTTATACGAAGGATTGCGAAAAAAATCTGGTACTCCAACATGGCTCGCCTCCTTGTCCGTGCGATATTGTAGCCAAGGCTCGTTTACCGAGCCCAGTTTCTTCACCTCACGCTGGCAGAGTTGGCACGTCTAGAGGAGATCAACCACGAAGCTATGCGCACCACAACTGGAGTGCCACGCATCACTTCACTGACAGTTCTTCAACAGGAGTCCCAACTGAACACAATTGATGAATCAGTACATCAGCGTCGCTGTTCGCGCAACCTCAAGCCATCAACGTTCTGTGCGGTGGCTGCATAGGCACGGTACATGGGCCAAGAAGTTCACCACACACCTTCAGAGATGACCACTATTTCCCGTGGAACAAAATGCAACTGACTGAAAACAAACCTTTCGGCCGCCTTTATAGCCCGGTTCAGGTGGAACGCCCAAGTATCTCAGCCTGCTTCGCAGCGATAACCCAGATACCGCTGCTGTCGTCGCTTATACGGATGCCAGTGTGAGCGGCACCACCATTCATACCGCCTTGTATGTCAACTATTACCAGAGGCTGGCCAAGACATCTCATATTTTCCGGATTCTGCACCACCGGCTCACCTTGCTAAGGCTGGCCGCCATACGTGATGGACTGGCAGCGCTGCTGCTTCTTCTACAACCAGGCAGATGCTCTCAGCTCATCATTCGTACGAACTCGACACAAGCTATTCACGATATACGACAAGTATATCGCTCTACGTCACTCTCGGATACTATTCACGTTTTTGCTGCCTCCGCATCTGTGCAAATACGTGTTCAGTGAGCCCCACGGGCTGCTTTGCCGGACCTTGTCAAAGTTGATTTGGCAACCCACCCTCAAGATTACACCGTACTCGCTACCAGCATTTTCCTGAGGACGCTCAAGGACAGATGCTCCGGGAAAAAAAAAGCCTCCGACGGGCCACACGAGCTTTTATACCTTCGTGTGAATGTGATCTCCCTAGGTGGGTTAACCCGCCGAGAGGAGGTTACGTTGCGGAGGCTTCGTGTTGGGGTTGCGCTTATCCCATCCATGACCACCTTTGGGTTCAATAGTACTGAGGCCCGTACGACACATCATGCCCATTTTGTGACGTCCCAATCTAATATGTGACTGCCTCACACTTACTGTGGACCTGTACTGGTCTACAATTAGGTCAGTCGCCGTCACCTCCGTGCAACAGGTCCTCAGGCCTGGCCGACCACCAGACTGTAGCCGCTGGCTTCGTGGACCACACCATCGTTCTCTACTAGACGTTGTGCATGAATAAACTTGTATGTGTATTTTTGAATTAAAAAATTATTATGCCCAGGGGCAGTACATTCGGAAAAAAGCTTAGGATGCAAATCACTTGAGCAGCGCAAAAAATTGTTGCGATTAAATTTCCTCTGTTCTGTTTTTTGTGATGAAATTTGCATTACGAAGTGTTTTATATAATAAACCCATACTACGTGTCACATAAAGATAATCACTAAAAACAACAAATCCTCGAGGTCAGCTGTCTTACTGGTGTCTTTGCTAATTCTTTCATTTCCTTTTACTATATGTGAACGGAATAAGTTAGATGCATGTGTTGTTGATCTTCTAGGCGATGCTTTTTGTTTGTCACTACAAGATGTGTGCTTTTTGTGAATGCGCAGACGCCGCAGCGCAATTGTACGCAATTTCCGACTGCAAAAATGTTAGCCCTTTTCATAATTAGAACAGTTTTTTTCCTTTATTCAGTACAATATTACCCACTTGGCTGATGTAGGTTGCGCTAATAAATAAATAAATAAATAATAAATAAATAAATAAATAAATAAATAAATAAATAGATGATAGAAGGGAATGGGTACAAGGTACCCAATTTCTCAATAAATACAACCGTATGAACCCAGTGAAGCGATAGATAGTGTAAGGGACGTGATTAGTAGCTTTAAAAACAGTCTAGTATTATAGATCAAGATAAATGAAAATAGATGAAAAATAACTTGCCGTCGGTGGGCACCATATATAAGCTACTTTCGCGTGGCGCATGTAGTGAAGTCTGGCTGTAGCGGCGGCCGTTCCATCATGTCCCTTCTTGGGTATTTCTCTACGTGGAATCCCGAGAATGTTAGCCATCGCCGCTGGAATACCATGGTGTTTGTCACTCTCGAGAAGCATTCGTCACTGACAAGCTTCTCTCTGCTAGCAACGTGTTCGCTGCAACAAACGGTGAGAGTGTTATAACAGCGACTGAGCTACGTTATGATTATTATTTTCCATGGAGGCGAAATAGCTGTAGGCCCGTGTGCTCAGATTTGGGTGCGGGTTAAAGAGCCCAAGGTAGCCAAAATTTCCGGAGCCCTCCACTACGGCGTCTCTCATAACCATATGGTGGTTTTGGGACGTTAGATCTCGCATATCAATTAATCAAGTCAATATTATGAATGTTGGTTGAGGAGCTAAAGTGAAGACGCGTTCAGTTTGAAAGGCGAAAGATTCGAACGATTCATGAGAACGACTCATGAGATATCAAGGTCTATCGGTTTAATTCGACGATTGCAGCATCTACTTCCAGGGATTGTGAAACGGCAGTTGTACTTTTGTTTTATCAACTCGCAAATCATATATTGTATTCTAGTCAGGGATTCGTGTAACAAAACAAACAGTGAAAGCATTATTCTTCTCCAAAAACGTGCACTACGTCTGCTAACTACCTCGGTCCCCCCAAATACGTCCCTTTTTGTCTGCACAACATGATACCATTGCCAGATGTGCTACAAGGTACAACTAGTCCATGTTAATTTATAAAAAAATTAAGAACAACTTTCAGAGTCTTTCTTATGCATATATACTTAAGCAGAGATCTTGCATACAATCTACGTACTGTTGCGTTGGTGGGGCCAATTTGTCGAAGAAACAATGGCATACAGTCAATTGATAACCAAATTGTTTTACTGTGCAACAAGATTCCTGAAGTAATAGAATACGCTAGGGAGACGAAAAAGAGTACAAAGTTTAACAAGCAAATTACGAATGTAATAATCGAAACCCACCAATAGGGCGCGTGTGCTGAAGATTGGCAATGTATCAAATATATCTGTTGTAATCTTCGTTTTCTATCATTGTTTACCATATACGCACAAATTGTATGTATTTCAATATATATTATAGTGCTGATAACGTCTTTGTATTTATAGCTAAGGAACAGCTTTCTTTGAATCTTCAACCGATATTTTCTGCGCTTGTTGTAATGATCATTGTTTTTTTTATAATTTGTACGTATAATCTGGAATTTTCTACGTACTGTTTTGCTGTACTTGCCCGAGGTGCCTCACGAAGAGGGGGCCTAGTCAGGAGACGCTCTCTCCTTTTGCCCCCTGCGTGGTTATTTTTGTAAGAATGCCCAAATAAAATACATTATAAAAAAATGCGGCACGTCTTACAAAAGGGCACATCGCCACTCACGGTCTTCGTAGCTGCAGAGGCACTGAATCTGGACATTCAAATCATTTTTGTGGCACTCATGTGACTAAAATAAAAATAAAACGGCGTTTGCGTAATATAACGTCGAAGCTAAAACAGCCAAATCAGATGGCTTTCATCTGCGAGACGCGTTTTAGGCGAATGCACAAGCAGAAATTTTTTTATACATATTTCAGTGGTAAACAGATGCCCCATTACACTGACTAACCATCCCACTTGTGAATGAGGGCCTATAGACTCTAGATTCCGTGAAGTATCACGATCACCCCTCTTCAAGACTTTCATATAAACCAGCTTTCTGTATTCGCGCGTTGTCGATGTCAATGCGGTTAGAAACAATGTCACTTTTGTGGTTTCCAGCTTGAGTGACAGCAATCATTGGAACGGGAGCTACTGCAAGTCTATGTATACATGAATATCATTGAATTTTGTAACACTTGGACTCTATATATACACTTTAACGTGTGTTTGTATTTATAATGCCACTTCCTTGTGCATTCAGACGCAAGGAAGAGAGAGGTCTTTACGGATGAAGTACAGATGCTCCTTTTCAGTGAAGCGCATTCAGAGAAATAGCCAGAAGCTCACATACTATTATAAAAACGCGTCATTCCAATCCCGGGTATTTTGTGGGAGAAACTAGAATCTCTGCATAGATTCTCAGTGGTCGGTTTTAAGGTTTTAATCACTAAATAAAATTAAGGTTATTCAAATTGCACTGCATGCCTAGTAGTTTTCTAGCCACTAGAGAGGCTGGTAATTCATTAACCAGGGTCTCGTACTGGCAGACTTGGTGCCTTCAGGTTGTATACGAGGGACTATTGGTGAGCTGCCCAGTCGTAATAAGTTCACGTGCTACGTGACGCCAAACAGGCTCATCAAGAGTGTTCCACACTCGGTGCCATGGCTACTGGTGGCACTGATTGACACTTCCACGTTTAAAAAAATTACATGGATATCCGATAAAGTGGCTGAGGGGATGGCGGCCGTGTTAGCTCAGTGGAAGAGCACCGAGCGCATTTTTTAATGGTCGCAGGTTCGGCACCTGTCCACGGTAAGTCATCTTGTTATGTTTAACCCGCTTTTCTTCCTTCACATTTGCATTACTATCTGGTCTAAAACCTTTCCCTATACTTTCCTTTGCATTATTGTCTGCTACATCATTATATATATATATATATATATATATATATATATATATATATATATATATATATATATATATATATGAAAACCATGAATTTGTCTATGTCTACTAACATGCTCATGCACTCATTTACTGATTCCCCTTTTGTTCCATCTTGAAGGCTCCAATGGGCACCGACGCATTGTGCATTATGTACACGTTTCAGGGAACGCAAGTACAATTTTCAGTTTTCAAGGACAACATACTTGCACAAGAGACTGAACTTCAACTGCTCCTTGCTCTGATAGTGAAGTGATATTGCACCGGGGCATGCTAGACGGCAATAGTAACTGATACGAGTGCTGCGTCTGATGCATCCGTTTTTCTCCTGTCACACAACTTCTCCCTCCTCGGTTTCTTAGTGTAGCGGAACATGCAGCAGTTTTCCGTCTGGTTAACTTACCTCCGTATATTTTATTTCTTGTTTGTTTTCTTTCTCTCTCCTACGAAGAACGCACTGATGTCAAACGCCACTACTACAAGAGCCACTATTGTAAAATAAAACTGATGGTTGCTCGACGATTTGGTCAATCAAGTCTTCATCTCATCGTTTGTAGTTTTACCAGCGGCCTCCTATCGCCCGTTTTTTTTTTGCGTTTCTTCCTCTTTCAACGTGTCTTATTTCCGCTTCGTGACTTCATCTACGATTTGACGTTCCCCCGAGGGCTGACAGTTTGGCTTCGTCGTAGAGCTTATGGGTCTTACGTTCTGGCCATTCGGCTTTTGATCTTCACTCAAGGATGTCCGAGACCCCATCCGGCGAAGATCATTCGAGCCCAAATGTTGACGCCGCTTTTGCAGCTACACTGTAAAGCGTCGCAGCAAAGTTTACATCCTTCATTACACTTTTATATATTTCGTTTCCCTTCTTTGTTTTTCCTGAAGAGCAGGCGGTGGGGAGTGGCCCGCGTCTGCAAGCGGTTCTAAACTAGTGACATCTGTCAAATTTTTTTCTTTCAGCTTTTTAACTTAGGTGCCTTCAGCAAATTGTACAGTTTATACATCGTCATCTATGTAACGAAAGCGTGAAAAGATACCTCTTTTTTTTGCAGCCTTCTGTTCTGTTGTATTTGCCGGAAGTATTGCCTAACTCTGCTCCCACCTAGCTTCCTACCTAATTGTTGGTCCAACGATGACTTCCATGACTTCGTATATAATTTGCAACATTATGCACCATGCCTTTGCTACAAAAACGGCAGGCCGTCGCGGTAGGCGCAGCACAGTCACGGCGAAAGCTGGAAGAGTGGCCTTTCTGAGCCTTTTCAAAACACTCATTGGGTAACAACTGCAAGCATATTTGCTTGGTACCCACTACGGCATTATTAATAAACTTTTGGGTAGTAGGCAGGCATTCGATATGCTATTTTTTGTCGTTCTTCTGGGAAGTGTGGTATTCGCTAAACACTTGCAAGTAACTTTGTGCCAATATTCCATGCAGTGGCTGACGACGATGAGGAAATTATTGCTAAAGTGGGTATGCGCCACAATTATTAGGGGAACAAGAACAAGCTTTTGTGATAATTTGGAGCATTGTGCGACGACTGGTTTTTCTTTCGCTGTTGTAAAACGCTTTATAGGTCATGTTAACGCGATCGCTTTCTTGACATCAAGCATGCCTAGGCAAGTTTGACAACAAGTCATTAGTACGATGTAGATCAGTGGTAGAATACTGGGCTAGCACCCAGCGGATTCGGGTTCGAGCCCCACTGTGCCATTGGTGTTAAGTCATTCCTGCCTAAGGCACGTTTGACAAGAAGTTATTAGCACCGGCGTAACTCAGCGGTAGAATATCAGGCTGGCATGCAGCGGACCGGGGTTCAAGCCCCACTGTGTCATTAGTGCAAGGATTTTTTTTCTCCATTTCACACGATGTGGTTACCGAAACCCACGTCGGCGGCAGTGGCGGACAACAACTGCATGTGACTCGAAAAGTGATCTCATAACAGTTTTTGCTGTAAAAAAATCCAAATGAGCCCCTTTTACCCTCTCTTCCCAGTCCTAATTGATAGGTGCTGAAGGCGACATTTAATTTCTGCTTTGGTTCAGCGTATATTGTGAACTCTGTTTTTCTTGATCCGTTTACCAGCCTGTCTTCCCCTTCCGTTTTCGATATGACTCACTATGACGTAGTGAACAACAGAGCATCTGTGATGAAATATCTGCCTATTTACCGCTACATTGCGTGATGACACTGATGAGTCTCTGGCACAGCCTGTTAGGTGAATGGCATGCGGGGCATTTTATGCTGTATTATGTAGATTGTGCAACAATAGCAGCTCTCAGCAGAACCAAGCTACGTTCGATCACATATTTATAAGATTCGGTATCGTTCGGGCGTATCGTTGTACTTTTTGTGCAATAAATGTTTTGTTTTGTTTTGTTTTGTCACACAACCTCAATCTTCCTCGGCACTTTCAGGCTTTTGCGTCCTTCGGTAACCTGAAGAAACTTCGCCCAAACAATTCCCCACATCTTCAGTTAGATCCTGTGTGCACCCGCTTACGTCCCTCAACGTTGGTAGCACATAATTTAAAAGAACCATTTATTTCTTGTAATTTCTCTAAAATTCCTTTATGTATGTGAACGACTGAAGGAACTATATGGCATTAAAACAAGGAGTGCATATTACAATACCAGTTTTGTTAAAGAATATATAAACCAATAAACACTTTATTATCGACCATGCTGTGGGCTCTACCACGGTGGTCTTGTGGCTAAGGTACTCGGCTGATGACCCGCAGGTCAGGAGTTCTAATCCCGGCTGTGGCGGCTGAATTTCCGCTGGAGGCGAAAACACTCTACGCCCGTGTACTCACATTTACGTGCACGTTAAAGAACCCCAGGTGGTCGAAATTTCCGGAGCCCTTCACTACAGCGTCGCTCATGATCATACTGTGGATTTGGGACGTTAGACCCCACATATAAATCAAGACCATGCGCATGTTGTGGGTTTATTGGTTGCGTGAATTGTTTGCCCATTGCATAATACCGCATACACAATCACCCCTCTGATCACCGAGGCGTTTTTTTATCAGACTGATACGCTGGTCGACTTACCCAGCCGGTTTGGAACATGGTGCGATACAAAAGGATTCTACGGAAAGATAAATTCCTTCAGTGAAAGGAGAAACAAACCAAATCCAACACTGCACGATTCTGTCGATATGAAGCTTTCATGAGCCAGCAACGCAAAAAGAAACAAGGCAAAAGACGCCCTGAAGAGTTCCGTGAAAAAAGCTTTTAGTAACCATGGCAAAGTATGCAGGGGACGTGCAAGTTTTGTTCTGTATTCAATTGCCTTCAATCACAAAGCACAATGTGCACAAAATTCCCTTGCCACACATTTTACGTCACGGCACCAAGATACGAAAAGAGCAGCAAGTACAGTCTAGAGACGCGCAGCGTATTTCTGCAATGAACAAACATCTAATACAGTGAAACATTTTATGGATAGGATACGGGATTTCAAGGCATCGGTGCCCCAAAACTCTTCCCTGCAACATGAGAATTAAGAAGCCAAATCCAAAAGGAAAAACTTTGATTAAAGATACATACAGCCGCTCGCTCACAGCTATAGCGAAGTGGGAAAGAAGAGTTTCCGAGGCAACTTTCCGTTCTACCAGCCGGCGCGAGCGTGCCACGAAAGGCATTGGCTCTGTTCGTTCGTCCTCTTTCTGTGTTGGTCTCGGTTGTTTGCACGGTTTTTCGACAGTAATTGGCCTGGTACTCTCTATGCTGAATTTCACTTAGCGCAATGAGTAGTAGAGAAGTGTTTTTGTTTTTTGATCGGGGCGTTGCTCCTCTTACGGGCAGCAACGCCCCGATCAAGACAAGAAAAAAACGCACGTGTGTGTGTATATGCGCGTGCGTGTATGTGAACGTGCATACGTGCGTGCGTTCCTTTTATCAACATTCTTTGTCACCTATATGTTGCATTCACGTGACGTCAGGTCAGCGGGCGCGGTAGCAAAAAGTGTGCCAGCTGGGCTGGCAACCGCGTGGCCACCATATTGAAGGCCACTGCAGTGGCAGTTCCTACAGGTGCACACAAGTTACTGCGGGCACAATGCACTTGTTTTAATTTTATTTGGCTTTAAAAGGTACAAGGCTTACCATTTGTGAAGCTGCTGCTGCCATGGGCATGCTCGGCTCACATAAGTGTGTACGTACGCCGAGAACTTGAACCCCGATGCTGAATAGCAATACACGGACAAAGTGGCTTTCTGCGGTGTGCGTTGACCCACTCATTCTGACGAGCGAGGAAGCCGCCTTCAACCCCGGAATTCTCTGTAAGGCAGAACTCTGACTGGTAAAGGACTATTTGGTGCACACTAAAAGTTTTTTGACGCACGAATGACGGAAATCTAAGAAATCTTTGGATGCTCGGCTAATGGATTTGTGCAGAAACCCTCACTGAAATGTCACGGTGACTGCATCGCTGTGCGCGCAAAATAAGATTGTAAGAATTTATTCTCTCTGTAAGCGCCCAACTCGAGTTTACCTATTAATTTGATGTTTTAAAATCTGATTAGTGTGATTGTTTAAAAATCAATTTAAAGCTGCAGGCTTAAAAGCGCTTGTTAACGTAAAACTGCCGTTGCACGGGGCATACTCGATTGTCGTAGAGTGCAAACAAAACTGAAGTTTTGATGTAGTTGGTTCACCTACAGCTTCGATTATGCGAATAGAAAGTATCTGTAGCGTAAGGTTATTTACTAGACCAAGGTTACAAGTCACCTGTGATTTGACGTAAGTGTACTTAGCCAGGTCCACTTTAGCTAGAAAAACAAATGTGTGTGCGTCTCATATTAATTGATTGATTGATTGATTGATATGTGGGGTTTAACGTCCCAAAACCACTATATGATTATGAGAGACGCCGTAGTGGAGGGCTCCGGAAATTTAGACCACCTGGGGTTCTTTAACGTGCACCCAAATCTGAGCACACGGGCCTACAACATTTCCGCTTCCATCGGAAATGCAGCCGCCGAAGCCGGGATTCGAACCCGCGCCCTGCGGGTCAGCAGCCGAGTACCTTAGCCACTAGACCACCGCGGCGGGGCTGCGTCTCATATTAGTACCGCACATTTATTATTATGGGTAGTCGTACTCTATTGGGTTGTGCTTTTCGTAGACATCTCTGCCAGAACAATAAAACTGACTGCATTTATAATACTGTGTTATTGCGATTAACTCATTGTCGTCTTTCGTTCATAACTGAATTACTCAAAGCTGTTAGAATTCCAACTAAACTGAGTTTCAATTCGCAGGTGAGCCACTCTCGAGCACTCACCCTACAGCCTTGTTAAAATCAGCCTGGCGAAGACGTCTGAATCATTCGTTGCAACGCTTCGCCGCAACCTATAGTGTATGGCTACATTGACCGCGAATAACATTCGGCGGAGAACAAAACTTAACCGGTTTTGCTTTCTCAGGCTCATCACCCTTGCCCTCAATAGCTGCACATAAATATGGCACAATCAAACATGATGACGGATTGTTGGCGAAAGAAACGGTTCAACGTTAGTATCACGCAAATGCACACACCCTAGTCATGGCAGTCGGAAGTAGTGCATTCTCCGCATTACCCGCTTACTGTGCGGATATGCTGAGGCGTAGGCTGTAGGAGCAGAGGGTTACTCGGTAGTGAACACCATCTTTAGGTGTGGGTTTCACTGGTCCTTGATCTTCACAGAGCGCAATGGTTCCGTAACTTCATTTCATCAGCGTCCTTGTTGGGAGAAAACTTCTACAGTTTATAAAGCACAACCTTCAATATTTTCGACGCGAAACACATGTTTGACAAGCAGGCTTGAAAGCCATTAAAGTATTATACCATTGCCTTGGTTGCTTAGGAACTGAACACGAACGCAACCGTAACGTTTCCGTCACGTCCGCTGTCTTTCGATTGGAAGGGAAATAAAGCCACTTGTACTTACATGTTAAGTAAACATAGCTAGGTGCTCAGATATTAATCCCCCCGCATTGACATGCCTTATAATTATACTGTGGCTTTGGTATGTAACAATATTAAACTTTTAGCAAGTGGAAGTATATGTGTCTTGAGCAGAAATGCATAGCTGCAAATAATAGTATCGTGTAAACGCGAACGAAGGACCTTTTAAAGCGTGAAAACAACTCCGTACTACTTTGCACAATGATCAGTGCCGTTTTGAAAAAAAAAAAAAACACCAGGCCTGCGCGGAAGGCGTAGCGCAGTCACAGCGAAAGCTTTAGGAGAGTGGCCTTTCAGAGCCTTTTCTAAACACTCAATGGGTAACTGCTACAAGCACACTTGCTTGATGCCCACTACGGCATTAATAACAAAAATTTTTGGGTATAGTAGGCTGGCATTTTCTATGCCATGTTTTGTTATTGTTCTGAGAAGCGTAGTATCCGCGAAACTATTGCGACGAATTTAGTGCCAATTTTTCACGCAGTGGCTGAAGACGATGAGGAATTATTCTGAAGTAGGTATGCGCCACAGTTAATTGGCCTAGTGTGCGACCAATGGCGGTGCTGCGAACCGCGCTTGTATACGTCACTTCGAGGATTCGCGCTCTTTCGAGATGCGGCACTGTATAGAACGACCGTCGAGGTGAAACTCGACAAAGATGCAGTTCAATTCGTGATATTGTGCGTGGTGGCTACGGATGCTGTTCTAACAACCGCGCGGGTGTCTGCTTTTAACGGTCATTTGAAAAGCGCCCCGTTTTGTTTGTTAAAACTGCGGACGCTTGTCTCCGCGGCGAGCGCTTCGCAATGGTGAAGTATACTGCTCTATGCTTCTATATATATGATCACCCGCCCGTGAAAAGAAGGGCGTTAGCTCTCACGACTATTCTAAGGATTCGAGGCTGGGAAAGAAGTGGATAGTAAAACTTAGAGAAAGTGCCCCACGCCTTCATCGGCTATACAAAAAGCGCTTCGCTGATAGTGACTTAACACGCCCTACGCGCTCCTCTACGGTAAGCTGGCAACTGTGTTTGAGCGCCTCGCCAGTATTTTAGTCCTTCATTCAACGCAGGCAACAAGCGTAGGCGATTTACACCAGGTGAGGTGACGTTCTAAAACCTACCACAAAGACCCGTATAGATGTGTAGGGGGCCGACGACACAGCCTCCGAACCGCGTCGACTAAGCGTGCCTCGTGAGCGCAGCTGTGCGCCGCAGAACATCTGAAAGTATATTTGGTTGCTGTACGCACATATACACGTAGTTTGCTGATCAAGACAAGCGTGTGCCAGCGCACTGCTAACCATAAATTTTCAAGCAAAACATGTTGCTGTTTCGTGCACATTCACTAAAGGTTGTCACCTAAGGCAAAACAGACACTTTAAGCGGAGCTCCTTAAGCTTCTCGTTA
This sequence comes from Rhipicephalus annulatus, assembly GCA_013436015.1. Taxonomy (NCBI): domain Eukaryota; kingdom Metazoa; phylum Arthropoda; class Arachnida; order Ixodida; family Ixodidae; genus Rhipicephalus; species Rhipicephalus annulatus. The sequence continues at coordinate 78,215 of WOVY01010543.1, read as the reverse complement.
TGCAACGTGCGTGAACGGTACCTCATCTAGCTTGTCTCTGTAATGTTAATCTTTGTGGTATTTTGCCCGTTATATAATCGGCGATAACTATTTGCTCTATTCCTGTACCCAAGGGAAGGCCTGCGCAGTATGAATATGAACTACTTCGTGATGTCGCTCTCACTGAACAAACATTACTGACACAAAGTGCAGTCATTTGCATCGGTCAGGGTGTGTATTAAGGCGAAACTTGCCCCTCCCTGAGTCACACCAGCACTTGCCCCTCAAGACTCCTCTTACTGAGATACAGCACGGACTTGCGCCTTGCCGAAGCTCATAAATGCAATCCAAGGATATATGCCAAACTTGGCAATTAGATGCTGCTTTCTGTTTCTAGTAGAGGCCACAAATGGTTGATTGACTGCCGAAGCAGCAATTTAAGCAGCTGCTTCAGTAAATATCTCTTGCTTTGATTGCGAATGACAGACTGGCAGAAATCAGAGATTCTCACTGATGTCCTCGTGTCCACTGTCACTATCGTTGCACTGCAGAAAAAATGTCCTAAGGAGAAGGGCAGGCATGCTTTTCACTTTAGGGTTGTTGTGAAAGCTAATGTCTTTCTCACGGGCGGACGATACACACTGAGGCGCAGAGCAGTACTTCACCATTGCGCAGCACTCGATCGCCACGGGGACGTTGTGTGGCGGGTTTGCAAGTCCCCGTGTTTGATGAACCGCGACGGTGATGCGATCTCCACTGATGACCTCGACTACGTATTCAAAAACGCGGCCTGCGTCGTACACTACCGCGCCGTCATTGAGATACTGCAACGTTTTGCAAGCTGTGTCTACACGCTTGTAGATGCTGGAGAAAGGCACGTCTATTCAAATTTCGAAAGAAACACCCGAATTAATTAGTATAGCACGGCGGAAACTGCAGATGACGACTCGACGACCGAGAACATTCGCACATGGTTTCACTTTCTTACCAGCCATGCCGTCGGCGGCATTACTGTGCTCGTCGGAACATCTGAAAGGTTTCTTGGCCCTCTCCATTAAGTCGCAACTCAAAACAAATTTATAATTGCGGACAAAAACATTCATTGCGGGTGTTATTTGACCCTCGCGAGGCAGTTTGTTCGACAAAGTTCTCGCCAGAAGCAGGCAATCACACACAGGAGCAGCGGCTGCAACAGCGCGGCTCAGAGTGGAGTCTACAAACTGACGTCAAACGCTAGAGGGAGCCACTACAGGATCACGAGGCCAATAGCTCAACAAAAAACAAGCTTTTGTAATAGGTTGAAGCAATGGGCGACCCACTCGTTACGCTATTCACATTGTGCGTCGACTGCTTGTATTTTTGCTGTTTTAAAACGCTTTATAAGTCGTATTAACCCGATTATTTCCCCGACATCAGGCTGGCATAAGGCCAGTTTGCCAACAAGTACAAAACACCGGCGTAGCTCAGTAGTAGAATACCGGACTGGCACCTAGTGAACCAGCAGCATTCGAGCCCCACTGTGTCGTTAGTTTTCGGTTTATTTTATAATTTCGCGTGATGTGGTTACGTACAACGGAGGCAGTGGCAGCGGCAGACAATTACGGCGTTGCGCGAGACCCGAGTTGTCATCTCAAAAAAATTTGCTTTAAATATCTGGCAGATGGTCTCTTTGAATGGATTTAAACATTTGTTGCATTGATACTCTGACGTAGTGCACAAGACGTCTTTATTTCCAATGTATGAGAGTAATTATGATGATTTAATAGCTTTTGTTTCTATATGAACTGTTCGCTCAGCGACGAACTGTCGCATCTGCAAAGCTAGCTTTTCCAGGGTCTGTTGCCTTAACGTGTCCGCTAATTTGTTTCTTACGAAATACTTTTGAAGTACAGTGTGATTGCGAATCATTCGTTCAACATATGTAGGCCTATCACTGAAACGTGTTCGATTTACAAGTGTACGAAAGTTACAGGGGAGGTGAGGGATATAAAAGCTTTCTCGATGACGCATTGCTAGAAAGTTGAAATTGCTGACACCAGTGCATTTATCTTTTATTTTATTTTTTTTCCTCTATGCGAGAACATTGCGCTTGCTCAAGTAGTGGGTATCTCTAAATTGCGTTGGATAGATATTTTGCATACGACATCTGTGAAGAACGACACAAAGGAACATTAAAAAAAAAACGCTGAAAGTAAGGTAAATTCTTTCGTTGTCTGAACCATTATTACATTTACGTATGAAGTGCTCTGATGAAGAAAAAAAACTGTCGATTAAATGTTTAACGTACTTCAGCTCTAGAAAAAAAAACTGCTTGAATTCTTTAGGAGAACATATAGTTGCGACAGTGTATCATAAGCCTGTAAGTTAGCCGAGTCTCTTACAGCTGTAGAAGTTAACATTGAGGAGATGAGTCAATCCTGCAAAACTTGAGCATTCCTGAAATTCTTCAACAGACTACGCTTTCCCTTCTACATGCGCGCTCTCACCTCGATTGGCATTTTGCGTGACTATATATGTAAGAGTAATTTGTGCTACTAGAGTTGTTTCGGCCCTTTCTTGTCTTGTTGCCACTTTTCACCATTCCTGAGAGAATCGTGGGGAATATTGGGCACGAGGAGGTTAGTTCCTTTGTCAGACTGCACTTCACGACGACGCCAAGTTTTTAATGACATTCTCAAAAAATAGATACGGTGCCAAGAAAGTTAGAAAAGCTTGAGGGGCTCCATCACGCCCGAAAACTTGGACGTACTTTCCATCTTATCGTTACAGGGTTTATATTTTTGCTTTTGTTTGCCTAGCAGTGCTATACTTCCAATCGGGCGCTTCAAACCACTATAGCAGTGATGGTCTCTGGAACTTGGATCAAAAAGGAGAGATAGAGAGATAAGAACTAAAAAGAAAGGTGAACAGCGAACGTGCGATCGTACTAAAGTGGCGTACGAATACATATCGAACAGCCAAGCACAAAGAGAGACGTCACATTATCCATGAAAAGGTAAGAAGAAAAAAAAAACGAAAAAGAACAAGGCTGGAGCATCGACCAATAAGCAAGCGCGCATGGTGGCGAACACCATTTGCGCTTTTGTCGTTTTGTTTGTATGCTGTATTTTAGCACAGAATGCACTTATCGTACGGAGAATACAAAATGAATGCCGCAAGTGCCCTACAATTCAATATGCGCCGCTCTTGCATCAAGAAAAGTGGATGGTTGAGAAGTGAAGGAAGGGTTCCCCGGCCGGCCCGATCATCTGTAAGGTAGACCGGGAAACTCCTGCACATTCACGTGATTATTTTGTTCTTGCTTCTTCCAGCTACATTACTTTCATTGAATTTTTAGCAATCAGAGCATCATTCATGCCGAACGTCCCAAAGGGCATATAAAAGGTTCGCCACGACAGGATGAGAGCGACTATATTGAGCGCTGAAACTTGGAGGACGCTTGAGTTTTACTTTAAAGAGTTTTACGTGGTAGCGTGATCTGACCGTGTTCCTATTGCCTTTCCTATTGCTGGCCTGGCTTCGCTTCTCGGGGTACAGCTAAGCCAGTCTCCAACGTAGGCGAAAGTGCGGACGTCCTTCAGTTCATCTATTCATGCAGGTGGCCCCACAAAAAAAAAAAAAAACGGCGGGGCGCAGCCATTTCAAGCAGTCTTCTTCAATGATACCAGTTGTTAAAGTGCGTGCTGAAACCCAGAAATGCCACTGGTTGATTCTGCGGGGGCTTGCAGATTTTGGCGCCTTGTGGACTCATTAAAATAAATACGCCGCTGCCCCATGCGCTGCCATGTTGTTTGGCTGTATGCAGTGGCGCCCACGGCTGCGCGACGTTAGATGTAGAGTTAATTAGTTTTCTTATTATAGAAAGAACTGTATAAGGCTAGACAAAACGAAAAACCGTTTGCCGTGGGCTTAGATAATGGTCCCCATTGGCTGCGCCGTCGGTTCGTTATCTACGTCTCACCCAAGCGCACGCGCCATCGGCAGCACCGCTATATAGTGATGCCATTGTCTGCCATACCCTCACACGCGTACCATTGGCTGCGCCGTCAGTTACGCCGTTGATTTGTTTGCAGCCATGCCACAGAGCCCAATCGCAGCAGTGTAAACTTAAAATTTACACTAAGAGACGGCACGCATCGCATGAATGCCCGAACAACACAGAAGTTTCAAATAACAGCACGGACATGAGATTCATGAGATAATTCATATTGCCGAGCAAACGCATCCATCCAAGCCCAAGAACAGGCCCGAGTGGTGGAGCGCCAGCTGCGAACCGAGTATCCGACAGCCTACCCAGCCGAACGCAAGTGACAACAGCGAATCGGGGAAGTGGCGTCGTGGGCAGAGCAGCGTCAGCGTGGAATGGCGGAAACGCGCTCGCAGAGGCCAACGCCTGCTTTCGGCGGAAGTTTCTCGAGCGGCATTTTGGTTTCGAGTGTTGAAGAATGGGTGAGTTGGTTCGTCGTACTTGAACTGGTATAGCGCATTACGGGGAAGAAGAAACGGCCGAGCAGACCGACACAACAAGACATAGCGCTCTGTCCTCTTGTGTCGGTCTGCTCGGCCGTTTCTTCTTCCCCGTAATGCGCTATCCAGTTCAAGGTTTCGACTGCGACGTCCACAACCACCTGAGGTTGCACGCTTCTGCTACGCTGGTCAACCGTCTGTAGGGAGTGCTTGGGCAGTGATTGTTTTAGTCAACGGATGACGTAAAGTTCATCCAATGGGGAGTTCGAATTTTCCCAGATAAGGCCTATGGAAAGTTTTGAAACTGGTATGAATAAAGAATTCTGTTTTAAAGCACACCCGTAGGCTCTTTGAGCAATCGTGCGAGTGATAATCAAGCCTCTTCCACAAAGCACCAGCGAGATTTGCGTAAAGCCACCGGTAAATTGTTCGACATCAGTATGCTAAAGGATGTGAGCGTGGCAGCCGAGTGGTTCTATTTACCCCTTCCACTCAAACCAAATATTTTTATTAATTTTTACATACATATGCCTAAACTTCTTGCTCACAACCAAAGACGCCAACACCAAAATTTCTGTAAAATAAGCTCTTTAACGCTGCCACGTGAAAGCCTATATGCAGTGAGGGGTAACCTTCACTCGCATCCGATGACGTAAAGGCCACGCCTTCTCAAGTAATTCACTTATCGAAAGCATTTTTGTTGGAGGCGAAAATGCTGTAGGCCCGTGTGCTCAGATTTGGGTGCACGTTAGAGAACTCCAGGTAGACGAAATTTCCGGAGTCTTTCTTTACGGCGTCTCTCATAATCATGTGGTAGTTTTGGCATGTTAAACATGACATATTTATCTATGTACCTATCACTTATTCAAACTTCGCGCTAAAAGCATAAATAACTTAGGTATATATACCGGGTGTTTCGAAAAAAATGTGTCAGAAATTCTGAAAAACTGCTAAAGGGCACATTTGCTCCCTGTCTTTACCATTCCTTTTTCTAGAATCAGGAAAATCAGGAATATTAGGATGGTGAAATACTCAGTAAATAACAAACTCAAATTAATTAACAGTTCAATTTCTGGAGCCAAGTGATTAGGTCCAATGGGAGAGTAGGAGTATACTTCATGCGAAGAAGCCTTGACAGCTTTATTACAAGAAAAATTGATCTCTAGTAATGATTTTGGCGTAATAAATTTCAACAACGAAACCGAAGGGCCGATGACCGCAACAAGAAGATGACCAGAAAAACATCATTGTTCACGGCAGTGATCACCGAGGTCTAGTTTTTCCGCGTTCGCAGAAGAATATGGCAATTACGATCTTCCGCCTTCCGGTTTCGGTTTCTTTGCTGAATCGGGTTTAGTTTCATTACTTCACAATTATTACTAAAAGACGTTTTTTTTATTAATTCAAAGCAGCAGTCGGTGCTTCGCAATAAGATATACGATTCTCCTATTTTACCAACCACCTAATTCAGCTAATTCAAAGTCTAGTATAACTAAACTTTTTGAATTACTGTTATAATTGATGTCTCTAGCTGTTTCAAAATGCGTGAGACAACAGGAAAAGTAAATTTGAAGGAATCAAAGTATTAGAACATTTCCCTGATTTGTGAAAATTTTAGAGACACTTCTTAAAAAACCTGGTATATTTCGGTACGCTTCTTTCTGCATGCAGCGCCCGCATGAACGTCGATGCTTTGATAATCAAAATGAGTTTCAGAGGCTATGCATGCTGACACTCATAAATTACACATATAGCGATGCGGGGAGCAAGAGAAACCACAGCTGTCAAATAGAAAGATTTTTGCATATTCCCAAAGGTGGCATTCATCTGGATGTCAATTTAGGTGGCGTTGTCTTGATATTATGAAGGGAAGATAATGAAAGTAACTGTTTTGATTTACACCGTAAGTCATTTCACGAAACAGCAGCGTTTTTTATTTCGGTCGTATTCACGTCTGTCTTATTTTACCGCCATGAGCTCTGCATGTCGTTCCAACGCGTTTTTTGTCCTGCACCTGAGTTGTATTTATTCTCTTTGATTGAAGCTATTCTTGAATCGCAGGACCATTAGAATTTTCGTGGAGTGCATATTTTGATATACTGTAAGGGTCGCTGATGTGTTAGAACTGTAACCCAGGCTGGATAAAATATAACAACACCCTCTATGATTGCAACAAAGTCACAAAACTGTACATAAACACTTGTGATACATTAACAAGCTATATAAAAAAAGACACTGAGCACAACTTTCATTTAACTTTCGTCTTTAGAGCCAATTTATTTATACATTAACGCGATTTAATTTGGCTTAACCAGCATAAATTTGCGAGCAGCTTCAAAGATTTGTTCTTCCACTTTTTCAGCACAACATAAACAGAGCATACAGCCGAAGGGGTGGTGGTGGAAAGAGAATTGTGAACGCAAGCACAACCCCTACGCATACTGATTGAAGTTGCCAGTCCAGAGCTTCATTGGTAGTTTGTGTACCTAGCTAGGAGCTCTTTAACCTCAACTTCTCCACAGCAACCCATTTATCAAAGAAGAGTAACTTAACAGTAAAGTAACTTCCTGTGCACTTTATTATTTTTTTTGACGCAAACACTCTTTAGCCGGACGTAGAGTAAGGAAGAAGCAAAGAGGACAATGAAAAAAGCTCGCATGACTTCATGATGTCTAAGGCGTCACCACGTTGCCTTGGCATCGAAAAAAAACAAAATAAAATTTTCGAGGGGCTAGTTTTTATATTGGATACAACCAAATGAAAGCAAAAGACAGTTAAACAATGGAAAGCAGAGGGGACAAAACTAATTTTTTGTCCTGTGGTGTAATAGTTGGGACATAAATTGAAATTTAAGGATGCGCCTACACAGTTGCTATAGCAGCGTATGGGCATAATAAAGTGTTCAACCTCATCTTTTCAACTGCTGTCCGATGCATCTATCGTAGCCTTTTGAAATGATGAACTGGCGCTCTTAGGCCATCACATGGCCCTTGCCCCAAGAAACACCATATATCATCATCGTTAGCCTCTTTCAATATTTTTCTTCATATCTGTTGGGCTGTGAACATCAATGCATGTTCACAGAGCAGGTGCTTCACTTTGGAAGAAGGACCGGTAAAATTAGCCGCAGTGGCATAGTCAGGCGTCGTACTCCCATGTCGCATAATGATGGTGATGCGCACCTGTCGTCTGAGCGTTCATCTTTATTCAATTCTTTGGGAGAAGAGACTAGAATTTTCTTTTGTTCTTTCATGGTACCTACGAAGCAGCTCATCTGCTTTGTGTCAGCAGTCGTATCACTCTGCTAGTAACATCGTCTCCTAGATTGTTTGCTCACACCATGAAGGCCTTGTGGATAATTAGGCTGTAGTGTTTTTGTGGTTGATCTTGTACACAAGGTCTCAATAAAAACCTACACACCCGCGGTGATCAATGCAAACTTGATTACCCATGGCTACGTTTCTTGTCCACGTCTTATTAGTGCTCTGGCATTATACTTACTTTCGCGCTTTGATTGCTTTCAATGTTTTGTTGGATATGTGTGGTGCTTTCACCATTTACAGGCCACTATTATTACGGTATAGGCACTTCTTGTTCCGTAACCGGCATCATCAACAACTGTGGAGCAAGCAGGGATTGGTGTACGAGAAAAACTAACCTCATCAAAGGGTGCGCTTAGCAGACCATTCAAGACAGTTACACTGAACAATAGTTGTACATCACGTTACTGATTCCCCCCTCCCCCAAATTTATTCTCCTGCAATATCCGTCATTCGCCGCAGCTGGTGTCGTAGCACGTATATACTGGGAATCAGAGATGTAGAAACCAGGTTTAACACGTAGTCACTGATGGGAGTGCCCGTGATTTTGAGTAACTATTATGAGGCTCTTAGGATGACAGGACGCTAACTTCACGAGCAGTACACATAGACCAGCGAGTTGCAAGAATAGTTTCCGCCCTGTGATCGAGGTCGATGACTACCTCATCGTGCTAGAGTGCATTTGCACAAGGAACAGCACTGGCTGTGTCCAGGTTTCTGGACGTTTACATAAAGGCGAACGCATGGACAGCCCTTGTTGTGGAATTTGTGGTTCATGAAAGACACTTCAGCCCTTTAGCATATATACAGATGCTTCAGCACTTCAGCATATTATAGCGCGTAGCCTCCCTCGCACAGCGCATGCTTTTGGGCTTCGCGATGCAAGGGGCTCAATGGGCTGACTGCAAGCATTTTGTTGTGCTTGTTGCAACACTGAACTTGAATGCATTTCCAGCGCATAAAGCGAGATAGGAAAAAAAATTGCAGGTAATGGATGATAAAGGGACCGTAAGGACACTAGACGTTTTTACTGTGTCCGCTCTTTCCTATATTTCACTTATGCGCCGGGAAATTATCAATGCGTCTACATTACTCTTCCTAAAGAGACACTAAAAAAAACAGTTTTCTCTTTTATAGTAAGTTACTTTTAAACAAGGCAAAAACCCCGACATTTGTGCGAAAACAGCGGAGGGAGCAAAGAATGGCGCACCGAGGAACGTATGTGGAAACTAACGCAGTTGCTTGGGCGAGTTGGTACGACGTGATACCTTATAAAAACAGCGTCAATAAGGAGGGACAAAAAAAAGGAGACAGATAGCGGCACTGCTTCTTCGGTCTGTCTTCTTCTTTCCTTGTCCCTCGTTATTGGCGCTGTTTTTTACGTGAATCATGTTGAAACGTCACTGAAGTTCTCGCGCAAACTCAGCGTGATGCCTCAGGTTTTGCACTGCGTTTACTAGGGCATGCACAGTTCTGAATTGATGCAAATGAAGGACATCGTGCTCTGAGGAGTATACCTATTCTTAACAAACTAAGCTTCAGGGACTATCTTTGCGAAATTTAAAAATGAATTTGAAGATTTGTTACTATTTTTTTCAATAAACCTATGATGGCTAAGATAACTCTTGTAGTTTTCTGTCCGAAAACCACGATATGATTATAAAAGACGCTGTAGTGGAGAGCTGCGGAAATTCGGACACCTGAGGTGCTTTAATGCGCACCTAAATCTATCCAGCACCCTGACTCTGTTGAAGTTTGGCTGCCGTGATCGCATTCGACCCCGTGATCTTAGAGCCAGCAGATGGTGAAATTATAGATAATATAGTTGCCACACAATAAAAAATTAGTCTAAATTGATTTATTCCTTCACTTCGGCATCCCTGTAAAGATTTGACAGTGTTTGTAGCGGGATTTTGCAAGACAAAGTGTTTCTTGCAGTGTTTAATCAAGAATTCACTAACGCTATTTTCATCGTGGAAATGAGGACAGTAAAAGAGAACGCGAAGAGGTCGCAAATAAAAGTGATTAAGAAGCAGCTTGTCACCAAGGCAGCTGATTGACCCTGGGTATCCTCGGCACGTTCGTCATCAACAGTCATCCTCAACGTGATCAGTCATGTTGTGCGGTCAGCCTCTTGAGGTCGCTCTCAAAAGCGAACAAGGTAAGCACATGTACAAACGTCCGCAATGTAGTAGGGCCCAGTGTATACGTGTGTTCATGAGGTACACTTATGAATGTGACAGTAAGCCTTTCCATGCGTAATTAGTTCGGAAGTTATTCGGTATGCTGTTTCCAACCAAAAGTATTCAGTAACGAGGATTTTAAATACAAGTTACTCACGAGGATAGAATAAACTACATACCGATGTACAGGTAACTTACTGCCTGCACTAACACCGCGGTTTTTCGCGAAATGAGCTATTAAGCGCAATCGCATTCAAATGAATCCGCAACTGAGCAACACACAGTAGCAGTAACAACAACGGTCTGCGATCGAAGCCCCTTATTCTCTCACCTGTTGTTGCCGACTATTTATCAGCCTCTTGAGGCCGGAAAACAAAGAAAGAGAGAATGCCTGCTGTAGGTGTGAGCGTTTCTCTAGTGACCATAATCGACCGTTGCTCTCCTGAAGGCAGTTCTGTCTACGCTGTGTTTACTTTTCGCGTCGTACTCCGTCTTCCAGAGGCGCAATCTAGCAAAGGCAGTGACAGACGAGCTGTACTGATTGGGCAACACAGTACGCGCTCTGCTTTAGTGAGAGCGTGGGTGCAGCCAATGACGAAACACTTTCATTATTCCTGTAACTTGGAGGCAAGGGACAAATCGAACGCAATTGCTAGTTAGGGGCACTGTTTCTATAAGCGCTTTTTGCCGTAGAAAAGAATAAAAAAGAGAGAACTGGCATATATAGCTATACATTTCAGTTGTTCAAGCATTACGAAATATGGTATCGAACAGAAGAAGCTGGAATCACAGCGAAAAATAAAACGATGGTTTAAGAAAACTTTATCAGGCAAGAGCGTAACTGTTGTCGAGGAAAAAATAAAGAGCTCAACAGGCATTAAATAAATAGGCCGAGAGACGCTGGACAGGCGCCTGCCCTGTTTTTCCCAGCTTGTGTAAAATTCAATATCGCGTTTTTTACAAGATAAAATGAAATGATAAACATGCTTTTTTAAGATTTGCTATTCGGTCAGAACGACCGCTGAATATATGCGTGTCAGGCTTGTGATTAATTTTGACAAGCACTACGTCTCTAATGAGATAATTATTTTTGTCTGCTCAGGCTTTTTCTTGCCTTTCCGTGACATAAGGGCATGCAAATGTGCCAATGTCATCAATGGTGGAATCTCAACAACATTTTTTCATGAGTTCATGTCTACTTCTCCAGGCCCCGAAACACATTAAGAGGAATATTATTCCCTATTGAAAGAAGTCCCAAGTCCCATAAATAAATGAAGGCTCGAATGCGTACAGGCCACGTCACTGATGAGACTTAGGTAGAGGCTCGTGTCTTAAGGTCATCATAATTTTCCAACAATATGGGTACACTAAGGTGTGATAATTTTTCATCAAGTAGTTTTTGTAGAAAACCTTGATTTGTGCGTTCTTACATTTGATGAACGTTGCTAATGAAGCTACTGCAAACCGCTCGGAGTAAATCATTCACTCCGAGGGGTTTGCTGTGGTTTCATTAGCAACGTTCATATGCTCGAAATATTCTCTGCCTGACAAAAAACGGCGCCTCATATGACGTTCACAGCATGCCTGCCAGAAACAATGTAGCCCGCCTTGACTGCTCGATCAAAGTCAACAGATTCTCTTACTCGCTGTGGGCCAAGCTGTCGAGAAAAAGTCTTTGCTATATACGTACATAAATTATAAACTTTATGTAAGTAAAAGACATGCTCTTTGAATAACAAAAAAATAAAGTAATATAGCTCATAATAAAAGAAGAAAAGAAGGAAGAAAAGAGAAAACGAAAGGAAAAGAAGGGGAAGACAGACCCACTCATGGGCTGCTCGGAACCTTGCCGATGCCTAGAGGACTACGAATTCAGTGGTCACTTTTAGCAACAGGTCATTTTACATTGGCCCAGGTTATATATTCAGCCCTTTTAAGCCGGCAAAAATTGAACAACGTGAAGTGATTTATTTTTCTTTATGTGGTCGCATCCATTAACGTACCTGACATGGGCCCGCCGCGGTGGTCTAGTGACTAAGGTACTGGCCTGCTGACCTGCAGGTCACGGGACCAAATCCTGGCTGCGGCGGCTGCATTTTCAATGGAGGCTGAAGTGCTGTAGGCCCATGTGATCAATTTAGGTGCGCGTTAAAGGCCAACTCCGACAATTTTTGAGGTCAATGGATTTCATTTAAATTCGCTGGGTACGTTTCTCTGCCCATTTCCGTCATTTATGCCAAATAAAAGGCTTGAGAGATACACTGATGGGTTGCAAATCAATTTTAGAGATTGCCTCAAAAAGCTCGCCTCACTTGCTAGAATTATTGGAAGCACTCTGTGACGTCATGTTTGGCATGTCAACGGAAGTGACGCAGCCGATGGCATCACTACTTTGGCCGCTACAGCGTTTATTGTGCTGGCCACAAAGCGATGGCGGAGGTTTTTGACACACGAGTAAGCTTTCTTCCTTCCTCTGTGGTGTTTGGCCGGCGCTTGATTCGCTGGTCTAGCTTTCACAGTTTTTATACTCCGCGCCGCCGAGACCAGGATTTGACCTCCTGTTCTTACCAAATAGTACCTCATATGCAGACAGGGAGCCTGGTTTGGTTTCGGTTTTGGTATTGCACCTTTTTTCTTATTAAAAGTCATTGTCGAATTTCCTTAGCATTTTAGCTATTCCGCTCGTGACAAGAGGGTCTAAGGAACGTAGAAACATTATTTTCTTGACATGATCAAGAAATCGCCGGAGTACGCCTTTTCAGAACCTCAGGTGGTCGAAATTTCTCACGTCCTCCACTACGGCGCCTCTCATAATAATATGGTGGTTTTGGTATGTTAAATCTCACATATCATCATAACGTATTTGACATATGGGCCGCATGTACTCAAACTTCTCGCGTGTTGCCCAACTTGTGAAAATCCAGCTATTGACGAACAACCTTTTTGAACTAAGCTCCCTCATAATCTGCGACGCACGCGCTCAGGTTAAAAAGTGCTTCGCTTTTGAAAAAAAAACACGTTGCAGTGTTTATATCATTGGTGCAAAGTGGCATTAGTCATATAGTGCATGTTAGAAACTGCATTTAACTACGCATCCTGTCAAAAACAAGCAGTTATGTATGGTAATTAAAGAACGCAAGCCCGTTGATGCATAGGCTCGTACCCAGCAGTCACCCCGATGAGCGGAGCGACCGCGTGCGCCTCGCACAGCAGTTGGCGGCGCTGAATTCAAGTTCCCAAAAATTAAGGTGGCCACTGAAGTAAACGTCAAAGGGGTTTTTTTGTCCCCAGAGAGGTTAAGCCAGATGCGTTAAATCACTGAATCTGAAGATGAAAAGCATAGGGGGTTTGAAAGGAAATGTCAGGAGCATTTCGCACCCTGCGCAGGTGTCGTTTGTATATCGGATACACAATTATAAGGGCCGATGTATAAATTATAGCCTGAAGACACCTAATCAAAACGTTGCACGCTCTAGAGAAGAATACCCGTCATTGCAATCACTGTGGTTGTTCACAGTCATTTTGTAGCTGCCACATACCCGCTTACCACCAGAGGCAATTTTAATGATAATATACGGGCTTTGATCCCAAAATCACAATAAGATTATGAGAGACGCCGTAGTCAATGACTCCAAACATTTTGACCTCCTGTGATTTCATAACACGCGCCTAAACCGAAGTACATGGGCTTCAGTCAATCTTGCCTTTATTGAAAGTGTGACCGCCGTGGCCGGGAATCAATCCCACGACACGTGGGTCAGCATTCTAACACCATGCATGAGGAGGGGATCACCGCGGCGGGTAATAGGCCGTTTTAGAAAAGGGTGCGTCAAGTTGGGGGTCATTGCGTAGGTTTATTATTTTGTTACTTGACGTGGGTGCCCAATAGGATTGGGAATGATGCATGCATACCCTTTTGGACAGTTGCTTCGCAACTCAACATCAATTTAATCCCGAAGAAAGGTGGCGTCAACGAATTGAAAAATTACAGGCTGATGACCTTATTGACCGTTCTCTAAAGACTGTTCACAAAAATATTAGCTAGTATAATTAGTGGAACATTAGAGTTCAATCAACCAAAAGACCGAGCAGGAATTCATACAGGCTACTCTCCAATAGACCACACTCATACTATCAATAAGGTAATAGAGCCCCGCCGCGGTGGTCTAGTGGCTAAGGTACTCGGCTGCTGACCCGCAGATCGCGGGTTCGAATCCCGGCTGTGGCGGCTGCATTTCCGATGGAGGCAGAATTGTTGTAGGCCCGTGTGCTCAGAATTGGGTGCACGTTAAAGAACCCCAGGTGGACGAAATTTCCGGAGCCCTCCACTACGGCGTCTCTCATAATCATATGGTGGTTTTGGGACGTTGAACCCCACACATCAATCATAACAGAGAACTGCGAGGAATATAACCAGTGATAATACACTGCTTACATAGATTGCGAGAAGTTTTTTGCCTCAGATGAGACATCAGCAGGAATGCAGGCACTACGGAGTCAAGGCATCGATGAAGGCTACGAACACATACTGGAGGAATTGTACAGTGGATTCACAGCCACCATAGTTCTCCATATAGAAAGCGAATGAATCCTAGAATAGAAGGGTGTGATGCAGAGGAGCACCATATCTCTACCGCTATTCACTGCGTGTTTACTGGAGGTTTTGAGGGCCCTAGATTTGGAAGAATTAAGGATAAGAGTTAATGAAGAGTATCTTAGTAACCTGAAGTTCACTGATGACATTGGCCAGACGAGTAACTGAGAGGACGAGTTAGAGCTCTCTATGACAGAACTGGACACAGAAACCAGAAAAGTAGGCCTGAAAATAAACATGCACAAAACTACAGTAATGTGCAACAGTCTCGGAAGAAAACAGCATGCCGCAATAGGTGGAGAGACGCTGGAATTTGTGAAGGAATATGTCTACCTAGGACAAGTAGTAACCACGGAGTCAAACCATGAGATTGAAATGAAACTAGAAGAATAAGGATGGAGTGGATCACCTTTGGCAAGCATTCTCAAATCATTAATGGTAATTGGCCACTAACTCTCAAGAGGAAGGTATATAACAGCTGCATCTTGCCGGCACTCACCTACGGAGCAGAAACCTGGATGCTTACAAAACTGGTTCAGCGTAGAGACGAGAGCACAGTGGGTCAGGAAACAAACCGGGGTTGAGGATATCATAGTTGAAGTCAAGAATAAGAGATGGACATGAGCAGGGTACGTAGCACGTAGGCAATATAACCACTGGTCATTGAGGGTAACTGACTGGATTCCCAGAGAACGCAAACACATGAAGTGCAGACGGAAAGTCAAGTGGGTGGATGAGATTAAAAATTTTGCAGGTATAACGTGGCTTAGAAGTGTGGCGGTTTGGACTAGTTGGTATGACATGATTGTAGTTGTAGTGCGAGAGCAGAATGACGACAAAGGTATGCAATAGTTATCGCCCTCGTCTCCTTCATGTCCCTTTGCCGTCGTTCAGGTCTCGCGCTATAGCTATCGTCATTCCACGTGGCAGCAGAAAGCACAAGACAGGGTTGATTGGCGTATCATGGGAGAGGCTTTTGCCTTGCAGTGGGTGTAGTCAGGCTGATGATGATGATGATGATGATGATGATGATAATGATGAGCATGCATGAGCGCTGATGACAAAAGGTAAGCCAAAGCTTCATGTAACCTAATATTATTCTGCCTATTAATATATGTAGGCGTCACATAATGTAATTTCAAATCATCTCAGGGGCAGCACTGCACAATATTGATACACAACAGCCGGCACAGTCTTGCTGCAAGAAAGAGAAAGACGACGTTGGTGGCTGGTTGTTGATGAACTGTCGCCATCTTGTTCGCCGAGCACGGTGAATCATATTTAATTTAATAAATAGGTTACCCGTAACAATATTGGTGGAGGTGCTGGGTTCTATCTTCTATACGGCTGAGAACCCTCCCTACCATTTGACACCTTGCTGCCCTCGGTCACTGAGTATGCCGGCGAAGCCATCGCGCGAGCCGACCACGCACGCCAACTCGCCCGCAGCCGCCTGCAGGCCACACAGGAGCACCAAAGACAGCTCTACGATTCCCATCATCGAAACGTGCACTTTTCATCGGGTTCCCTTGTCCTCCTCTGGTCCCCCACTCGGCGTGTAGGGCTTTCTGAAAAACTGCTGTCACGCTACACTGGACCATACCGCGTCGTTCGCCAGGTGACTGACGTTACACACGAGATCGTTCCAGCCGATCCGACGTCATCATCGTCCACTTCCAGTGACATCGTGCACATCGCTCGACTCAAGCCTTATCACCCTTCTTCTACCGCATCCGTTTTGCTCAAGCACCGAGACGGTGCTTCTTCCGCCGGGGGGGTTACGATACACAACAGCCGGCACAGTCTTGCTGCAAGAAAGAGAAATACGACGTTGGTGGCTGGTTGTTGATGAACTGTCGCTATCTTGTTCGCCGAGTGCGGTGTATCGTATTTAATTTATTAAACAAGTTACCCGTAACAATATTTTGCACCAAAGACGGAAGCGAAGAAAAACAGAACAACAGGAGGGTGCGCTGTCCTGTTTCCATCGCAGCATTTTGTTAAAGTTTTTTTTGTTATACCACGTCGATTGAGCCCAGTTCTAATTTAAATGTGCCTAGTTACGTCAATTCGAGGATATAGCCAATCTTAATTTAACTTAGATAAGCCTAATATATCTTAAGGCAAGCCTAAATCGGTTAATTTAGGATTAAACTAAGCCCATCTTGCCTTTGCAATGTTAAGCATAGTTAGGCTTAGATTGTACTAGTTGAACCAGCGTATGGGTAACCTAAATAATAAGCATGTTTAAGTCTGGTATCACTTAGTTAACCCGACTATAATTAGGAGTAAATAACCCATAATCTTTAGTGAAGTTTATCCAAGTAAAACTATAAATAATTTAGTGAAACCAACTACAAGGTGACACAAATTACTTTTCACAAGGTCGGGTACAGTTAATAGGTTGGTGAATTATTGCTATGGGAAAATAAATGAGTTGTGCATGATTGAGCCTGGTACAACGGCTACACTAGAGATACACTTGGCCAATTATGATAATTATGTATAATCAAAGAAGCTGTACACCGCGACTTCGTGTTCATGCGGGATGTATCAGTTGGTATAATTTAAGAGAACCTCACAGCAACTTAGCATATCCCTAACAATAACTTACCCAAGCCGGGAACTGCAAGAAACTACCAGCTACGCTGTGATTCAGACTGACGCCGCTATAAGCAACTTTCGAACGCTTACATTTCATTATTTTTCCTATTTCAAAAATAGTCCAAAGGGCGTCAGAAAGGGTCTTAGTCAGAGAGAAAAAAGCATGTATACGAACATCCTTATAATAATTGTTACAACAACAAATGGTAGACACCCTCTTTCTGCGCCCCTATTCTTAGTGCTGTCAATTACTTGTAAGCTTTTTTTTTTGCTTTCAAGGTAGTTGGGTAAATAAAATTATTGTTTATTTGGAAAGCTCTTGAATCTGTTTCTCTATTGTTTTAACTGCCTAGCGTTCTTATGTAATACACCAAACTGGTGCTGCATTATGTTTCCCTAGTCAAGTCGGGGAGGGTGAGCTCGTGCCACATTGGCGGGCACCACAAAAGACGAGGTTCTGGTTCCGGAGGACAATGATTCGCCACCCGGCCAAATGCGGAGGCTCTTAGTAACGCTGAAAAACCTCACAAAAAGCCACTGGACTCGTCGTATCTGCCACGGCACAGTGCGGGTGCTTCGACACAATTAGGCGCTGTGCCGTGCACGCTAACAGGCAGCAGAAAGTAGGCGCCTTCTTCTTCTAACCAACACCACCACCACCACCACCAATGGCAGAGCCGGTCTCGACGGATGACCAGGAAGCTGCTCTGACGCATTTGACACACACACACACACACACACACACACACACACACACACACACACACACACACACACACACACACACCTATATATATATATATATATATATATATATATATATATATATATCTGTAAAAGCAAGCAAGAAAACAATCCAGAAAAAGACTCCGGCGCGCGTGAAATCGAACTTCGAACTTCTGCGTCATGAGTGCTAGGCGTCAAACGCTCCGCCACCAATCAGTGACGTCCTTCAACGTACGAATGGGAAGCTATCATATCTACCGCTTACCGCTTGTGATGGGCATCTCGGGGGGAGGGGGAACTATCGTGTTTTCAGCATTACCAGCAAGATGGCAGAATAAGCGCGCGGCGGCGCGCACCCTCAACTCCCATGCGTACTTCGCCTCGCGGAGATGAGCGGTTGGTCGTACAGCCCCTAAATGCACACTCGTGACCACTTATCTCGCCGTTGGGATCATGTTATACCTTGGTTGTCCTTAAGCTTATACCGGAACGATTCCCTTGTAATTACCGGGCGCAGAAAGGTCACTGCAATCATTGTACAGTCTCCGTTGGCACAAAGAGCACGCTTTTTAGACACAGCGAAGTAACAACTTAGACACTTATTCACGTTCATCTGTACCTGTCAGTAAGTTTTGTGCGTTTTTCTGCGTGATCGAGAAACGCGGGGCACGTTTCGATTTACTCTCTATTGTGCGCGTGACCTTCCCATTTGTTGCTATCACGTTCATTGCTTCGCCTTTGCGTCAAAGCTGTGACTTTTTTCTATGCTACTACTACGAAGTAGGGACTTCACGCACATAGCCCAATCTTGGTTCGCGCAGAACAACCCACAAATCACCTCAACACTGGCTAAAAAAGTAACATACAACTTATTTATCTTCGTTTAGCAACTTTTTTTTGCAGTTTACTACATTGTTTTGTTTTCATCGCCGCTGTAGATCTTGCGGAAAAAGACGTGGTTACTTATTCATAGTTCCAATTAAAGGGGAGAGGAAACATTTAGGCCATGGTTACTTCCAATGCCGATGCTACAATTTTTCCTGGTGACACGAAGTCTGCCACTTGAGATCCCTGGTAATGCTCCTCGTCACAAAGTCACTAAGGATAAAATTATTTACGGTCGCATCCTTCTACTTGCATTTTTTCCGCTGCGTTATCTTTTCTATAGGGGGTCGTACGGCTCAACAATAGACGATTCGCTGCACAGAAATGAAAACTCTTTACAAAATACTCTACACAGCAGCCCCGACGCCGGAAATTTCCAGGCTTCCTGCGACAATCTATAGTCAGAAACAATGTGGCCTCGCGATACGTGGGCGCTTTCATCTGCTAATACATACGCACGTATGAAGACCTGTACACGCGCTACCCGCACATGTGCATCGCACGCCGCGGAACACCTGCCGTGCTCAAGCGGTGGGCCAAAGGGCGAGCCAGCGACGCTCTTTCGCCATCCGCTTGCGTGCGGCAGATGTCCCACCACGTGCAGCGCGGCTGTGCACGTAGCACGTGTTCAGGCCCTTAAGTCAGAAAAGATGTTTCACGTTCTGAAATCAGTTCGTACTTGGAACGCCTGACGTTATTTTTTCCGGCATTGTGACTGCATCGAGGATATATATGCGTGAAATAGCCATCGGGTGGAGAGTTGACAGCGAACCCATTATTTTAGCAAATTGGACGGTCTCTCAATCTTTCCCTTTGTAAAAACGAGGAACGTTCACTTGGTGCACCAACCGAAGCGTGCTTACCTTAATGCGTGTATTTATGAAAGTGTGCATTCGTGTAGTGAACGTTGAAACGGGTAAAGAAGAATACAGTGCTTTGGTGATTCGATTCATTGTATTCTTTCAGCACTTGTTAGACACCCAATCTCCTGTTTCGTATGCAAATGACAGAAAATTAGTGATGCGCGTTGCTTCGGAAGGAACTACACCAGCCCTGTATTGCTCCAAGCGGCTTGGATACAAGGTAAGTAAATGCAGTGACTGGGGTGACGCGTAAAGTGGAGCAAATCATTTTTCTCTCTGAGCAGTTGAAATCTTTTTGAATTTCTCACGCACAATATTAAGAGAGAAGGCCATTGAAAAGTGAAAAGGAATCTGCGTTCACCTCCAGGTGTTCGCTGTTCATCCACGCCCCAAATTTTATTAATTTTTTTAACGTCTCCACTTGAAGTCATCGCCAATGGTTCTTTAATACAAGTCCCCCATGTCAGTGAAGAGAAGCCCAGCGGCGAAACACGAACACACGATCGATGTGGCCGGGCCTTCGAGAGTACCGTGTCTGCAGACGCCTGGCTGATTCCTTTTGTCTCACCGAGTTTTACATTTTTCTTCCCTCACCGCTCGTGCTTTCTTCTCCTGAGTATACGAAGGAGTCCACCCTTTACGTCTGTTGCGCCCGCGGGCTAACAGGCTAAAGACCTTAAACCTAGTGCGCCGTGCACATACGAGTCCGCGCAGTCCTCATGCCCACGTACTTCCCGCTCACCAAGATTACTTCTTTAGAACTTTACTCTTCATTCACGTATAGCGAAGTGAAACGTGGCGTTTCTAGGGAAACGCCGTCATGGGTGGTGCACGCGCTGAGAAACCACTGATGCACCACGATGTCGAAACGTTGGTCCGGAGATACTCGTACCAGTTTTCCCAGCTACACTGATTGTCAAATCTTCAAACAGGACATGAAATGAACGGCGAAAACATTTAGAGAGCTCGGCGCGAAATATTTCATACGTTTCCGGGCCTTCTTGGCCTTGTGTGGGCCCCGCCGCGACGGTAGTATTCTCGCAGCCCGGCTACAATGCGTGTGAGCGATGCTTCTCGCCGCTGCCGCTTATTACAGCGATGGGAGCTCCAAAAACAACGCGCTTCCATGTTCACTCTAAAGAAAATGTGACTGTGCTTACATTCGGGTCACGAAGAAAACGAACTTCGACGCCATCTCGATGAACGGCACACTCCCATCTTGTTGTTCAGTAATCCTTAGGAAACGAGAATACTCGCAGCTTCGGTCCATTGTCGTAATTGTCGCAACAGTTCAGCTCACAGCATCACCCCATCTTGAGAGTTTGCAGCCGTAGACTTCGAATATTCAGTGCACAATGCGCATCACATATCCACACCGAAGTTCGTAGAGAGAAACAAAAGCGTTCGTCAAGTTTGGCACCCGATTTCGGTCGAGCAGCGTGAGCAAGCGTAGGCACGTCTGTGCATCGATACACGACCCTTGCCCCGCCATGGTGTTCTAGTAGCTAAGGTACTCGGCTGCTGACCTGCAGGTCACGGGATCGAATCCCGGCTGTGGTGGCTGCATTTCCGATGGAGGCGGAAATGCTGTAGGTCCGTGTGCTCAGATTTGGGTGCACGTTAATGAACCCCAGGTGGTCCGAATTTTCCGAGCCCTCTGCTATGGCATCTCTAATAATCATATGGTGGTTTTGGGACGTTAAACCCCACATATCAATCAATGAAACCAAAAACACGACCACCAAAACGGAGTGACGTCAGAGCCTGAGCATGCAGGCCTGAAATGATCTAGGGGGAATTGGGCAGTGTTTGCTAGAGGTGATATGAACTCACAATAACGCGCAGAGTCACAACAAATGACCCAGCAGGCTATGCATGGAGCTGCGAATATATCGTCTGTGACGTAGCCGGCCTTGATGCAGAGGCCGTGCATAGTATGTTGTTATATCCAGGTATTATAGCGCTCACTGAGCATTTAGGTACGCATCCTTCACATATATACTGTTTTTGGGCTATTCTTTAGTGTTATCATTGCTAACAGCTGATGGCACGCGATAAGCTGCTGTTTCACAACAACGATCATGCGGGAGTGCGAAAAGTCGGCAGAAGATCAACCTTCTTTAGGAGCGAAGCTTTTAAGGGTGTGGATTGTTCTCTCCTCCGTATATTGTATGTAGTCAGCTCTAGCTTATGAATTGCTCCATAGAAGACGTTGGGTGTCTATAAGTAAACATGTAAATAAGATCACTAGGAAGCGGTAGAGTATTCTTATAGCTGATGATTAAAGGGGGGTTAAGTGGACAGACACACGAACGCTTCGCTTCACTCTTGATCATTCACTCCGTGGATATGCTGTAATTTTCCTCTCTTTCGGCACCGCCATTCACGTGTCACGTTATAACGGTGTTCATGCTATTTGCCACGCTCTCGCATGCTCGAGACCATATTGCTCAAGAGAGTAGCCTTTTTTGTGGACTATAGCGCTGCACGTGTGCCTGCGCTCCGCAATCCATTGCTTTACGTGTTCTTCGAGGAGGCAAAGACCAGGCAACGCGAGAAATTATCGAAGCGTTTCTAGTCAGCATTGATAAGAGCATTTGCGTAAGCGTATTTTCAGTGCTCTATCGCAGAAAGAGACTTACTATAGAAACAAGTTTCTTGAACATGCAAAGTCATAACGCGGAGAAAGTGCTAAAATGAGAGCTCCCCAAAACGTGTTGTTGAGCGTGCGCGCCTGCCCGATGGGTTTTAGGTTTTATGTATCTCTTGGCAGTAAAATCACTTGATGCCTAACACCCATCCTGTTTATGTGTCTTCTCCTGTGTTGGCTTGCTTAGCTTTCTTTGCGCTACCAAAATGAATGCCCATAATTACAACTCACTAAACCGCATTACCACGTAGCCAGAATTCATGCCTACAAAATAGCGGGCTATAGCGGCGCATAAGCCACTACTGTATAACTACGAGTCACTCCTTTTCCTTAGTACAGGCCTCTGTCAGTCAGTATATTCATCATTGATATTAGAGGCGTGTGCTGACAAAGACATGTTTTTATGAAGTATAGTTAACCACTACTGGCGCTGAGGCAACAATAGCAGCTCTTCATCAAAAATAACTGCTACCATTATTTAAATACAGTTGTTTATTGAGAGAGAGCTTCACAGATTTTGGCTAGACAGTAATGAGATATGGCAGCGCAGATGAATACAAGCATGGCAGTGAAGAATAAATAAACGTAAACGCAGAACATAAGCTGTCATTTATTGCTAAGAAACATGCACAAATGTGTGCTTGCTTCTTCTGCGTTGATAGAATTAAATACCAAAAAGAGATTGTTAATTTGTCGTTTATAGCAATTGTACATAACCCGAAAGCAAAACGTGTCTCCATATTTTAAGTTATAGCAGTGTTGGACGTGAATGAAATTTCCACAGTTTATCTTGTATTGTGTCGACAGCTTTCGATGTGAGTGAACTCATGTTGGCACGTACTAC
Source organism: Rhipicephalus annulatus (assembly GCA_013436015.1). Taxonomy (NCBI): domain Eukaryota; kingdom Metazoa; phylum Arthropoda; class Arachnida; order Ixodida; family Ixodidae; genus Rhipicephalus; species Rhipicephalus annulatus. Next base: position 55,100 of record WOVY01010543.1, on the reverse strand, counting down.
GACATATGCGCTGGTCAATTTGGTGCCCCTCCATGGCTTTTTTATCAGTCCGCTAGGTTTCTACGAACTTAGATTTGCGAATACGAAAGGCATAGCCTATAGTGTGTGCCTCTCGAATGCGTTATAGCGTTGTGTTTTCTGCTCGTGCATATCTCCCTTGTTAAACGCCGTCACCAGTGCCACGGGCCACGCCAATGTGCTCCCGCAGTGCTTCAGTACAATACTTCGCTGTGCCACTTAGATGGCGGCAACATCCCTGTGAAAGCAGGAAACAAACACGATGTGTTCGCGCCACGAACTCTAGTCGCGTTTTTTTTTTTTGGCGTACCGGTCAGCATCTCTGGCTTCCGTGTTAGAAATTGAATTCCTCGGACTAGTATAGCTAAATTTTAGACTTTTTCTCATTTTGTTTTCATAGTTGACTCGTGTGGCCTGTTGTTGACGTCAGACGTGTGACATAATACGACGTATAAAGTACTTTTGGTGTGAATACATATTTGAAAATATGTCATGCCATTTGAAAGCTGCATAAGCGAAAAGATGGAAGATATGAGAGACAATTAACATTACCATGTTAAGATAGATTTCGTTATGGTATGCGCGAGAACAACTAACGCTTAGTGTTATTTATTATTTGATATGGAGGCGAAAATGCCCGTGTGCACAGATTTTGGGGCACGTGAAAGAACCCAAAGTAGTGAGAATTTCCGAAACCCTCCACTACGGCGTCTCTCACAACCATATGGTGGTTTCGGGAAATAAAGCCTCACATATAAATCTTATTATTTTATTGCAGCGAGTGCCGTTTTTACTGGATTCCCCTATTTTGTTTTCCGCTTTGAAGAGTTCGAAACAAAACAACGACAAAAAATTACTAGCTATGTTTGCTCTGGTCTACCGAAGATAGTTGAGACACCTTATTTTTCAATTTATCACCTAGTTTTGTCACATTCAGCAGCGAAATTTCTTCCTGTTCGTTTTATAGCATGCAAGGGTCGAAAAGAATAAATCCCTTTGGGTGGTGGATGCACATGTTTTAAAATATGCCACGTCATTTGACAGCTGCCTAAGCGAAAAGACGGAGGATAGGACACAAAGATAACATTGCCCCGTTGAGATAGATGGTTATGTTGTGCGGCAGAACAATTATCGTTCAATACAGACAAGAGTCGCGGAACACGATAGACATGCAGAACTGTGGAATGTTGAGAAATATGTAAAACATCGCAACTTGGACCGTAAAAACTCATAGAAAGAATATTCACGCTAAGTGGCATCCCATTGAACACCTTGGGTACACAATCGCAGCCCAAACTGATGTGAAGGGCTGCACACGCAAATTAAAAGTAATTGAGAGAAAAGTGAGTAAAGCTGTAGTCGCGAATTTCCATAGCTCAGTAGCAACATTAGCCACGTTTATCGTTAAGAGAATCTTGATAGCTAGGTCAAAGCAAGAAAAAAATGAAATAGGGCTGACAACACCACGTGGAAGCTACCATAAGAACTGCGGCTCATGTCATCATATATTTAGCAACCGTCCATTGCTGCTCACTTCCGAAAGCCAGTTACTCTCGCCCCAGGGTCGCTATGCCTTGCTTTTTATCGGTATTGAGGCAGCTGCGCCGACAATAACATGCATCTACCGTCAGCTGCCAAACGTGCTTTTGCTTTGTGAAATAAACTTCACTCAACTCTCTGTTCTTAAGCTTTTAACACGCGTATTACTTGCCTCCATTAAACCGAGCTTTTGGCAGATTGCAGGACACCTGCACGGGCCTAATTAAATTACCGTCGTCCAACGCAGACTACAAGCTTTCGTCAAAAAGAAAAAAAATGAACTCGGCTATTATTGGTAACCTTTAACGAGCGAAAACTCTTTCAAAGAAAGAAAAGTACCTTGAAATTAGTGGCGTTCTTCGCAGTGTCGGACCGGCGCTGAATGCAAGGTTTCGTGACAATGAAAGAAAAAAATAACGGCCATGCTCACATGGCTATTATGATAGGTTGATTTTTGGTTTCCTATCAACGTAAGTTCCAAACCATATATTTCAAAAACTACTATAATATGTTCTGCTTCAATGATCGTTCATATTTGTAAGATACATAACGGTACTGCTGACGTCAAATACAGCCTCTGGGTTCGCTTAACTGGCATATCGACTGTACTGAAGAGTCACTAGGGTTGTATTCGAACACCAGGACAAGCTTCCTTTTCTTTTTTTGGTTGACTGAGAAGCTTTATTCGAGAGGACTGATAAATTCGGGAAAATTATTTTGTAGATTCCGCTACAAATGAGTGAACGGTAACTTTTCTCTTTCATGATCCTTCTTCCACCTTTGAAGCGTCCGCGGAACTGATTTGCTTGTGAGGTTTTTCATTCCACTTCCCGAATGTGCATATGCAACTAGTGCAAGCTTAGAGTCGGGCTACAAAACGATTACAGGCGCGCACGTAGCAGCTTGTTCACGATGTTATTCAGCTGATGCTTCCCTCAATGAGTAATTCTGAATCCTTTTTATGCTCTTTTTTATTATTCATTTGGGGTTCATTTGCTCTTCCGATTTCTCTGCGGCTCTTGTTTCTATGTTTGCCACTGTAGTTGAAAAGGGGTGACCATGACGGATTTTCTCATTTGCATCTCACCAGAAACATTTAAATTTTATAATTTTATTGTTATGTCACAGTTTATTTTCTATCTTTTCCTGTTGGCATTCACGCCTTCTTTTGACAAAAAGTCTGTGGCAGATGGGCTAAAGAACTAACAATGAATGTTTTAATAACCAGTATTACAACAAAGAACGATGCATACCCTACGTAGGACAGTAACCGACACCTGGCTGACGCATTTGTCTTCTAATCTGGTAATGTATAAAGCCTTCAAGTGATGACATTGCTATTTTATCATAATGTCGTGAAAGCATAGATGTAGGCGTGTATAGGCGGTGGCATGAGAGAGAAATAGATGAAAAATTGTTGGGGTTTAACGTCACAAAACTGTCATTTGATTATGAGAAACGCCATAGTCAAGGGCTCCAAAAGTTTTGACCACATAGAGTTTTTTAAGATTCGCCTACATATAAACACACAATCCTCAAACATTTTTGCCTTGATCAAACATTTTGCCTCCATTAAACGTGGAATTGGTTTACCCCGCCTCACCTCCCTCATTGGATCTTCTTCGCAGTCTCGTCCCTTGCAGGACTACATTTCGTGACTGTGGCTTACTATCTGAGATGAGTTTGAGATCTGAGATGAGTTTGAGTGAATTATTTTTAAGTTGGAAGGTCAAGTTATTGCCGCTGCCACAATGAAGAAATAAACAGTGTTTTAAAAATTGGCAGATCCCACGGGAGTAGGAATCGATGATATGCGAAGCACGAATGAGGAAGATTGATATGTCACTTTAACATCAGCACGAGGTTACACGACTGACGTAAATTATGCCGTATATGACTTAAATGTCATGATTATCATGTTTGAACGTGTCATTTACCTTCGTCGTTTCTTCAGGTCACGTGATGCGAAATCGGGTATATGTGGAGCTAGCGAAACGGCCACGAGCAAGCAATTAGAGTAGCATGTAGTCATGTTTTACATTCCACGCATGTCATGATTATTATGTTTTGACGTATCATTTACCTTGGGCATCCATTCACGTCACGTAATACCAAATTTGGTTTATGTGAAACTAGCGAGATGGCCGCGAGCACGTCATGAGCGTGATATATTGTCATGTTTTTAGATGACAGGCATGTCATGATTATCATGTTTGCACCAGTACTATACTTTCTTCATTCATTGACGTTACGTAAAACCAAATTTAGTATATGTGAAGCTTGCGAAACGACTGCTAGTGCACTATGAGCGTAGCATGTGGTCAAGTTTTAGATGACACGCATGCCATGATTATCATGTTTGCACAAGTCAAGTACCTTCGTCATCCGATCACGTCTCATAATACCAAATTTGGTATATGCGAAGCTAGCGAAACGACCGTAAGCGCACCATGAGAATGGCGTGTAGACGTGACTTACATGACACGCATGTCATAATTTCCACGTTACGGTTGGTCCCTTATGTTCGCCATGCACTTATGTCATACCATACCAGTTTTGCAATGTGTTGTGAACAAAACCACCACAAGGGCAGCAAGACAACGATATGTAAATCATGAGATTCATGACATACATGTCATAATTCTTACATTATGACTAGTCGCTTATTATGGCGTAAATGACTTCCGTGTCATAACTATCTTGTTTGAACGTGTCATTTACCATCGTCGTCTCTTCACATCACGTGAAGCGAAATTGGGTAAGTGGAGCCAGCAGAACGGCCGCGAGTAAGCTATGGGCGTAGCATGTAGTCACTTTTTACATGCTACGCATGTCATGATTATTATGTTTGGACGTATCATTTACCTTCGTCATCCATTCACGTCACGTAATACCGAACTTTGCATATGTGAAACTAGGGAAACGGCCGCGAGCGCATAATGAGCGTGATATGTTATCATGTTCTTAGATGACAGGCATGTCATGACTATCAAGTTTTCACCAGTAATATACCTTGTTCTTTCATTGACGTCAGGTAATACCAAATTTGGTATATGCGAAGCTAGTGAAACGACCGCAAGCGCACCAGGAGTGTGGCATATAGTCACGTTCTTAAATGACACGCATGGCAAGATTATTTTGTTTGCACCAGTCACATACCTTCGTCATCCGTTGACGTCCCGTAATATCAAATTTGGTGTGTGTGAAGCTAGCGAAATGACCACGAGCACATCATGAGAGTAGCATTTAGTCATGTTTTAGATGACACGCATGCCATGATTATCGTGTTTGCACAAGTCCCACACCTTCATCATCCATTCACGTCTCATATTACCAAATTTGGTATATGGGAAGCTAGCAAAACGAGCGTGAGCGCACCATGAGATTGTCGTGTAGACTTGACTTACATGACAATGCATGCCATAATTTCTACGGTAAGGTCTGTCACCTATGTTCGCCATTCAGTCATGTCATACCATACCAGTTTTGCAATGTCATGTGAAGGAAACCACTACAAGGGCAGCAAGACCACGAAATGTAAATCATAACATTCATGACATATGTGTCATGATTTTTATGTTATGACTAGTCGATTATGCTCGTAACACAGTCATGTTATGTCAAAACAATTGTGGTATTGATACCGTTATTGAAACGGCCAGGAGAGCCAGAAGTAGCAGGTGGCTGGCTAGATAGATAGATAGATAGATAGATAGATAGATAGATAGATAGATAGATAGATAGATAGATAGATAGATAGACAGACAGACAGACAGACAGACAGACAGGCAGACAGATAGACAGATAGACAGACAGACAGATAGACAGATAGATAGATAGATAGATAGATAGATAGATAGATAGATAGATAGATAGACAGATAGATAGATAGATAGATAGATAGATAGATAGATAGATAGATAGATAGATAGATAGATAGATAGATAGATAGATAGATAGATAGATATTCTCAAAGTCAGCGATGCTCGCTAAAAAATGCTTCGCATTTAAAAGGGATCATCACGCTTGCCCCTTTTGCTGCTGCCTTGAGCATTTTTTTTCGCCAATATTAATTTGTTTATTTGATTGGACATTGAAGCGAGTCTTCCCAGCTCACTAAACTTGCAATTTTGTTTCTTATAAAAACCTGCGAATCAGTACAAACTCATTCGTTTCCTAGGTTTTGATAAGGAACACCTTTTGGCTCAAGCACTGCTAAACAAGTCAGTTCGTGTCATCGAGACAGGCTCTGAAAACATCCTAAGAAGATTATCTCTTTATTTTATTGTTTACACGGTGCCCTAATTAGGCTACTTGTCCTGCACACTTCTTCCACGCAGTACTGCATCTGTTAACCTAATCGCTAACTCGAAATGACGCCTGTATTAGATTTTTTTCCAGGCACTGGCGTGGCTTTGTGATAGAATCGATCCTAAATATATCAAACTCCACTGAATCTAATGATGAACTATATCAAACCATTTTAGATCACAGCAAATATTTAACGTCAAGGTTTAAGGAAAATCTACTAGTACTTCAAACAAAAACTGCCGAAACACTTTATATATATATGAAACATCGAGTAGAGGGAGATGCCTCGAAACGTTAGTTTTCCTTCGCAAACCTTCGGCTTCACCTGGTGGAAGGGGACTTTCCCGCATGCATTTAGGGGAGTTTGTGCTGTGGTTAGGAGGGCACCGAGCAGGAAACAGCTACTTGCCATTATATGCTTTACCCGCCCATGATTCCTCGTCGTCGCGTCGCTGACACGCGTTTTGCGGGTTCCCCATTCGCTGCTGCGCTCTAACTCAATGGATGCCGTAAAAGAGAAAAACCTGCTGTTCACCGCGTAGTCCCCGAAAATTAATACGGTTGAGCTTGTGGAAAAGAAGACATACTTCACCGCTGCGTTTTCCGTCCCAAGAAGCACACTGAGTATGATATTCAAAAGAAGGCCGACGTTAGGGGCTAGCCAGACTAGACGCTTCCGGTGCCCGATGAATACGCACAGCTACGCAAGAAGCTTCTAAGGCAATAGCTACATCGATATCATAAAGTTGCGTACTGCAGAGTAACTTTAGGAGTTTTTTATGGGCACTGAGACCACAGTAATCGTCGAATCTTTGTCTCGTACTACCCACCTCTGCATGTAACCCGGTACGCACGTATACAAACAAAAGAAAAATGCGAAATAAACAGAAAAGGTGTATTGCCGCAAATGAGAGTATTCTGTACATTATCATGGGCCAGTGCTGTGAAGCACACTTCCGCACCGAAATTCGCAGAGTAATTATGAAATCTTCATACAATTTGCTATATTCATTTGTCGGATATATCAAAGCCTTTCCTGCTTTTTTCGCTAGTTTATTACGTATGAGTTTGACAGTATTTAACTGCCAATCGAAATGCCCTGGTTTCATTCCCGCTCGAAGCCCAATTTATTGCAACCATCAGAATTTCTCACTTCCGAACATTGCCAGCTACACCAGATTTTCTGTTCCACTGGCTCTTTACGCTATCGATTTAAATGTATGAGACCTTCCTTGTTTTTCCAAATCGGTATTATGCACAGCCGTCCAGTAGTGAGAGTCCAAACCAGTTAAATTGTGAAACCCAGCTAACACAACGGTAAAAAGCAGGGCCGGGCTGAAACGCTTTAATGCCCATTCTTTTCAACGTCTTTCTAACGTACGCAGGCTCTGTTGCTCGCCTTTCTCTGTTTTCTCATATTTATGAAATGCCTGACTGTTACACTTTGAAAGTTCACGAAGTATCAAGGCCTGCTCACTCTGAGCGCTGTCCGCGTTCAGCATAACTCGACAATAAACACAGCTCAATTAGAGAGCAAAAGAAATGAAATGCTCGGGTATAAAGGCATTCGGTGCGTCAGTAGGACTGAGGGAGCCAGACGATTGGCCGAGAGAAAGGATCAGCTGCAGCGGCGAGAGAGAGGAAGCGGGCAGAGCAGAGGAAGCGCAAAGGATACAGCCGAACGATCCGCGTGGAGTCCGACGGACGCGAAACTCTTCATTGTGCTCTTAATTGATGACGGCTATGGCGCCTCGTTTTCCCTCATCGTCGAAACGTTTTCTTCACGTCCATGTTTTTTTTTGCGCCAAAAGTTTTCATTTTTTTCTTCGCAATCGGTTTCCAAGCTCCTGGAGTCGTAATTTGTCTTTCCTTTGTCTCGCCTTTACACTTTTGCTTCCCGTTGAGTGTAACATCATTTGTTTCCACCAAGACTGGCGAACTACAGAGTCTCATGTTTAACGCGGCTGTGTTTTTTTCTCAATAGACTCTTACCTAAGTGAGGCCCCATACAAAAAAGTAAAAAGACAAAAGAAAACCATGAAAACTTTGATAAAGCGAGGTTTTGATAAATACAAGACAAGAAAAAGCGATATAGTTAGAAGTTCCCACCTTCTTTCTTCGTGCATTGTTACTGTATTACGCTTCACACCCACACACACACACACACACACACACACACACACACACACACACACACACACACACACACACACACATATATATATATATATATATATATATATATATATATATATATATATATTGCGCGCTTGCGTGTCTCTTTGCGAACTATTTTAGCAAAGTTATTTATTTCCACACGTGTCGAGGAATCAAAGAAACAGTTTACAATAATAATGCCGTCTTCACAGCCATGGTTACCTTTTAGGGCAGTAAACGAGGTCTGTGACGTTAATTGTAAAGTTCCGACCAGCATCACCTTTTAAAAATACCCGAATTTTGCTTGGAGAGCCATTAGCTTCAAACCGATAGAAAGGCTTTCAGACTAACATGCTCATTAGCGACATTCGTGATTCCGATAAGCAAAGCGGCGCTTCAAATATGTGGCTGTTCCTGATTTCTCCTGAAAACATCGGCACTATTGTCACTTTTCGGAAATTACCTGGCCTGAGTGCTTCATGCTTTGAAGTGTTGTAAGCTCTTTTTTACCCTCTGGGCAATACCACAGCGCCTGGTGTCACTATGGTAAAGTTTCTTTTTTTATTGCAAAATGAATGCTGTCATTTACTTGAAGCTTAACATGCACAGAAGCCACTTAGAAGAACGAGAAAAACGAATAAATATTCTGTTCTGTATGTTTTATCTTTAAAATGAACGTGACAGCACTATTTTAGTATGGTTTCGCGTGTTCTCGGGAACCTCCAGGTTCCCGAGAACACGCGAGGCTAACCATATAGCATACTAAGAGACCTGAAAATTGCAATTAAGTCTCAAAGTCGACCACAAATGACTCGCTCTTCTCTCTAAAAATGATGCTATACGCCCAAATGCCCACGCCATGTACCCGAAGTCCATGGCTGTTGGCTAATTTGAGCATCACGAGCTGCACGGTTACCGTGGCAGCCGCGAGATACTGCCACGTCCCAGTGCGCGTGCTCGCGACCACATTGGGAGTAAGCGGCGCGTTAAAAAAATAAAGGAAGTACCCAAGGCCCCCGATGCACGCTAACGCATCTTCTTGCTGCCCTTGTCATGCTCTTCCCTGGGTAGCTCTCAGCTAGTATACCAATTATAGAAACAACCCACAGCAAACAACCAATCTGCGCACATCGTGGCTAGATGCCGTGGCCTTAATTGTTCACAAGCGTATCGAAATTGATGACTTAATCTAACACATTATATCACATTGCCCCCAGGGTGACCACGAATAAAATTATTCTACTGCATTAAGAAATAAAGGCAGCAGTTGGAGCGTCGGCTGTAAACCAAAATTGTGGTGATGGTGCTTTTCCAACGTTAATGATTGCGGTGATGTTGCTTGGCCGCTTCGGTACAAATATATAGTTCCACAATGAAATGGGGGCTCAATTTTAACACGGAAGTGCTCTATACCGGGGTTCACCACGGCTTCAATGACGTAATTCCGTCACAAATATGACGCCGTAAAATATTAGCCAACAAATTAAAAAAAAACGTGAAATTTCTTTGGGGGCATCGTACCTACGACTTGTAGCTCCACAGCGCGCAGCACAAAACCACTAAGCCACAAAACGTTTTCTTTTATCTATTTCCGGCTAAACTTCGCACGAGATAACGAGTTAAATACATTCCAATACACAACAAACATGACAGAAAAATTACTACGGCTGTCAAGCACTGCTAAAGCACATCACACCTTAAAACTGCTTTAATAAGCAAGGCTTCTACCATTTCTAACTATGAAGAAACACATTCATTTGTTTTACTACCTCGAGAAACGCATGCTTTGTGGCTTAGTTGATAAGGCAGTATTTAAAAGAAAGCATGCCAACTGAGCCACAAAGCGTACGTTGTCCAGCTTGCTAACAGTGAGCTGTTTATATACTCTATATACCGTTGGCAATGCTCAGAGCTGAGCAACTCCAGTGCGTTTTCGTCATCAGTAGCGAGATGGCGCAAACGGCGCACGTTGGGCGCCCTCTTAAGGTCGTCGCCGCGTGCATTGCGAGGCGTGCGTGCCTCAACGAGGAAGAATCGTGCTCGCGCACTTATAGCGCGAAACAGACGGTGCGATTTTCCGTGCAATGCAGCGTGCGGTGCGACGATGCAGCAGCCAAAGTGGTGACGTTTGGTCACGTTTCGTGACGTATCGCTGCATCGCACCGCATCGCACCGCCCCGTAGCCGGTGCGGCAAGCATCAAACCTGCCAGATATTTTCGTCACTTCATCGCGCCGCTGCATGGCAGCAGCCAATCACAGCGCGAGCAGACGAGTGGCGTCACGCCGCTAGTGGCGCCATATCCCTGTCACCGGTCCCATCACGCGTGGTCCAGGACAGTTCAAGCGAGTCGGTGGAGAGTTGTGAGCGTGGATTTGTTGTCATCACCGTCTGCGGTGGCGTGACAAACATCGAGTACATTTCCCTAGTGAAGTGGTATTATTCCGGATTGAATAAAGTGATGTTTCAAGTGTGTCATTAAGGGATGACAACGCCCGTTTCGAAACCTTTAGCGAGATCTGGGATCGTGAGCAGCCATGCAAGGTCAGTTCGCAGGTAAACATGGTTACCGGTTTATCTACGCTGGCTCACTTCGCTTCCACCTTTGCTCTTCCCATCGATGGCATTGAGAAAGTAAAAGCGTATGGTAACGCATTACATACGAGTGCAAAGCTTAATAGTGTTGTCAAAAACAAGCGCTTGATGACGAGCTAGCGTATGAATGGCGTAGGCGACGGCCGGCGTCCGCCAGGCTATGTCTAATTGACGGAGTCGTGGATTATCAGCTGTTGCCGCTGTTGCGACGTGCTTTTCGTAAACGAAGGCGTTTCATTAATTATGTTTTATAGAACAAAACGTGGCTGTGCATTATGGTTTGTTTTGAGCTTCATTACGAGGATACGAAGTCGTCCAACCGTGCATGCCGAGGTGCCACATGGGGGTGGAGCCTGCCGCTGATAGCTTCCTCGCCCCCGTGTCTCCCGAAACATTGCATGCGGCGTGCCGCACCATGCGACGCCGCACGCCGTGTCGCATGAAAAAATCGCACGTCTGTCTTGCGCTTATCTCATGATTTCGGTGCTTCGTGCGTCTAGTGCTTCTACAACAAGTTTGCTTTGAAGTTATAGTCGTTAAAAGAGTACGAAGGTGGCGTCCCTCCATTCTGCGGCCGCGCTTATGAAATGAACGCTCTTCTAACACACGAACAAGTAAGAATTATATCACCTGCTCACGCTCCAACATTGTGTACTTGTGCGTTCGTTTCATGCGTCTTTGTTGTATCAGAGCAGCGCATTTAGGTTTCGAGCTGTCACAGTTGTTGCGTCTGTTTTCGTCCTGTGTATGCTCCTTCCTTACGTGCTTTCTGCTTGAGGAGCGTGCTTCAAGTTTGGAGCTGCTTGCTGTTCTTCGCGGGACAACAATTTGTTGCTGTAGCACTCATACCTTTGCCATTGTGGCAAAACAATGCAGCATAAACACTCAACCGCATGGGATAATACAAATTTCACTTTCGTGTCTAAGGGATTCCTAGACAGAGGAATCAGCCATGTTTTTTTTTCAACCTGAATGTGTATATGACAATATAGCAAGGATACACACAAACACATTGATTCATACAAGAAAGTGAAAAAAACGAGAATTGGCGACTGCTTGGGGTATGCGAGTAGTCAAAGCTTATGCTTGAAGAAAAAAATTAAAGTCATTAATATTTGCATTTCGCAGGTTTTTGTTAGTTCAGGTGCTCTAGATAATAATTGTTGAAGTTGGTGAAAGCACCATATAAATATGAGGGATGCCGTTGTGAAAGGCTCTGGAAATTTGACAACCTGAGGCTCTTTATCGTGCACATGGGCCTCAAGCATTTTTGCCTCCATTGAAATTGCAGACGCGGTCACAGCCAGTGTTTGGTTTGGCGAAGTGCGGGTCCACAGCCGAGTGTTTTAGCAAGTAGACCACCGTAGCGGGTGAGCTGTTTTTGTACTGGCCGCCCACCTTTGCTTGTTCTCTAAAACTATTTTGTGTGAAATTTATGGCCTATTTTGTAAATAGAGAATTCTGCGAAATTAACTGCCACAAGACACATTTCGGAACGTGTCCAAATAACTGATGTTTATTTTACCTTCAAATCATGTTCTTTGAACACCTTTAAACGTAGCACATTTCGTTTACCTTGCTGAACATGCTTCCACTGTGTCAAATACTGTGAACAGAGCATCTGCCCGCAAAGAGCTACAGTTAACATCATAATATCTTATAAGTCAGGTGGTGTGCAAGATCTTCGAATGTTAAACTGTGAAAGGAAAAGCATTATATTTGCTCTGTTTCATTTACACTGTCAGATTTCTATATGTGACTTGTTATTTTTGTTTACACGTGTGTTATGCGTTTCTTTTTTGCCTCTTTTCTTTCCTCCTATCTTCCTTTCCTCTACGTTTCTCTTTTCCGAAAGACCAGGCAAGCTTTGTGCTCATTTAGGCGACAGTTATCAGCCTGTTTTATCCTTAGTTCCTTTGTGTGTTTGTGTTCTCTGTATGTGTAAATAAATCAAATAAATAAGGGCAAAGAGTTTATACTAGCCGTGTAAAGCCTAAAAGAGAGGCTGGTTGGTCTTAGGAAAGGCTTACGTGGCATTCTTGGGTGATGCTAGGTCTTTGTTAGGCGTAGACAAAGTAGAGTCGTACCACAACTTGCACCCCGATTATGCAAGAACGTCCAAACTCCAGCACCAAAACTAATGCTTAAAGCAGGCTGTGGCGCCCCAGGTAGAAGCGCGGTTCTTTCGTCGTTCCTCGTCGGTTCGTGCCACGGCAGGAAACTCGGCTGGCGGCTATCCGGTCTTTCCTCGTTGGTTAGTGCCGCTGATAAGCAACGGTGTAGAAGGTTTTTAGCGGACACCCAATGCTTTACCGCGAGCTTAGGAGCTTCGCTCTAAATATATAAATAAATAGGGCCAATAATTCAGTGAACAAATTTGTTTCTTTTATTCAAAATTTTAACACGCTTTCAAAGTGAACGTCTAGCATCTACATTGCCTTGTATGACCAGCTGGTGTGATCAACCAAACAATTTCTCTCAAAGTCTTTAGTTAAATGCAAAAAAATATTTCAAGCCAAAATGTGCTGTATGGTTCAGGCCCAATACCATCTTCAGTGGCCGTGAACATATTCTTAGTCTTAAATGTGAACATATTGTCACGGGGTCGTGACGTGGCCGAAGACAGGAAACTTCGTGCTGGGATTTAACTGTTTATTTGGGCGAACCTGTGCCCGGTAAAGGGAAAGTCTAATTACAGCAGCAGTCTTGCACAGATAGCAGTCTCGGACTGATGGCGGCTAAGGCAGCGTCGGCCTTCGATCAACAACTGACACGCAGCGAAGCGCGTCGGCATTTATACCCTTGGCGTCGAATGTTCTAGCGGTATCGCTGGCGGTGGCGTAGGTTCCAGAACAATCTGTACCGTTCGCACAGTGGGCGTGATCTTATCGAAATGATATACTACAGTCCGGAACCTTCTCGAAACTTGCAGGCGCGATTTGCGCCGAGAATCGTGTGGTGATTCGGAACGATAACAAAAACTTGGGAAATGGAACGTGGCATTGCCCCCCTCTGAAAAAAAAAGGCATCGTCCCGATGCTTTAACTAAAGATGAAGGTACAATAATAATGCAAGAAAGTACAATGAATAAATTACAATACAACAATAATACAAAAAACACTGTTTCAGTTTGTTAACGTGCATGAAACGGCTTGAGGCGCGCGACATGGACGACTTCAGGTCGCGATTGGCGTCGTTGAGAGTTCGTGATGCCATCGGGGACAACCTCGTAATCAAGTGGGCCGAGACGTCGAACCACCTTGTACGGTCCGAAGTACCGTCGCAGAAGCTTTTCACTTAGTCCACGTCGGCGTATCGGCGTCCACACCCAAACACGTTCACCGGGCTTCGGCCACGTCACATCTGGTGGAGGTGCTGCTTCGTTCATGTACCGGACGCCCCCGTCAAGCCGTGAACCCAGCCCCCATCGCGGAGAAGACACCGACGCCAACCAAGAGCAGCGAACGAGCCGCCGGCAGCAAGGTGTCCCACCGGAGTACGGCCTTCTACAAGACAAGGCGCGGAAGACCAAGACCATGACCTCGACTGCAGCGACAATGACAACCGGAGCGTCCCAGCCCGCGATCGTCATTCATCAACCCAGGGAACCACCAACGTTCCATGGCTCATCGTTTGAAGACCCGGAAACCTGGCTAGAAACATACGACCGTGTGGCCGTCCTCAACCACTGGGACAACGAAGAAAAGCTCTGTCGTGTGTTCTTCTACCTGGAAGACACCGCAAGGACCTGGCTAGAGAATCGGGAGTCCACGCTCCGAACGTGGGATGTCTTCTGCGGCGCATTTCTGCAAACGTTCGCGAGCGTCGCTAGCAAAGAGAGGGCCACTGCTCTACTTGAGACCCGGGTTCAGCTACCAAATGAAAAGGTTGGAATTTTCACAGAGGAGATGACCCGCCTATTCCGTCACGCTGACCCAGACATGCCTGAGGAAAATAAAGTTAGTTTCCTCATGCGAGGGGTCAACAGGAGCTCTTCGTGGGACTAATAAGGAATCCACCGGACACCGTTCAAGAATTTGTATCCGAGGCGACCACCATCGAAAAAACGCTGGACATGCGCACCAGACAGTATAATCGTCGCCTGACTCCAGAATGCGCTGCTGCTCAAGCCAGTGACTCCGACGACCTGCGTGAAACGATCCGAGCGATCATGCGGCAAGACCTGCGCAAACTGCCTTCGGCGCAGCCTCAAGTGGATTCGATCGCCGACATTGTGCGAGAAGTCCGGCAATCGCTTCGAGTTCCCGAAACACCGCCGCCCGAGCCAGAAACTATGAGCTACGCCGCTGCAGTGCGCCACAACGCTCCTCCCCGTCCACGCCAAAACGCCGCCCCGTCGCACTTCCGTCGCCAGACGCCACCGCCGCCACCACCCCCACCGACGTCCTACCGTTCCCCAGCGGGCCAGCGCAGTGCACCGAGGAAAACGGACGTTTGGCGTGCACCTGACAACCACCCGCTCTGCTACCACTGCGGCGAGGCCGGCCACACATACCGCCGTTGCCAGTACCGACAGATGGGACTGCGTGGCTTCGCCGTCAATGCACCGCGTCCGCAGCCAGGAGATCGGCCACGTGACATCGCCGACTACCTGGCAGGAACTCAATGGACACCACAAAGTCCTTCCCGTTCGCCGTCGCCCAGCCGCCGCATGTCACCGCACCTCCGGCAGTACTCTGGCCCAACGCGGGGTCGATCTCCTAGCCCGTATCCGGGAAACTAAGGGCAGCAACCGATGGAGGTGCGGTTGCTGTGCGACGAACTACTGAAGATCCTCCGACGACGAGGCCGCCGCGATGGAGCTTTTTGAACACAACACCAACCAGGCAAAGCCCTGAAGGCAAAAGCTCACTTACCGAAGGTGGCCGGACGACGCAACATGGAAGCAGCGGAACAAGCCGACGCAGCCGTGACCTGACGCCACGCCCTAACTATAATGCGATACGGCGAACTAGTGACCTCGACGTTCTTATCGACGGCCACAGTGTGACTGCTCTCGTCGATACTGGAGCCGACTATTCTGTCATCAGTGGGTCGTTCGCCGCAAAGTTAAAGAAAGTTAGGACAGCTTGGAAAAGCCCTGAAATCCGCACAGCCGGAGGTCATCTCGTAACGCCTGCAGGAATCTGCACAGCGAGAGTCACAATTAACGGCCGTATTTATCCTACAGACTTCGTAGTCCTACAGCGTTGCTCGAGAGATATCCTTGGCATGGACTTCTTATGCCTCCATGGTGCTGTCATCAACCTAAAAAGGTCGATAACGTTATCCACAGAAGAAGCACTACCGCCGCGCACGCCGTCAGGACACCATGCCTTGAATGTGCTGGAAGAACAAGTCACCATTCCGCCTCGCTCAAGCGTCATTATTTCAGTCGGCGCTCCTGAATCACCTGACTTGGAAGGCGTCGTTGAAGGCAGTCAGCATCTCTTGGTCACCCGAAATATTTGCGTCGCAAGAGAAATTGCAGAGCTGCGGGGAGGCAAAGCAACGGTTATGCTCACGAATTTCAGCAATGAGTACAAACATGTGAACAAAGGAACAATGGTAGCATACATCGAAGAAATTGTCGAAGCCACCAGTGCTTTCACCCTCGCCGATTCTGCGGAACCTGCTCAGAGGAACCAAGCCCCTCCCATAGCTGTCGACGTCAGTCCCAGACTTCCGAACGATAAGCAAGAACAGCTCAAGGCCCTCCGACGAATAGACGACGCACTTGATCGGCTCCATAACGCCAAGTACTTCTCGTCAATGGACCTCAAGACTGGCTATTGGCAAATCGAAGTCGACGAAAGAGACCGAGAGAAGACGGCGTTTATAACACCGGACGGCCTCTTCGAGTTTAAGGTGATGCCCTTCTGCCTTTACCCAGCACCTCCACCAGATGTCACGGGGGTCGTGACGTGGCCGATGACAGGAAACTTCGTGTTGTGATTTAACTGTTTATTTGGGCGAACCTGTGCCCGGTAAAGGGAAAGTCTAATTACAGCAGCAGTCTTGCACAGATAGCAGTCTCGGACTTATGGCGGCGAACGCAGCGTCGGCCTTCGATCAACAACTGACACGCAGCGAAGCGCGTCGGCATTTATACCCTTGCCGTCGAATGTTCTAGCGTTATCGCTGGTGGTGGCCTAGGTTCCAGAACAATGTGTACCGTTCGCACAGTGGGCGTGATCTTATCGAAATGATCTACTACAGTCCGGAACCTTCTCGAAACTTGCAGGCGCGGTTTGCGCCGAGAATAGTGTGGTGATTCGGAACGATAACAAAAACTTGGGAAATGGAACGTGGCAATATGCAAAGCATATTTGAGCAAGATAAGCTACACACTTTCTGTATAACGCATGTTAAACATCGTAGTGTGATGGCAGTGGCCCGTGCGAACAGTTGTAGAGTAGGCAAAGTGAGAACATTGTGCACGCGGGAACATACTTACCTTCTTTGTGAGTGATGCAGAAGCACTGTGATTGCTACTTTCTTATATTTTTACATAGTGTGCGGTGACGAGTAAGCGCTATTGCTCATGACAAAAAGGCGTATTTCTGCTACCGCAAACATCAGACACCAGCCGAGTTTCGGGTGCCTATATACATTTGCAAAGTGAAGCAAAGAAGATATCGTTTGGCGAAGCCAAACCTAATTTTAGCAGCTAACGATTAGTATATGCCGTCTCTTAGTGCTCGCCCTAATACCGTGTCTACAGCCGGGCTTACCTGCCCTCTCACCAACAAACCTTTTCTTTTTTTCTCTCTATCTTTAGATGGCCCACGTGTCTTGCGCATAAGCCGCATGCAGGGGTGACAGCGGAAGGGGGCGCTGTGCTGGAGGGCATTTATCACCTCCATCATCATCATGGATAGAACTGTGGCATCGGGAGTGACGCCTGGCGGCAAGCGTTGGTGGCGGCACGGGAGAGATGAGCGGGTCTGCTCGGTGGGTGGCAATTGGTGCGGATGGTTGTGTCTCGATCGCGTGGGCCCGCGGAGTACGGCACCGCGGGTCGTCTGCCGGAGGCCCTCGTGGCGAGTCAAAAGTTGGTGAAGCCGTTTTGTGTGTGTTCTTGTTTGGTATGTTGTTGAGTGTTGTGTGATATGATTTAAGGTTGTTTAGCGTGTTGATCACAATTGATGTGTATTGATTCAGCTGGCGACATTGTCGGTCTAAAAGCAGTTAAATATATGTGTGTTGTTTCGTTCGTTCGGACCGTGTCTACCGTGTCCGTTCACTCCAAGAGCGTGGCGAGCTCTCCATTTCGAGGCCCCACACTGGCTGCAAAACGTGGAGCCCTTGCGGCATCTTACGACAGTTTAAAGCGATTCGGAGAAACCATTTTTTTTCAGCAGGCGAAGCGTAGACCTATGGGGACTTTTGTTTCTAGCTTCAGCGGTGTGCTTTATTGAGAGCCAGGAGATCGGTTGTTGTGAGGCGTTTGAACTTTTCGGCACGTTAAATTATTTTTTTCTGATCGCAAGTGGTTTTTTATTGTGGTTAGTTTTCAAGAACCTTGTTCAGTTGGCACAAGAGCCTTGCGGTCTGCATCCTGGGATGAGCAAAGCTTAGAGCACGTGGAATGTAGGCCAAGCCCGAAGCGAGTGAGTACGGAAGCCTCGTCGGTGGTCCGAGTTTTCGTGAATAGCTTCTCGTATCTGTTTGTGATCAGGGAGCCACGCGTCATTGCTGTCTTGTGGCTCGACGCCGGGGCGTCGTGACACCATCCGGGACGATGGGCCTTATCTAGTGAGAACCTTATGTAGTGCGGCAACTCTAACAGTACTATTTGAGGAGCTAGAGGATGTTACATAAGATTTAATAGGGCTCAGTGAGGTTATGAGGACAGAAGAGGCCCATACAATGCTACAAAATGGGCACGTCCTTTCTATCGAGGCTTGCCTGAGAGAATAGAACTGAGAGTAGGGTTCCTTATCCACAGAAACATAGCTGGCAATATGGAGGGATACTATAGCAATAACAAAAAGGGTGTAAGGTATCGTAATTAAACTCAATTTAATGGGTTTATATAAGAATTAAACGTGGGAGTGTCAGTGAGCGCGACCTGTAGCCGAGGCGTCCAGTGTGGCACACACTTTATGAGCCTGTTTGGCGTCACGTAGCACGTGAACCTCTCACGAGCTGGCAGCTGCCCACAGGTTTGGTCGCTGCCCACGGCAAGTTAGATTTTTGTCAACTTTTATGTATTCACATTTAAATTACATGTACATCTAGTAACTTCCCCTGGCGCTATTGTCTGTTAGATCTCATTATTGTTGTGGCAAACACGAAAAAACGGTCCTTTTGCCCTTATGTATACACTTCTTCCCTTAACACACACACAACACACATACACACACACACACACACACACACACACACACATATATATATATATATATATATATATATATATATATATATATATATATATATATATATATATATATATATATACATACATATATATATATTGTTAGGTGGAAAATAACAGTAGTCAGTCCGCAGCCACAACACAGCTCACCGACAACGTCCATTTCTTCACTTTCAGTCTAAGGCACCCTTTTTGGGTATGTCCCACTATGCCCTGTTACAGTCAGCTGAAATCACGGCGAGCTTACGGGGCCACAGAAGGAGCAGTGTGGTAACGCTTGAACCTTGATATGTGGACGATGTCCCGGGACAGCAGAGCAGAAGAGGTTGATGGATCATCAGACACAATTTTATATGTAGTGTCGGTCACTCGTCTAAGCACGCAGTATGGGCCCGTGAAACGAGAGAGAAGCTTCTCTGAAAGGCCTGCATGTCGCGTAGAGACCAAAGAAGAACAAAGAAACCTGTCGGAAAGTGTTCGTCGCGATGCCGCTCGTGGTAACGATGCTTCTGCGAGTCTTGGGACGCTGTAATCTGCTGCGGGCAAGCTGACGAGCATAGTCAGCTCGGGCAATAGAGTCGCGTACATATTCAGAAGTAGACTGCGCAGCGGCTGGCAGGAAGGTATTCAACAGCAATGTTGGTTCGCGTCCAAACAAAAGGTAAAATGGCGAGTAACCAGCAGGATCATGCCGGGAGAAATTGTACACGAATGTCACGTAGGGCAGTGCAAGTTCCCAATCACGATGGTCGGCCGAGACGTATTTCGACAGCATGTCCGTCAGGGTGTAGTTTAAACGTTCTGTAAGCCCGTTTGTCTGAGGGTGGTACGATGTCGTGAGGTTATGTTGGGTAGAGCAGGAACGCATGATATCGTCGACCACTTTCGAAAGGAACGTACGGCCTCGGTCTGTCAGCAGTTGACGAGGGGCTCCATGCACTAAAATGAGATCGCGTAGTAGAAAATCAGCGACGTCTGTAGCGCAGCTGGTTGGCATGGCTCGCGTAACTGCATAACGGGTCGCGTAATCTGTAGCAACCGCGACCCACTTGTTTACGGAGGCGAACGTTAGGAAGAGACCGAGAAGGTACAAACCAACACGAAAGAATGGCTCCGATTGGATTTCGATGAGCTGAAGATACCCGGAAGGAAGTCCCGACGGCTTCTTGCGGCGCTTGCAAATTTCACGAGCGTTGACATAACAACGTACATAGCGTGAAAGGCTGGGCCTGTATAAGTGGCGGTGCACACGGTCATATGTGCAAGAGACACTAAGGTGACCCACGGTTGGCACGTCATTGAGCTCGCGGAGGACTGTGGAGCACAGGTGCTTTGGCATGACCAGAAGTAGGTCGTGACCATTGGGAGATAAATTATGCCGATATAAAGTGTGGTCCTTTAAGGTAAACATGCGAACAGAAGCGTCTTCCGGTGATGATTCAAGCTATTGTATTAGGCGGCTGATATCCGGATCGCGCTGATCGTCCCCGAGATGAAGCAGCTGGGAGATGGAAAGGACGCAACCCACAGAATCAGTGCTGGTAGGATCGCTGTCCGCCACAGGGTAGCGTGACAGACAATCCACATATTAGTGCAGTTTTTCTGATTTATACCCTACGTTGTAAGAATACTCTTGTAGGCAGAGAGCCCCGCCGCGGCGGTCTAGTGGCTAAGGTACTCGGCTGCTGACCCGCAGGTCGCGGGTTCGAATCCCGGCTGCGGCGGCTGCATTTGCGATGGAGGCGGAAATGTTGTAGGCCCGTGTGCTCAGATTTGGGTGCACGTTAAAGAACCCCAGGTGATCGAAATTTCCGGAGCCCTCCACTACGGCGTCTCTCATAATCATATGGTGGTTTTGGGACGTTAAACCCCACATATCAATCAATCTTGTAGGCAGAGAGCCCATCGGGCGAGACGACCTGTAGTATCTTTGAGGGAGGCGAGCCAGCAGAGAGCGTAGTGGTCAGTGCGAACCATAAATGGTCGACCGTATAAGAGCGAAATTTCGCGACTGCCCACACCAGCGCTAGGCATTCGCGCTCTGTGATGAAATAATTACGCTCTGAGGGAGACAGCAGCCTGCAGGCATAAGCTATCACGCTATGCTGGCCACGTTGTCACTGAGCCAGCACAGCGCCTATTCCGTAACCACTGGCATCGGTGCGGACTTCGGTCACTGCCATAGGGTCGAAGTGAGCCAGAACAGGAGAGGAAGTGAGCAAAGTGGTGAGGTCGAAGAATGCTGCTGCTTGCGAGGGACGCCAGGTAAACGTCTCATCTGGTTTGAGTAACTCTGTTAGGGGCCGAGCAATTTCCTCGAAGTTCTTCATGAACCACCGAAAGTAGGAGCAGAGCCCCACAAAGCTGCGGACATTTTTGGTGGTCTTTGGCACAGAAAAGTCCTTCACAGCTCGAACTTTTTCTGGCTCAGGCAGTACGCCGTAAGCGTCAACAATAGGCCCAAGTATTGTAATGTGGCGGCGACCAAACCGGCATTTGGATGAATTCAGCTGAAGGCCAGCGAGACGGAATTCTTCAATAATTTTAGACAGTATCTCAGGGTGCGCTTCAAAAGGGGGAGGAAACACAATCACGTCATCCAGATAACAAAGACATGTAGACCACTTGAATCTATGGAGCAGGGAGTCCATCATTCGTTCAAAGGTGGCGGGGGCATTACATAAGCAGAAAGGCATGACCTTGAATTGGTTGAAGCCATCAAGTGTGACAAAAGCCGTCTTTTCTCGGTCCATGGGGTCCACGGCAATCTGCCAATAACCAGAATGAATATCGATGAAAGAAAAGTAGGCAGCACCATGGAGGCAATCAAGGGCGTCGTCAATTCGTGGCAGAGGGTATGCGTTTTTCTTGATGATGTTAAGATAGTGATAGTCCACAAAAAATCGCCACGATCCATCCTTCTTTTTAACTAATACCACCAGTGAGGCCCGGGGACTGGAGGATGGTTCCATAACGTCCTTCCCTAGCATCTTCTTCACCTCCTTCTGAATGATGCTTCGCTCGAAGCCAGACACTTTGTAGAGACGGTGGTGAACAAGGTTGGCATCACTTGTGCGTATGCGATGCTGGACAAAGGACGCCTGCCCTAAAGGTCAGTCATCAAAATCGAAAATGGCATAGGCTTCGAGAAGATGTTGTAGGGCTTCAACTTGCGGTGGTGGAAGATCAGTGGTGATCATGTGTACAATTTGACGGCTGCCAGATTGTGCTGCGAGTGGTGTGCGCTGCGTTGAAACAAAGGTGTCTAAGGCAAGAACTTCAGTTTGTGAATCGAGCAGCGGACACTGGTAGGCCACAGAAATGGCTTGTGCAAGCACTTGATTCATGTAGCCGAAATTTACAAGTGGTAGACAAGTTCTGTTATCTGTCATGTTGAGAACCGTGTAGGGAACTGCAACATTAAGCCCAAGGAGTACGTCGGTGAGAGGCGTAGCGTAATAGTCACCATTGCGCACAGCTCGTGAGCACAGAAAATTGATGTACGTCACAGTTTTGGAGGACAGGTGAACAAAGTCGCTGCATTGTAATCGGTATGTAGGTTGGTAAGGGGCATCACTGATTTGTGGCAGTTCAAGGCAGAGCATGCCAGCAGAGCAATCAATCAGAGCAGAGTTGGCGGCCAGAAAATGGAGGCCTAGTATGAGGTCGTGGGGACATGTTGTAAGAACGGTAAAAAGGACGACCACTTGATGACCGGCTATGGTAAGTTGAGCTGTGCACATACCGACGACAGGAACTGTTGCGCCATCTGCAATTTGAACGACACTGGTCAAGGGTGCGTGAGGACCTCCTTCGTGCGACGACGAAAAAGTGAACTCACAGTAGAGATGCGAGTGCCCGTATCAATCAAAGCTTCTACAGATGTGCCATTAACATTTACTTTAAGAGTGTTCCGTTTCAAACGTAAGGGCAACAGATGACTTTTAGGTAAGGTCGACAAGGCAGCTTCACCTCCAGAAGCTGCGCAGCCTAGTTTTCCGGGGACATGCGGCGGTTAAACGATGGCGAGGGAGAGCGCAACGCGTATTTGAACGAGAAGGGCGGCTTTCAGGCGGGTCGGATAACGGTAGTTCGGTGGACGTAATGAGCTACTGTAAGTGGCGTACGAGCCAGAAGGCATAGATGGCCACTGGCTGCGGCAGTAACGAGCGATGTGTCCCACGCGACCACTGTGGAAACAGATTGGCTTATCATCTGCTGTTCGCCATCAACAACATTTACTTTAACAGTGTTCCGGTTCAAACGTAAGGGCAACAGATGACTTTTGGGTAAGGTCGACAGGGCAGCTTCACCTCCAGAAGCTGCGCAGCCTAGATTTCCGGGGACATGTGGCGGTTAAACCATGGCGAGGGAGAGAGCAACGCGTATTTTAACGAGAAGGGCGGCTTTCAGGCGGGTCAGATAACGATGGTTCAGTGGACGTAATGAGTTACTGTAAGTGGCATACGAGCCAGAAGGCATAGATGGCCACTGGCTGCGGCAGTAACGAGCGATGTGTCCCACGCGACCACTGCGGAAACAGATTGGCTTATCATCTGCTGTTCGCCATTCAGACGGATTCTCGGTTCGAAGATAGTACGGATGGTGACGTCTCATGTCCACAGAAGCTATCGAGGGATCAGTATTATCCAGGGTGGGTGCAGTGGACAGAATACCCAGGTTAGCGAATTCCTGGCGGACAACAGCCTGGATCAAGGAGACAGCTGGCATTGAGGTGTCGGACAATGTCGGTTTGTTGGCAGCCGCGTAAGCGGCCTCGAGTTCATGTCGGATGATGCGCGTCACGTCTTCGGTTGTAGACCGCTGATAATGAGTGGCCTCGCAAGACGACGTTGAAGTGGTGTTAGGTGGGCGCTGGAGCTGGTTAAAAATGTGTCGACTCTTCGCCTGCTCGAAACGGCGGCACTCTTTGATCCCGACATCGATGGTCGTTACGTTCATAAATACAAGTACGCTGAACGTATCGTTGACGATTCCTTTTGAAATGTGCGATATCTTGTGAGCCTCACTCATGTTGGGATCGGCCCTTTGACACAACGCTTATACGTCTTGAATATAAGTCAAGTAGGGCTCGATGGACGTCTGTGTACGTACGGCCAATTTGCTTTCGGGCATCAAGCTGTTCACCAAACGGGTTGCTAAAAAGTCGCCGAGCTGTTCTTTAAACATTTCGCAGCTTGGGACTGCGTGCTCGTGGTTATCGAACCAGATGCGAGGGGTCTTGTCAAGATAGAAAATGACATTCGCAAACATAACGGTTGGGTCCCAGCCATATTGCATGCTGACACGCTTGTACATACTAAGCCACTTGTCCATGTTCGCGTTGTCCTCTCCAGTAAAAGTACCGGGATCACAGGGTTGCGTTAGGGTGACGTACCGTGTTGCTGTCGTTGCCGAGGTAGGTGGCGAAGGCGTATCCTCATCCAGAGCCATGGGAGGAGACTTAAGGAGCAGTCCACTGCGTAGCTTCGTTGTCAAAAGAGCACCGAGAACCTCCACCAAATTGTGAAGTGGAAAGTAACAGTAGTCAGTCCGCAGCCACAACACAGCTCACCGACAACGTCCACTTCTTCACTTTCAGTCTGAGGCACCCTTTTTGGTTATGTTCAACCCTGCCGTGTTACAGTCAGCCGAAATCACGTGACAATGTATACTTAGAGTAATATTGCAATGAGCGAGTTTGTCTTCGTGAAGATATGAGATATAGCATAACGGCAGCGTTGTCAACAAGGATAAATGTATGTATTTCCTAACAGTTTTGGGAAGGGTACTTCTTTCGTCAGGGGATGAGTTAGACAAACGTAGACGTTCAAACTTTGTTGCTGCTGCGTCCCTCTCGCCTTGAAAGATGTTTGCGAGATTGAGAAAAGACTGAGAAAAAAAAAGGAAAACAAAAAACACTCTAAACGCTGAGTAAAAAATCAGAATGTGCGCATCCAAATGTCGATGAAAGTCCACATCTGGTTCTCATCTTGTGCTGGCCAGTTCCTCGACGTGTATCGGGCCACACAAGATTGTCACCGCGGCGGCGGAAGGGTCCCACGACAGCGTGCATAAGGGAAGAGTTTCCCTAATGGGTCGGTCGGCTCTTTACCTTTCATCTTCGCCCGTTTCCTCTCAATGGCCCTCAAGTGGTAGGGGAGCGTAAACGCTTCATTTTGTATGTACACGTGAAAATGAAAAAGAAAAAAAAAACAATAAAGTGCACTGTACACGTACGAGTCACTCAGAAAACAAGCATGGTCTCCAGTTATGAATCTTTGTCGCCAATTTCCTCGTGGCTTACTTCCCGGAGGCAGGAGAGTCTTCCGGGGTCCTCGTTGATGCCGGCTACTAATGTTATCAATTTGAAAATAAAATATGCCTCACGCTGTTCGCGCTCACGCCTGTTTAAGATGACGATAGGTATAGCGCGAGAACAGAACGACGACGCAGAGACAAGAAGGAGACTGTGTCGTCGTTCTGTTCTCGCACTATAACTATCGTCATATTATACCAACTCGCCCAAGCTACCACACTCCTGTTTGAGATACCGCACTGTAAAATACTTACGCTGATATTTTGAAAACTGTAGTTTGGCAGGTGCAGATGTCTAGAAAAAGGTAGCTTCGGCAGTGAAGTGGCGTGGTACCGGAAATTATTGAACCGCAGCCGAAATGGCGTGTCTCATTTGCCGATTTATTTTTGCCCGCAGATGTTGCAATGTAGCATGTGTATTACGTTACTGGAGTCACAATTGAGGCTTTCCGTTATGCAGATTTTGAAATCCGAGAAGTTCGCTTTTGATTAACGTGTTGTGACCATCTCTGGGCATACCTTCCATCAAGCTTTTCCGCAGGGATGGCACCCTGATTGAATTTTGGAGGCGTTTGTTTTTGCTCTGACAAGAATGTCTTTCAGGTTTTTATCTCTATGGTACACCACGTGAGGTGGCTCCATGAAAATTGATATTAGTCATTTGCTTTGCTGATTACGTCAAAATGACGTGATAGTATGTTGTTTTCTCGTGGCACTGATGAAGAGTAAGTTAGTATGAATTCTGTTGGGGAAGTCGTTTTAGCTACTCGTTTTGGCTCCTTAATTGCATCATTCCCGTTCGCGTTGAGAGCACGTAGTATGGCATCGTCATTACTGTCTTCGGGATAATTTCTTTATAATAGGGAATGCTTTAGATATTCTGCGTTTCTGTCAAATTCCCGTTTATTGGTGCATATTCTTCGGTACCGGTAGGCCTGAAAATATGCATACGCCTCCATATTACAAGAAATAAGCTTATAGATAATAAAATACTTGTGGCGTTTCGATATGAGCTATGCACAAGCCGTGTGTTGTGTGTTCTGTATAATAGTTGCTGCGCTTACTACCAAGATGAGAATATGGAATACCCGTTTTGCAATGCTTTGGATGGCTGCGGTTTAAACGTAGGTACATTTGATGGTTATATATATCTTTTTTCTCTTTCTGGTACTCTCTGTTTTTGCATCTCTCTTTCTCGCTCTCAGTCACTCTTTCTCTCGCCAATAGTACTATAGTAACGTTTCCCTAGAACCAATATAGCAAGGCACTCACATGAATTTTATAAATGCATGTTGAGCAAGCGTGGTTCACAATCCACTGATTATGGTGCTAGCCTTCCGGCTTTGGGTACTCGGTTTTCAATCCTGCCTCGCCAAAAATATTTGTTTTATTTATTTTTTAATTTTTCCAGAGAGCTGCCTTTTTTCTTCTTTTCGTCATTTTTCCTCTGGACGTCACCGTGCAGTGTTTTCCTGCTAACGTTCGGCACTTTGACGATGGAAACCATTCGTCATAATGAAAGCTCGAAGGTAGGAGCCGTTCATGATGACGGTTTTCTCTCAACAGTCGGCATGGCCAGCTCTACTGTTAAAAGCGCACTCTACAGCTCTAAAGGTGTCTTGCAAATGAAGGAAAGAATAAAGAAGAGAATGGCAAGGTGGCTAGCTAGCAATGTGTATTTCTTATGGCTGCCTTGCGATGTGAAGAGCCGAGAAAGCAATAAACAGTTTTGCATGTAGAGAAAAGGAAAACCTTACAAAAAAAAACTTGCACTCCAAAGCGAAGGGGAACAAGTTTTGAGGTAGCGCATTTAAATTTATGATGCCGACGATGGCACAGAAACAGGTAGCAGTGCATCAGCCATGCTACCAATAGGTGCAAACATAATAGCTGACGTGCCCCTCTAGAGCGAACGGAAACGCCGCATAAGTGGCTACAATGCATATTTTAGCAGTTGCCCCTTCATGTGGGCAGACGAGAGATGGAGCTTTTGCACTGAACTTGTGCGAAAGCATATTCTATGCATGAGTTCAAACTCTTTTGAATATCTGAAGTCTGCGTTGATTTGTAATTTTTATATGTACATTCATTATTGAAAATTAACTTGAGAATGGGCTGGAATATGGTGGAAGCTTTGTGCCTTGCGAACAAAAACTGGTAGCTGCGTGCACTTGAAAGACCTAAAACTACGCCATCGTTATTAACACACAAAAAAGAAGAAGAAAAGTCATATTTTCAAAATAAATAATAATAATCTGGCCGTATTGTGGGTCAGAGAAAATTTCGGCAAGTACTGCATGGGAGAAAGCAATGGCGTAGGCCATGTTCTTTATAGTATGTGGAACGTCACAGGGATGACTAAAAAGTGAAGATACAAGCACGCCTTTTTAGCTCAATCAGACTTGAAACAGCTACAAAAAGAAATTGTATCTGAAGTACTTTGTCTTTTGTGTCTTTTCTTTTGTTGCCCCGTTGATTGAGCTTCATTTCATTCAGTACTCTCTACAGGTAAGACGCAAGGCGAGTAGTCACATTAACGCAAGTTATATCGAGTAGCAAACGCGTAGAATTGCCCCGGGCGGCACACCAAGGGAAGTGAGCAACGAGTGTATGGATTGACGATCCACCCAGGGCACCCAGTCATAAATGACAATCCACAATAACAGGTACAATCTCAGCTGTGCAGCTATGTACGTGCGGGTATTGTCTAACGTATGAGTGGTGTTTACCTCGCTAATTCACAAAATGATGAATAATGGCATTGTCGGGCTCCTCTCCATTGCACTTACAGTATAGGAAATTTAGGAGAGCATAAAATGGCCAATGTTCCGCTTACATACGTTGCTTCATTCACGGCACGCTTGTGTTGTTCACCGCGAAGCGAACCTCGAGTGGCGGCTGCGAAGGTGAGGGGACGAAACCCGATTACGATATCGCGCGATCAGAACAGGGCCCACCCGTGTTTGTTACATGTGTACTATACCCACCGAAATCACTGCAACACATTCACTTCACATGCTCTAACGAAAATCATGTAACACTAGCCACGTGACGTGTTCCCGCTTAAAAGATCACATAACACTAGTCACGTTGACTACCTCTGCTGTTGATTACAGCCTTGCACCCCTATGGTGAAAGCTGTGCACACATTTTAAACGCTGGAATCCGGTAACAATTTTTTTCAGCATACCGAAATGATTCTGAATGTTTGTGAGCACGAAGGGACCACGTCATATATACAACGAATTATAATTGTCAGATATATTTAATTGAACGGCACAATTACGTTGAATAGCTCGTAGCATTTGGTCGACCTTTATTTGTTGAGCTCCCTCCCCCCTCTCTCCTCACTTTTTTTGGAAGCTTAAACGATTGGATTCCTTCAGAGCTGCAATTTTAGGACACAAGAGCGCCACAAACTATACACGCAACCAGTTGACGCGCGAATGCCTGGGTGAATTCACAAGCCCTAGGCGCGCTGCGCTTGGGTCGTGTTAATATGCGGGCTCGTATCCGGTGCTCCTCTTGGCGCTGCCATGGCCGTTAAGAAGAGTGGTGGTACGTCACGCCAAGTGGGCGGTGCTGTGGTGGGAAGCACACAGCGGCAAGATGAAAGCATTGCCAACTTTTCCCGAAGGGTATATAGGGCCCTGGCCGGAATCAGGGCGCGCCGAAGTCAGCGGCGTTTTCCCGGGATCCGGGTGGTGACACTTTTGTCCAAGAGAGCAGCCTATTAGCCCGAAGTCGTTGACGCGAAGCTGCCTCTTCTTAAAATGCCACGCAAGCATTCTGACAGGCACGCGTGTGAAACTGCAGTAAAAAATAACTCAACAAATATATTCAAGGCGTCTGTCATGGTGAGCATCAGCCTGCTCTGAAACACTATGGCAGTTTCTGTCAGCATTGTTGCGACCCTAAATCTTGCCTATATTCTTTGATCACCAGGGAACTTCGTTGTCAAAATTAGGAATGAAATATTGTGGTGCTCAGCCTGAGAACCTTTGCGTTACACGAAATTTTTTTCCAGTCACTCGCAACTGCATTTATAAGTATCATCACTTACATGACATCAGTGATATATCTTAATTTTTTTCGTGAGTTTCCTTCACATGCGTTTTATAGTAGTCGTATCTCTTCATGACACATGCAGTTAACCTACCTACATATCTAATATTTTTTTCTCTCTCTTCATGACACAACTAGAATATTTGAAGTGTTCTAATGTCTGTTTTTGAAGCCAGAAATTTCAACACCAGAGGTTCAGCTGTGGCGTCGAAATATAGGGTAGTGTACGCGTATAGTGTGAAATGTTAATGCAGCCTACTTCTTTAATTCTTTTTGCAAAGGGCTGATAGGATATAGAACTATGGCGTGGGGGTGGTGGGAGAGAACAAGAAACTCCTTCTAGCATTCTATTCGAAGGCTGACGCCTGCATATTTCAGGAAATAAGCTTATAAATATTAAAATACTTGTGGCCTTAGATAAGAGCTATGCACAAGCCGTCTTTTGTCTCCAGAGTCAAGACAGACTTCCGCAGGAGCTAATCTGGCTATCCGTATTTTTCTTTCTTTCTTTTTGATCTGAGCGTAAATTGTGATATGCTTTTTTCGATGACATTGCTGAACAGACGTGAAAGCATGGGCGCTCACAAAACGCGCAGCCACTGCAGCCATTCAATTTATCTTTTGTCACTGACAGTATAGCTACGCTAATTTACGCGACTAACTACGTTGACGCATTGCATGCACCGTTGAGTTTTCTAGAACTACTCGGGGCTGTGAATGCTCAGTTAATGCTCTAGGCTGCACAAGGATTCGCCTGTACATGGATTTGCTTCAAACGAACTTGTGTTTATTTTTGGCTCCTGTTTTAGGGCAAAGGCTTGGGAGCTTGTGGATGGATTAGAGTTTTCTCTCGTACTTCTTATCAATAACTTTAGTGCATGCATCAGTGGCCCAGACATCGCCGCTTCACTAAGCACGCAGACATCACATGCAAGCTTTCATGGGCGGATCAAGGGAGATAGAGAAAGCAAGAAGGTGAAGAACAGGAAGGAAAAACAGGCACACGTCTGGTTCTGCACTCTGCGTAAGGAAATGAAACTAGGAAGGAAGAAAGGGATTGCAAGACCAAAAGATGGCAATTGGTCACTGTCACTGACGCCACAGCTTTTATGACATTACGCGACTTCATCGCTTGGACCTTTTATTGCGGTGTCGCAGCCTTTCCTACTTCTGTGGGAATAAATGGCTGTGAAAAAGCTATTGGTTAACTACATAGGTCAATTTGAAGGAAGCTAATAGGTGTTCCTCGCAAACTAATTATACAAAACTGGCATTTGTTAGCTGATAATAAGCTTGATAAACTGTGGATGCCTGTGCGTATTGTTCAAAAATAGGACGCTCGCGATTGCGACACAAGCTCACTACATGTCCACAATAAGTTTTAACTAAAGAACTTTTCATATTGAAATATACAGCGATCGATCAATTGATATGAGGGGTTTACCATCCCAAAACCACCAAATGATTATGAGAGACACCGTTGTGAAGGAATCCAGAAATTTCGGACCATCTGGTGTTCTTTAGCGTGCACACAAACCTGAGCACGCAGGCCTACAGCATTTTCGTCTGTATCGAAAATGCAGCTGCCGAAGCTGGAATTCGATCCCGCGACCGGCGGGTCAGCGGCCAAGCACTTTAACCACTATATAGACCACCACATCGGGGCTGGAATATATAGCGATCTTGAGACAAGGACAACAGAAAATACTGTGTTGGTCACAAAAGGACAAGGAAGAAAAGCGCGCTTTTCTTAATCTTTCCGCGGTGGTGACTCAGACGATGTTAAGAATGCAACGATGCGTGACAGGCGCTGGTAAAATCCTCTCGTGTCGTATAGTGCAACCGGTATTACGTAAATATTCAGGAGCAGTCTTAGAAAAGAGTAACCATAACTGGAATACCCTTCCTACAGAATATCAAAAACCTGCGGCAGGAGTGCCTCGAACTCGTCGATTCGTAGATTTTCCTGTTGGGGATAAATATATATATCATAATAAGAAGAGCTGGAATGAAGTCCCTGCCATGGTACACGATCTGTGAGCGCAGCAGTGATTACCGCTCGAAAAAGCTTCGTCCTGTCTCTCCAATCTTTTCCATATTTGTTCTTCTTTCTTGATCTTTCTTCTGCTCACAGTCGCCGCGTATGGCATGAGATCAATATCTATTCATAACGGCCTATCTGAACCATCCCCTGATTCGGAAAGAACTTCTTGATTTGCCAGTGCAGCGAGGCGCGATTCCCTGAGCTCTTCTTTCGTGTACTCTTGATTGGTGAAGGGGAGCCAATGCTCGGGGAACCTACAACAGCCAGCATGCTTAAAATTGCAACCTGTCTGCTTATTTTCTGCATTTTTATGCTTGGCTCTTGTTCTGCCTTATTTTCTTCCATTTGGGTCTACGTAGAACACATTGACAGAGACTGCCAGTGCGACTGTCTCATATTTATTTATTGCACAACACGAAGCTATGTGGTAGGTAGAATGGCAGGCATTATTTTTTTTTGTTAGAGCCAATCGGCTGGGACTTGCACTTATGATGGATATGAAGGGATTAGTAAAGCCCCGCAGTACCGTACCCGCCGCACTGCCGGGGTCTAGGGCACGGAGGCATGCGCTTGGTATCTCTCCTGAACGCCCCCAATCTGATGGGTACCAACAGATACAAGCAGTTACCACTCTGTTACCACGCTCTGGCTTTGTTTTTAAAACATTTTAGGCATTTGATGTTGTTCTATAATTGTTAGGGTTGAATGTCCCAAAAAACACTAAACAATTTAGAGAAATGCCGTAGTGGAAGGCTTCGGAAACTTATACCGCCTGAAGTTCTTTAACGTGAACCTAAATTTAAGTACGCGGCTCTTTTACATCTTTGCCTCAATTGAAAATGCGATTACTACATCATTGTTGCGGGTAGACATTTGATATTGTTCTACAGCTCCGCATCAATTATACATGAGGTGCTTGCCATGGTCTACGATTATCTTTTTGATTTCGCACTTTGACCTAAAGGCAAATGAGTTAGCCAAAAATAGCTTACGTCAATAGTTTGTGTTGAGTAGAGCAATACATATAAAGCGAACTAGCACAGGCGAACCTGGAGCCAACTTCTAGCAATTTTATTGATTCGCTTCAACGATTAAGGACATATTAGTGGTTAACGGACTGTACTGAACATCCTTTTATGTTTGAAGCAGCGCTCAGGAGGAGTACGAAGAAAAAGAAGCACAGGACAGGAACCGACATGCAACTAATTTTCATTAGGAGAAAAATTACTTCATAAGATGCTTTTTATGTATGTCGCTTGTCGCTCTTTGTTACAATGTACATTACCGATATATACCTCTATGCGTGCCTTTTACTAAAAATGTAGTTGCGAGTGAGCGCCTGCCCCATGCTTCTTACTTCTTTGTACTCGTCGTATGTGCGGTGCTCCAACAAAAAAATGAAGGCATATCCACTATCTCAATTTTTCTTTCTTATGAGAATATGTACCTCGTCATGTGGGCCTATACATTCGTCTTCTTTTTTTGATAGCACCGTCAAAAGCTTGCACGCGCAAAAGCAAGCATGACAAGCTGTCAATTCCACTTCAGCAGTTCCATTAGCTGGTTACAGCTTCCTTGTCTGAACGATGACGTAATAACTGAGCTGACAGCAGCGCACAGTGGAATGAACACGTAGGTGATCATCCCTTTAGCCGAGGTTGTCGTGACGCTGTCGGGGCAAATTAATCGAGCATCTACCTCACTGACCTACGCTGGGGATCACAGATGACCGCGGCAGAAAAAAAATGACATTTTTAGACCATGAAACAAACCTGCGCTAGTTTTTGCATAAAAATGGGCAGAATCAAAGTACTTGGCCAAGCAGCTAACCTCTCTCTAGCTTACTATGCCCGAGACCTATACTCCTAAGACCTAGCACTCCTGTCACTTTACTGCTTGAACTGATGGGAATGTTATGAAAGTGGTAAGAAATGCCTTATACATTGTATAAAATAGTTGTATGTGATTTTGATTTGTTTCCTGACTACCTGAATCTCACCTAATGTTCACAAAGAAGGGAAGTGAAGTAAAATTCTTCATCGTTAATAAATGCAAATTTAGAAAAGTCTGATGACAGATACAAACGTTTAATGAAGAAAGGTAGGAAAACAACAGAAAATAAGCTTACAAGAAATAAGATGCAAAGCGTTCCGAAATTCTATAGACAAATGACGAAGCGCACCAGGGAGAAACACCACAGAGGAAAGTTGTTGTATGACTACATGATAATTAACATATATTCACCTATTTTTCGTCCATTCAAATATGAAAACATTTTTTATTTATTTATAATCTACCTTATGTTGAGCGAGCTGATTTCAGTTTATGCCAGTTCATTTCATAATTTACTCTCTGCATCTAACTAGCTGTCAGGTTTGGCTGCGTATTCCATTCCTTAATGTATACATTCCGTTGCTCTTCTTACCTACGTCAACCTGTTTTACGCCATACGGGGCGAACTAAGGTTCAATTCCTTCATATCAATTCTAATATCAACTAGGCCTTCTTATTCTCTCGTCACTTCTACTAACTTTCATTATCTTGATGTTACTGCTAACATTTCCATCGGGCTAATTTCTTCCACCTCCTGACACAACATGCACAAGTGCGTGCACTCAGTGCATCGTATCATCATAGAGACAAAAAGTTAGATCAAAAGCTACAAATGCAACTTTTGATGAATTGTATCGAAGACGAAAGTCACCTGAGCATTGCTGTCTCGATTTCAACTCGTTTCGTTTAAATCAGCAGTACTGTGCCATACATATAAAAAAAGGTGGCCGTTGCTTCACCGAATCATGAATCTGTTTGGTGTTGCGAACAAGTTTGCCAACCGCCTTTGAACCGTAACCGAACTGGAGCGAAACGGGGCGTTTTGACCACAAACCAGAACACAACCATATTTTTTTTTGTTCGAAGCCCCAGATGATGCAGTGTTCTTCTAAACCGAGCATGTAATAGTTTACCCTTTTTTTTCAAATAATACAAAATTTTCAAAACATTGCTTGCGACAAACGGCATAATTTATTCTGTAAAGCTGTTACACCAGACCGTGGACATTAATTAAAAGACCGAAATACGTAGTTTGTCTTCATAAAGTAAATTCTGTGATTAACGACTGATTCATCCCTTTACGATATACATTTCTTAATAAAATTGTAGCAGTTGAGCTTGCAAGATATATTCTGTTGAAATCTGAGAGCGGTGGTGATTTTGCGTTCTGAACATGCATTTACAATTAAGTGTTTTTGAAGTATTTCTTTTTGTTTTAATGAAAGAACCTTTTGTGCACGGAAGGACAAAAGTAAGTATAGCGCCCAGGCATATTTTACGCTCACCTTGGTAATCAATATTCCAAAGCTGATGACTCCGCCTCCCCCCTCCCTTCAAAATTTTTGAAGTGAATACACTTTGCGAACCTACAGGATTCATTTCGTAAAAAAGAATAATACGTGCAAATGTAATGAATAAAAAAATAACTGGCAAATTTTTATCGTTGATTAGCCAATCAGGTATCTCAGATTTCTAGCGCCACTAATATCGATCACTTAGAGTATTCGAGCTAAAAGACCGCAGCTATGCTATCTGCACAGGTGGTTCTTACAAATGCTATAAATTGTCAAATAAAGATAAAAACAAGTGAATTCTCGCGACGAAGTGTGCATCATATTTCTGATTTTACATGCTTTTGGCAAGCCTAATGAAAAATTGCTGTGCCAAGCAGTTCACTACACGGTCGTTACGCATGTCATTAGCAGAAACCTAACTCTCCTGAGTCAGAAAGCTTATTTAGCAGGCAAGATTAAGCAATAAAAGAATAAATAACCTTAAGGAAAAGCATGTAAACTACACAGGGTGTCTCAACTATCACGCAAATTACTTTAAAATAGACAAACGGCGTTACGTGAATCAAACCTAGTACATACTGTTTCCGGTACGCTGGAGTAGACACCGCTACTTTTATTTCCGATGAAGTTAAATTAATTTGTAATATTTGTATTGATGACTCGACTAGCTAATCACGTAATTATCAAAGCTTAAATGACGCATATGTAGGCATGTTGAAATGACATCTAGTAGCACTACTTTTAACAGCGTACTAATTGCGCGTTCATTTCTTTGCGGTCGATAACGAAAGCCTGCGAAATATGATAAATAACACCTGACTGTGCTCTCAGACACAAAGGAATGGGGCGCCTTCAAATAAGCTTACTGAAGCATTGCTTTTTTTTTGTCGGTTGCAAGACAGCGTTCCGCTTTTTGGCAAGGATGCAAGACGAACGCCAACATTTCCTGTAGGGATTCAGTCCACTCTATTGTAAGCCGCTATCATTATCCTGATCTTACAGACGACTGTTCTCATTCATAACGCCGCAGGAGCGCTGCTCTGATTCTCTCAGATCAAAGTCGGTGCGTTTCTTCGCCCCTCGAATCCCCGGTTGGGCAATCTATACTTTTTCCTTTATATTGGCTACCTTACAGTGGGCCTCTTTGAGAGCACCGCATTATTAGGCATGAAACAGTCTAATCTCATGCCACCTTTCAGACATTGCAGCCTTTCTTTATCAATACAAAAAAGAGCACACTTCGTTGATTATTAGCGCAGTTATATGCTATTTGAATATACGTTTAGAAATACCTCATTTGCGTCTTGATGTTTAGGGAAGTATTTGTCAATTTAAAAATATGATTACGGCTCACAAATAAAATATCATTCATAAAACAAATAGTAGTGGCTCCACCAGTGCACTAGAAACGTAATGAAGCATGTTTGGTTTGAGTAACGTATTCCTCCTTGAAGGTGGGAAGCTCAGTACAAGAAAGCATACAAAGACAGCCTTGGGATGTGAATATCGGTGAGGCCATTTTCTTTGCTCTTTACTAGGTAGTTATATCCCAACATGTGGCCTTTGAGATTTAGTATACTGGCCGATAATGTTCATTCTAACGCGCTGCCACAGCTTCGCTTGCACTGCGTGTGTGCTCCAATGTGGAGTACGCTTTTAACCAATACCTTTTTTTTTTGGCTCCCTACGTGCTGTGTTGTCACCTCTAATTTTTCCTACCTCTGTACAATAAACATCGCATCAAAAATTATTAAGCTTTTTCAGTTGAGATTCAAATTTAATGTTGACCGTTCTGTGAAATGTGCAAGTACGGCATGCGCGTGCCGTAAAGCGGAGTTTCAAGAACAGCGTCAGCCAATTCCATGATTCACGAGATTTGCGAGTTGAGCTTTTGAGCGCTGTCAAATTGATTGTGCTCAAGAGAGAATAACGACACTGCGCTCTGCAGGGTGTGCCGATTCCTGGTGTCTGTTCGTTTCAGTAATTAGGGGAGGGCGGTCTGCCACATTCCTGACGCAAACACATGTATAGTACAATGTGTTTAGCCGGGAGTCTGCGCCATTTTAGTCATTCCTGCGCACTGCCTCATTGCCGTGCATGCACCTTTGCGTTCTGCGCACATAGCACACGGTGCATCGGCGTGCCGGCTTTTTCCTGTCATTGTCAGATAAGAGGAGACGCGGTGCATAATGTGGAGTAGCGGGGTTTTGTGTGCGCGCGAGCATTTGTCAGTATGTGTAGTGTTGCACGTTACGTGGTTCCTGAACAGCAGGGTGACTTAAGCGTCACTGATGGTTCCGAGAACTTTTGAGGCGACCCCTCGCCTTGCGCTAAGCGATGCTGCGCGTGACTCTACGAACCACTTCTGCTCATTCTCCTAGGGCGTGAAGAAAAAACCCGGACCTCACACATCAGTCCGCCTTCGTCTGCCCAAGAATTCACCCTTTCTGTGGTGCTGAGTGCGCTTACAATTTGTTTGTTCCATTGCTTCGTATTCAACAATGCGTGTAAACTAATTAAATATATTAGTTTAAAAAAGTTAATTGCAGTTGGCACGTCATCTGGTTGGCAAGCCACACGCGTTTCTTCAGCTGAGTTACAAGCCACCGCGAGGCCAGCATACCTTTGAGAGGATTGGTGATGTAACATGCATCTCTCTTGTCGTAGTACATCAAGTGATACTTGGACGAGCAACTAAAAAAAAGAACTTTAGGACAACATAGAAGATGCACACAGGGCTTATAGTGTCATTTTTCTTTCTTTCTTTTTTTTCTGGAAGAACCGAGTGAACTTTAACTGAAACTGAGGAAAACTCACTTTTTGGCCAGTGACAATAAAGTCAGGCCTGCTCCAACAACCCTTTGCTAGTGTGTTCCTGGGCTCAAAATTCATCAACTATATCACGGTTAAAGTCTATAGCCTACTATTGTCGGTACTTAGGAGTAGAATTTGTAATTGGCCTTATATATTGGAACACTTTCTCTGGGCATGAATTAGCTCGTAAATGACGTCTAATAACAATTCGAATGTGTGGTATAGCAACATTTTGCCATAACATTATCACCATTCATGTGCTTCCGTTGGTGCCATAATTCGTCTCATGGGCGTAATGACAATAACTAGACTTGAAGAGCGAGCTAGTCGTCCTTCCTAGCAAAATACGCCCTACTCCGGACTGTCAGCAGTGTTTTTTTATTCTTGGAATCTGATGATGATGACCTCGAATGGATGGCGCTCACCCACAGAGGGGGGTGGGCCAAGAACTGGGCGGCAGGATATTTAAATGAAACTAAAATGAAATTAAAGCCAATCTGAAAAATTAGTTTAGAGATAAAACTGCGAATAAACTAAAATGGTTGCTGAGCAAGCAGCGAAACCATCTCTTGTTTTTTACAGGCATAGCTACGACTTATAAACTATCGAAGGCTTTGAAAAGTGCTTCAGCTCTTCTTCTTCTTCAAAGCTTTTTTATGCTGTGCCATTACGAATCAAGTCTTCTGCAGGGAGCGTGTCGGCACCATGTATCCTCCCTTCTTTTGTATTCTATTTGGAAGATACCACCTTGGAGCAAAAGAAGGACATGATACTGTAGCGCTCGACTCGAAAAGAAGCACTAAAAGGACAAAAAGTAAGAAAGTTGGCTTCGTATTGCCCTACAAGTTTGGCTTCGAGTTTTGCACTACAACATCATGTTCTTCTTGTCCTGAGTGCCAACTCACCCTAGAATCGCTGAGCGTAAACACGATAGCAAAGCAACTAGAATACAAATGAAACAAACTAGATGAAACGATGTTGGCTGCTTCGGTGACGATTGTTGACGCAGTGCCGGTTTGTGGTTACGTTTAATTGGAACAGGTGCAGAAGTTGGCCCATTTTCGATTAGAAACTACCTTTTCGAGTTGACGTTACAATTAGAAATCACACCATTTTGATTTCAAGTGTTTTAGAAGTGAAAGATACTGAGGCAGAATATGAGCGAGCGCAGTTTCGGTTTCTGCATTTGTCTATTTTTGACAAAAAGAAAGAAAGCGCCACATGTATGACAGAACTATCTGCGCATCTGCGCTCACAAGAGAATACCAGTACACGACATATGCATTACAGAACACTACAGCTTACATTCGCCGTTTTATCGATAGGAACAATGCAAATCGCAACGCCACGCTACCCAGACGAACTGCATACATCTGCATTGCGTTACGCGCGTCGTTTGCCATCGACTTTCACTCGAAAACTAGGCGTCCTTGCAATCGAGATTAATTTACTCAGACAAACAGCATGGCAAGGCATTCGGAGAAATTCGCGAGTACCATCCCGGTCTCGGCGATCTCTCTGGTCTTCGAGTGTGCGGCACGTTCAAGGCCACCTTTGTTTGCTGCGAGCCATCTACCTTCAGCACCGCGAATGGTTACGTGTATTCTGGGATGCCCGAAGCTCTACACAAGCTGAACGCTGCGGAGGATCGCGGCTGATTGCGCGTCAACCAAAGTATGTTATTGTGTGCGTGAACGATAAACGATCTGTCTTTTTTTGCCGTACCTGTATCGGGGCTGTGATCTAAGCACCGGATGCACATGAACGGCAGTTGAGGCTCAACCAGTCGCTTTTCCGCGGCTCAGGCAAACCTTCGGGCATCCGAGGATAGACGCAACCAATCGTTGTGTATTAGGTAGATATCTTGCTGTCCACCTCTTTAGGAGTCGGCCCCGTTACAACGGCAGAGCCTCTGACCATCTATCAGAGCGATTATAAAGCAATAAACAAGGTGCAAGTGTAAAGCGTGTAGTCAACGGCTACAGACCTCAAATAAGGGTATGCGCAGCTTAACGAAATGTGTTGTTATTCAACCTAAACGTTAAAGAAATACAATACTAAACAAGAAATAAAAACAGGCTCATCGCATTGGATCACTCAGCAGTTCTTGGGTTCACTTCTTGGGTTCGCGGCATGGTTGCTGGCTTTAGACATTCACTTTGGTTCAGTTTTCACGGGAGTAACTTTGAGTTCAGGGACTTGTGTTTATGGAGAAGGCTTCGAATTTTTCACAGCGAAATTCGCCAATAGCTAGGAGAAACGAGAAACCATTCGCCGCGAGATGCGATGACAGACTTTATTGACTGCTCCGTCATTGAAGTCGTTTTCTACCTCTCGAACAGCAGACAATTTTCCAAGAAGAGCGTCGACATCTGATCCGTGAGAGCATTAATGTTCATCGGGCTGATGGGGCAGTCCGGGAACAAGAACAAGACCGGCTGGCGAAGTGCAAGCAAGCAGTGACTGCGCACTGAGGATCCGGCAGCCTTTCAAACCGATTGCGAAAGACAACGGTGAGCCGAAGACGCAATGTTGCATGCAGAGCAGCGTCAACGTGGCAATGGCGAAAACGGGTTCGCCTGGGCCGATGCGCGCTTACGGCGGGAGTTTTCCGAGCGGCACTTCTGCTAAGGCTGTGACGTCTGCAACCGCATGTGGCCCCTTGTTTCAGCTTCTGTGGCTAACCACCTGTACGGATTGCTTGGACGGTGACTTTCTAAATACTTTACATGAACTGTTCAGACTCCCTTCCTTGATCGCATAGAATATCTGGTACAATACTTGCGCGTTTTATATAACTGATTTATTTATTTTATTGGCCTTGTTTCCTAGCACATTTTTGTGCACACCTGCTCTCTCGGCATTTTCCTCGTTCTTCCACATCCCCAGTCGAAGAGCAAGCAAGCTAATCTATGAAGCTAACCATCCCGCTTTTGAATAAGGAGCTTTCTTCTCTTTTCGATGGTGGCGAAAACACTCTACGCCCGTGTGCTCAGATTTGGGTGCACGTTAGAAAACCACAGGTAGTCGAAATTTCCGAAAGCCTCCACTACGGCGTCTCTGATAATCATATGGTGGTTTCTATACGTTAAACACCACACATCAATTAATCAATCAATCAATCAATCAATCAATTTATCGAGCTTTATTCTCTCTCTCTCTCTATTTCGAGTAATTACTTCTACTGGAACGTCATGTCAATGGGTTATTGGCATTGCACCTTGTTTGTGTAGAACATTACAAGTTATTTGTTGTCGCTTCAACGCTTGCCTCACGAAAGACGAGTTGGGCTGGTCCACACAGTCGCTCCCATCGAAGACAAGCTGGGCTCGTCCACCATGAAACAAGCGTTCGGGGGAGCTGCAGTATTATAAACATTTGCCTGTGCTCTTTGGCTTCAGAAAAAAAATACAAACATGCTCGAAGGATGCATTTTGCTTGAAGGAGGACTTGATTCACGTAAGTGAAATTATACAAAATAACGCCATCCTATACGCGCGAGCCGGAGAAGATTTTTTAAGAAAAAAATGCCCTTGTTCATTATAGATTCACGAATGAATTTCAATTAACATTTGTCCGTGGCAGCGACTACATTACACTTCATAGTCACTCCAATTTATCAGATTTGAACGATGACAAAGTGTCGACGTGTCGGCAGTGGATGACTTATGATGTAAGTGAACTACGACCAGTGCGTCTAAGATTTGTTTGATTGACGATTGATTGATAGATGGGGTTTGACGCCCCGGATACCATAAGATAAGGAAAGACGCCATTGTGGAGGGCTCCGGATATTTCGACCACCTGGGTTTCTTTAAAAGGTTTGTATTCAAGGACTTAGTTTGCAGCGGTTATATTTTTTCTTTAATATAAAAGGGGCATTTCTGCACAGAGCACTGAAGAGGTAAGAGCACTTACCTCGGTGTAGTGTAGTGTGGCTCATCTTTTGCACATTAGTAATAATTATATGGTTGTTATATTATTTTTTTATTACTACTACTACTACTACTACTACTACTACTAATAATAATAATAATAATTATTATTATTATTATTATTATCATCACGGGTGTACCAGCGCATTTAGTGCTTTCGAATAATCTCTTAGACGTTTCAAAAGACTTCGTATATTCCTGCAAAATAAAACTTCGGTATTATCATGTCGTTTCTAGCCAAAAACTTGGTAGGAAAGAGTCAAGTTCGTGGATAGCCTTCAAAGCAGAGTATCGAAGATACCGCGTACACTGCCCGCTATACTGTCATGTATGCTGAAGACACTACTCAGCACTGCCGAGTATGTATCACATATAATGTAGTGAACCCTCTTTGGTTATCTTGGAGGTGCGTAACGGCACCTTCTTAAGATGAGGGTGTATGGGCATTTGTATTTTCGGTACGTCGTAAAAAGAATTTTGCATCTCAAGGTACAGAATACATCAGGAAGCTCGACTTAGCGAAGTCAAAAAATACAAATATTGACAGCTTGGAAACCGAGTTTTATGCAGAAGCAAGGTCAGAATCGAATAGCGCCGCAAGTTAACGAACAACGACGCTTACATTCAGTGAACCAGCTCAAGGAAAGAGGAGGGAGAGGAATTTCGCTGCAATGTGCTAAGAGAACACCAACTCGTCGAGGTGGTGGACACGGCCACTTTATTCCTAGAGGAGCGACAGAAATAAACGACGAGCAATAACTACAAGACCCCCACCCCCTTCAAGAAAGCAGGAGGGCCAGATGCTTAAGAATTACGGTAGCCCTTCGCAATGCACGTTGTGGTCGACTGTCTATAAACGCGCCAAATTGGAATAAGTTGATACAAAACCTTTAGAGAGCAACTATAAAGCAAGCGAGTGTGTTGGAATAAACTATAAGTAATTTTACGCAATGAACTGTAACTAGAACGCAAATGTTCTGACTATGGTACAGTCGCTCGCGCTATATTTCTCCATTAGCCGAATTCAATGACAAACTTATGACGTGATAATAAAAAAAACTCATTGAAAACTCCAATTACATGCGATAGTTGTCTGCTAGCAGTAATCATACCTAGAGAAGTAAAAATAGATTGCAATTCCGGCCAAAATACGCAAAGTCCGAGGTCTCATTGACCACGATACTGCCTTCACCAAAGTGACTATGTGCTGCAAAATAACTCAATTGGAACTGACAAAAGAGAACCTTGGCTGGGAAGACGGCTTACTTGACCATTATCTCAGTAGTTGCCGTCTCTTTCTCGCCAATATTTCAAAAAAAATGACAAAAGTCAGTCTCCGAATAAGACCGCCATGTCGTCGCAAAGACCCCACTAAGGTGACTTAGTTGGGTAATACAACTCTTTATTGGAATATTTTGTATTGCTTTTTTATTAATTGTACTTCACATGTGAAATGTTGAAGTAAAACAAAAATTAGCCTAACCAGTTGCTATGCTGCATAATAATAATAATAATAATAATAATAATAATAATAATAATAATAATAATAATAATAATAATAATAATAATAATAATAATAATAATATTATTATTATTATTATTATTATTATTATTATTATTATATACAAAAAATGGCATTACAATGGGAATCGATGATATGCGAAGCACGAGTGAGGAATATGTGTATGTCACTTTAATATGAGCACTACGGTACGAGGTGGACGTAAATAATTCTCTACACGACTTCCATGTCATAATTATGATGTATGCGCGTGTGATTTACCTTTGTCATCAATTCACGTCACATGGTATGTGTGGAGCTAGCGAAATGGCCGTGAGCGTGCTCAGAGCGTAGCATGTAGTCATGTTTTACATGACACGCATGACATCATTATCATGTTTGGACGTGTCATTTAGCTTCGCCATTCATTCACGTCACGTAGTATCAAATTTGGTATATCTGAAGCTAGCAAAATGGCCGCGAGCACATCATGAGCATGGTATGTGCTCGTATTCATGCATGACACGCATGTCATGATTATCCTAATTGCACAAGTATTATACCTTCGTCATTCACTGACGTCACGTACCACCAAATTCGGTATATGCGAAGATAGTGAAATGACCACAAGCGCACCATGAGCGTGGCGTGTAGTCATGACTTACATGGCATGCATGTCATGATTTCCACTTTAGGGTCTGTCACTTGTGTTCGCCATGCAGTCATGTCATACGATACCAGTTTTGCAACATGCCATGTCAACAGAACCACCGCAAGGGCAGCCAGGCAATGAAATGTAAATGATGACATTCATGACATACATGTCATGATTTTCATGTTATGACTAGTCACTTTTGGTGGTCATAGTTATGTTATACCATACTAGTTTCGGTAGTGATACCATTATAGAAACGGCCATAAGAGCCAAAAGTCGTAGGCGGCTAGATAGATAGATAGATAGATAGATAGATAGATAGATAGATAGATAGATAGATAGATAGATAGATAGATAGATTCAAAATCGCCGAAGTTCGCTAAGAAAAGCTTCGCATTCAATACATACACTAGGCCTGATGACAAAAATAGGCCGAGAGCAAGCTCCCTTTCAGGAACACCACCTGCCTACTTTTTCTGGAGGAGGGAAGACAAACAGAATAGAAAGATAAAAGCACAGAAAGAGCAAGAAAGCTA
Organism: Rhipicephalus annulatus; assembly: GCA_013436015.1. Taxonomy (NCBI): domain Eukaryota; kingdom Metazoa; phylum Arthropoda; class Arachnida; order Ixodida; family Ixodidae; genus Rhipicephalus; species Rhipicephalus annulatus. The sequence continues at coordinate 10,883 of WOVY01010543.1, read as the reverse complement.
TAGGAAAGGTGGAAATGTCCAAAGACGTATAATAATCAGTAAAAATACGCAAAAAGTGTGACGATAGGTATAGCGCGAGAACGAAACGACCACACAGAGACAAGAAGGACTTGTTCTCGCGCTATAACTATCGTGATGCCATACGAACTAGCCCAAGCTGCCACACGCAAAAAGTGTATACGAGTGGCCATACCCATTTGGTCTAAAAAAGTCGGCATATCTCGAGAGTGTTGGTCTCGTCGAGAAGCACACCCTTTTCTGAAAATTATGATCGCGAATGGTAACTCGATTCAATCTAAGAAATTTATACTCCTAATCAGCAAAGCCCGCTGCGAAATGAATGCGGGCTCGAATGTTTCCTAGGAGCAACAATATTCTCACAAAGGACTGTGTCGATATTCTTGACGGTGTAAGCGTTCGTGCACCACCACGCAGCCAGCTCTTATGTTTTAAAAGAGTGCTCCGTAACGGCGAGGCAATCCTCGACCAAATAAGTACACAGGGTGGGAACGATCTTCTCGCCTCACGCTGGCGTGCATGCTGCTTTAGGAGGTAAACAGACGATTGTTGATCATACGCGAACTAGCCCACGTGAACAATATTGCCAATCAGAGATACTTTTTATCCAGAACAGAAATATATTTCCTTAAAAATATTGGGTACCTAGATTGAAATTTGCTAGAGCTCTTTCGCTACCAGCTAAACTTACAAGCCCGTTCATATTACCATTCGAAACTTACAAAGAAAGCAGGTGCTAAAGAGAAAAGCAATGTCTTATTATATTTATTCGGATGGCAGGGGTACCTCGGTCGTCCTTACCTAGATCTCTCTTTTAGGTCAGTTGCTGTTTGAAGTTACTATAGAGTAAAGGAAAACAGTTTGCTGGATTACATCATTCTATCTTTAGATCAAGAGTGTACGCATTACCTTTCGGACTCCAGCCATCTTAGGCAATGCGTATCGCAGCAGAGCTGTTATTTTTGTGGTTCGGCGGGCATCGCAGATAAAAAATTATCAATATCATGATCTGCCACATGTTCTCTCTGTCTTCTCTCTTGCTCTCTCTTTTTTCGCTGCCAGAACACGTGCACCGACTTGTCCGGCGTTGGTTAGAATAACTCTTAACCTTGGAGTCCTGCATTTTTTACAACGAAAGCTGTTATGAGATCACAACACTCGTAACGCGCGCGCCCTAGTTGTCCACCACCGCCGACACTGCCGCCGGTGTCCGTAACCCCTATCGCATGAAATATGAAAAAAAAACTTTGTACATAAGAAAACACAGTGGAGCATGAACCCAGGTCTTGTGCGTGCCAGCCCAGTATTATACTTCTGAGCCACGCCAGCGCTTGGGACTTGATCGCAAACTTGCCTTAGGCAGGCTTGATGTCAGGAAAAGAATCGCGTAATTATGAGTATCAAAGTGTTTTACAACAGAAAAGCATCAACCAGGCGTTTCACAATGCAAACAGCGTAATTAGTTGGTCATCTGATGCTCCTGCTTGTTACGAAAGCTTTTTCTTGATCACTTCTTTACTGTGGTGCATACCCACTTCAGACATAATTTCCTATTGTCGTAAGCCACTGCATGAACAATTGGCACAAAGTTCCTTGCAATTGTTTAGCGGAAACCACGCTTGGTAGAAGAATGACGAAGGGTAGCACAGCGAATGGTGGCCTACTACCCAGAAATTACGATTATTATTGCCGTGGTGGGTACCCAGCAAATTTGGTTGTAGCCTTCCTTGCAGGCTCGGCGTTTTTAACTGGCATAAATTTTGTTTCTTATTGATTTGGCTTTACTACAACCTGAAGAGTGTGAAGAAAATGTTTTCTGACCACCCCGTCGTTATACAAGACATACGTTGCCATCTCATATATATGGGATACCAGAGATTAGTGATTGTAAAAAGGAATACGGTGAAATTGAATAGTTCTGTTTATTTTGACCCTGTTAACACTTGTAATTGTTGGGAAACTAGCGTGCAGCAACCACGTATAAGTCACGCCGCATAAAAAGTCCAAAATCAAGTTTCCGCACTCTTGATAAACAGCGCCCTCATTTTATTTGAGTGGTGGTCGTCTAAATAATTGACGCTTTGTAAGATCAAATATCGTAAAACAACACCATGAAAGCTCCAACATGACAAAAGATTTTTCAATCCCGCTTTGATGCCCCAATATTATCATAACCCCTATATCATCTTCACTTCAACGAATTCTAAATCATCACGTACTATCTCGCTGTGGCAGACCGCTTATGTATTAGTATTTAAGTAATTTTGGCAGCTTTCTCGACTAGAGTAACAAGAAATTGGTCCTGTCGCAACAGCTAGAGCTTTGAATTAACCTGAGTGCATTCACAACTCGAACAACTGAGCGCTGGTGTCCTAAATTTAGGACATGAACATTTCAATTTGGCTGCTTCTCCACAGGTTTTGGAGATGAATCTAGGCCGCGGCAGTTGGATTTTCGATGGAGACGAAATTGCTTGATGCCCGTGTGCTTAGATTATCGGTAAAAAATGCCAAGCGCTCGAAATTTCCGGGGCCCTCCTTGTCTTTCATAATTATGTGGTGGTTTTTGGACGTTAAACCTTAATAATTATTATTAATAATAATGTTATTTCAAGAGTTTTTATTGGTCTGGGTGATGCGTTCATAATAAGGAAGGCTCACTTTGTAGATAGGAAGTTGAGCATTGTATAAAAACGAAAAGTGCGACAGCTATTATTATAGTTACTCAGGCAGTTGTGAAATACTTGGTGGCAGTGAGTGTAGTCTTTTTCGCCTTTCCCCATCCTTCGCTCCACTTTGCACAGTTCTGAACAAAACAATAATGAACAAAGTTATTGTCTATGTTGGTACAGGTGCTGTGAGGATAGCTTAGACGCATTTTTTTTCACTTTTGAAGTTAAGTCTGTTATAATTTACAGCAAGATTTCTTCGTGTTCTTCTTATAGGTTACCAGGGTCAAAATGGTGAAGGGAGAAAGAACGAGTACAGTGAGGAAGAAGGAAAGAAGAGACCGAGGGCAGAAAGGAATAACAAGAGAATTTCTTAGCGAGGGGCTATTCGAACTCGCGTACGCATAATCCAAAGGTGAGCGTCGTAACCCCTCGGCTAACCGAGCACATTCCGGCGCGAAGCAGATTAGGGCAAAGGACAGTCCATCGTTGTCTATCGTAGCCAACCCTAGTATTTGGAGAGCTCACTAGATCACACTTCGGCACTCGCTCAACTCCGATACGTAGGAGATCTGTGCTTTAGTGTGATAGAAGACCAGTAGTTGGGGGATCTTCACTCTCATTGAATTTGTGCAGGAAGGGCGTGATCACTAACAGGAGAAAAGGAACTAAGAGGCTCACCAGTCAATATATGGCTGGTAGTGGGGGCAATATGGCAACAGGGAGAGTTAAGCGAAAAGTCAGAGAGGCGGAGAGAATTTTTCGAATGACTGTGGTGGAAAGAAGCGGGCTCTCAGTAACTACCGAAAGGGCAAAAACGGAATAAGAAGGGAGATGTTCTATGATAATTCAAGGGGGAGCGCTTTACTTTTCGAAGCAAAGTCGCGTTGTCTTATAACACGTAGAGTCATAAAGCGAGATTCAGTAAAGAAGAAGAACAATGTACATGCTGTGGGGAAGCTAAGAATATGATAGAACAAGTTCTGAATGAATGTGGCTATATCCACTTAGGTATACGAGTGGGTACAAGCCTACAAGAGGCTTTTGTTCTTAGGGACAACCATGGAAAGCTGAACACGTTCGCGATAGAAGCAAGTAAGAGACGGTTAGAGTATTGCTGACAGAAAATCAGAAATAAAGAACAAAAGTGGTGGGAAAATGAGGTAATTCTGTGTGAAGAGGCAGAGAGATGAGCCATAAATCTATATTTTCCTTTGTTAAAGTAGGATCTATTTAATTGAAGTTGATAAGTCATCAGGCCAACATGAAAAAAAAGTTTTCGTTTTTTCGAGCCTGGTGGCGAACATGTCACCACCTCTTTTTAATGGGGACGTTCTTATAGCATCCATACATCCATGAATGAATGTGCTCGCTCCTATGTGTGATAGGTGACTGCTAGGGACCACAGCTATAAACTGCGTTCGCTTTTGGCACGCTTCCTCTTTCGCTCGGCAGTCAGCACGCTTCGGGTATGAGCAGTGTATGAGGGGTGGAGGCCTCGGAAAGCTGCTGCAGCACGTGCTCGCACAGAGCATCTCGATATGCTCTCACGGGAACATCGTACGATCACATGCAACCAACCACTATCCGAGGAACCCAAATCGATCTCGTCTTTGCAAACTTTCTACTATGGCCGATCCAAGAACCACTCTTCCTATACTTTACCGACCATAAACCCCTTATAGTGCAGGGGTAACAGAAGTCACGTCTCGCTACCACTTACGCATGAAATACGTTGTCTATATATACAGTGTGTCTCACGTCTTTCATGATTGACTGGGCGAAGTTTACGGAGGATTCATTGTTTACCGATGTACCTCCGAAGGTTTGCCCCCTCATCATTATACACTCCATGGAGATGTGATTTTTTTCTTTTTTTTCTTTGTCTCATGGCATTTACTATAATGCGTATCTGAAATTATCACAAATGCTATGACGCAGTAATACATTCACTCAGCAACTACGATGGCGCAAGTACTGCATAAGCTTTCAAAGACTTGAAGTGGTTCTTAAGAGAAAAGAAGAGAAAAGTGAGCCCCGTTATTGTCTGCTTCAGTGAGCGACACCGCCACAGAGCTCACAAGGGATGGGGGTGAGGAGGGATGAAAGGGTAGAAGTAAAGGTATAGGAAAGAGGGAGGGAGGTGAAGCAACAACAAACAGAGGGGATAGGAGAGACAGGAAAGATGGAAAACGGTCACTGGAGTCCGAGGACGGGGTGCACTTGCGAGAGATGTTGTCGGCGTCTGTAGATGGCGTAGAGCAGGTCCAGTAGGTCAGGGCTGCGCTGTCACCGAAGACCATCGGCGACAGGAGGTGACGTAGGGCCAGCCCAGTCGGCCAGAGCCACGAAGACGCCGAAGGTCGCGAGCGCGCGGAGCGCGCGGGCGCACAACCGGTCGGCACGGAATCCAGGGAGCGAATCCCTTTCAAAGACTTACGTGCACATATACTATGCAAGACAAGAAATGCATTCACTAAGTGACAACCATGGCATAACCACTGCACATGCCTTTAGAGGCTTACATGCAGTTATACTATACAAGTAAAGAAATGTATTCACTCAGTGACAATAATGACAGAGCACTTCTTCAGCGCTGAAAGGCTTACATGCACATATACTAGCCAAGTCAAGAAATACAGGAAAAGGTCTTCAATAGGCACACAAGCCAAGAATCGCATAGCCTTCTACTAAAGTAAGTAAGTGGGAATGGGAACTGAGGAAAAAGAAGAAGGAAAGGAAGAGAGGACAACGGGTAGAAAGAAAGAAAGACAAAGAAAGATATTGAGAAAACGAAGAAAAAAAGGGAACAAAAGCAGACAGGAAAAAGTAGGCATAAAAAGATACAGAAAAAAAAGAGAGTAAGCTTATATAGTGTAGAAGAGCAAGGGGTGCGAAAGAGACGGCTTGGCTCACTACTCGCTACTGGTTCACTAAAGATGAAGGCAACAATTCAGCCAACTCACGTTTATGTATACCACAGATAACTGTGTGGTCCATCATAAAATTGTGGCTATCACAAACGCGCGTGTGCCACAAAAATTGGGTAATCCTTGCGACGCACAACTTCCATTAAAAACAAAATGGCAACAGTTATAGCCCAACAAAAGGAGCGCGTTACCATAGTAACACCACTGTATCGCGATAATATGTGGCTATAAAGGCGATGGCTATGCTACCACCTGACCGCTTAACAAAAGTGTTGAATAAAGAGCAGTAATACAACAGATGAAAATACTTACGAGACTTGCAAACTATAGAAATGTGTCGGCCTGACGCAGGGAATGCTCCCTGCTTGCCCGTTTTATCGTTGACCGCGAAACGGAGTTGGTCTTCTCCCTTTCTTCTATCATTAGGCTGCTTCCGTTTTGTTACATTTTAACGCCGGAGCCTGAAAACAGTTATGCCGTTTTTGACCGCGCTATGAACGGTTTAGTATAATAAAAAAAACATATGGTGAATATTGCAACAAACAATTCACGTAGTCCGGAGAAAACTATTCTTTGTTAACTAGTTAACCACAAGGAAAACCAAGAAGCGTTCTATTGCTTGCTCGAGTGGCTCATCACTTCTCTCTCTTTTCTGGCCACAGTCCTCCACGATCTGATCCTGTGCGCTAAAAGGCACGTGAAGTCATGGCTGATTCTTGCATTTACAACACGCTATTGTCTGCTAGGAGGGCGTGCGTATCTTGAACAGTTTCACGGTATGCGTCATTGATCCCCCTCCAAATGCATTGTCTTGATGCGTACGTCAGTGAGTTATATGGTGTGATCTGAATGCCGATATCACTGCGCCCGTAATAGTGGCATTCAACACAGTAGAGAATGTTCACTGCCGGTCGTAGTATGGTTTTATTCAAACCACGTGAACAGTTTCTTGGGACATCGGCACCTAGATGAACTAAATGGTCCTTCCGGTGAAACTTTGAAGCTTAAGGGGCTTTATAGGCGGAGTACTCGGTAAGGAACGAAGTACTGATGGATTGACTGACTGACTTGTGGGGTTTAACGTCCCAAAACCACCATATGACTATGAGAGACGCCGTAGTGGAGAGCTCCGAGATTTTCGACCACCTGAAGTTCTTTAACGTGCGCCCAAATCTGAGCACACGATCCTACAACATTTCCGCCTCCATCGGAAGTACTGATGGAGAAGCTTTTCGGAAAGGCCAGGTGCTCGCACGGGGGTCTATATCCATACTCTGCCACCTGGTGCATACTCGACTTCTCATCGCCACAAGTTTTATCGGTTCATATTGATTCGATGCTGTTGTTGAGTGAAGGTATCGAGCCAGCTGACATGCTTCTTTGGCCCGCTGAGTGAAATCTCTGACGTCAGCTTTGTGGTCAGCGCTGTCGCTAACGGGCAGCATTGCATTCTGAGTTGTGTTCACTGTTCGGCCATAAACAAGCTGAAATGGCGTCACTTGAGCAGTCTCCTGCAAAGCAGTGTTTTAAGTGAATGTGGCATACAGTAGTATCATGTCTCATATACGGTGCCCCAACTCTACGTAAATTGACAACATATTGGTCAGTGTTCCGCTAAGACGTTCGATTAGACGGTCTGTTTGCGGTGCATGGTAAGCAGTTTTTTTTCTGTGGCAGGTATGGGTAAGCTGCACAATGTACTGCGTCAAATTTGCTGTAAATGACATTCCTCGGTCTGTAATAACAACTTAACGGGTACCATGTCGTAGCAAAATGGAGAAGACGAAGAATTCTGCTACCTTGATGGCTGTCGTTCCGACCAAAAAGGCTGTCAAGTAATCCGTCGCTACTGCAATTCATTTTTTCCCTAAGAATGATGTCGGAAAAGGACCAAGCAAATCCATTCTTATTTGTTCAAACGGAGTTTCTGGGGTTCAATTGGTTGGAGGAGGCCTGCCGGTTTCACTGAAGGCGTCTCGAGTCTTTGGCAATTGCGACAAGTTCTGGCAAAATGCTGTACTGTATTCAATTTCCTTGGCTAATAGTATTTGGTCCGATTGCGAGCGAAGGTTTGAATTGCTCCCCGAAGCCCTGACGAGGGGCATTGTGACAGTCTTCTAAGATTACGGATCGTAGGGTCAAAGGGATGAGGAGTAGCAATTTTTCGGTGCTTTGCTCAAAATTATTCTAGTCCGGGATGTTATTTCAGAGGTCATACGCTGACAATCCCCACGTGAACACTTGTGGAAGTCGCACAGGGTTTCCTTGCAGATACCTGATAAGCGAAAGCAACTCGACATCCGATTGCTGATGTTCGGCCATCTCTGTTGTGGTGACGGCTCCAAGAAACGGACAGCCATCTGCACCTTCCACAGGCGCGTATTGGACAGGCGCGCATGACAGGCTGTCAGCGTCACTGTGCTTGTGGCCAGACATACACAGGACCGTTATGTCGCACTCTTGCAGCCCCAGGCTCTATCTTGCAAGATGCTTAAATGGGTCTTTGAGGTTTGTTAGGCAGTACAGCCAGTGATGGTCGCTCACAGCACGAAATAATCTGCCGTATAGGTATGGTCGGAACCTTCCTATGGCCCAAATCACTGTGAGGCATTCTCGTTCTGACGCTAGGTAGTTAGTTTCCGCCTTCGAAAGAGTGCGGCTAGCGTAAGCAATCAGTCGTTCTTTTACATTTTGCCACTGAACGAGGACAGCACCGAGTTCCAAATTACTTGCGTCCACGTGTATGTATGTCTCCACTTCATCATCAAAGGGAGCGTGTACAGGGTCGTTTTGAAGCCGCCCTTGTGGCTTACGAAATGCCGCATGGTGCTCACTCGTCCAGACAATGGGTACGTCGTCTTTTGCTAGTCGTGTTAATGGTTCGGCAATCTTGGAAAACATTTGATAAAGTATCTGTAATAGACAAAAAGCCCCTAAAAATCACATAGCAGCCTTTTTTGCCCGTGGGTCTGGGAAACTCCTACTGCGGCAGTCTTCTCAGAGTCAGGGCGGATGTCTTCACAACAAACTTTGTGGCCTGGGAAAAAGAGTTGGTGAAAACCGAAGTGGTACTTTTGTGGCTTTATGGAGCCACCAAAGGGCCGTTTTGGTTTTTAAGCCACCGGACTAAGAATATATTGTTAGTGCTGCTGAACTCATAGCTTTGAGAAACAGTCCGTAGTCGTTCCACGTGCTGATCGGAAGTGATCGAAAAGATTGCGACATCATACAGATAAACAAGCCAGGATTGTCATTTTAATCTGGATAGCCCAGTGTCCGTCATCCGCTGAAATGTGGTAGGTGCAGACAAAGGCCGAACGGGAGTACCTTTAACTCGTACAGTCCATCTGAAGTGATAAACGCTGTTTACTCGTGGTCTCTTATGTCAAAGAGGAAAAAAAAATTCGCGTCTCGTAACCTCTCAAGGGCGTCATCGATCCTTGGGAAAGGATAGACATCCTGTTTTGATGTTCTACTCACTGTAATCTACAAAAAATCACAGTGTTGCCGTCCTTCTTCTCTACCAACACGACAGGTGAAGCTCACGGGCTTCAGCTGACGGTTGAATGACATCGACCTCGAAGCATTTCTTCAATTTGGCTTCTGATGACTTTTGATGATACCCAATATGGGAGCTGACAATAGGCTTCACCGATTACTCGACCATGATGCTGTGTTTGGCTATAGATGTCCCCTGAACTTTCGATGACGCTGAGGGAGGCGAATTTTCGTACAAGGTTCTTGATTTACCACTTCTGGCCTCGTGACAGGGCTGTGTCGATGGATGCAAGTGTGTGGTATACGTTGTCAAGATTGAGTGGTGCCATATTCGAATCTGTAATTTCATTGTAATTTGTCAAGTGGGCGTTTACGGTTCCTTGGTGATATGCTGCACCTCACTTCTGAAAGTAGTCCAAAAACATTCGCGCACCTATCGCGCACAGCTGAACGAGACCTCTCGCCACACAGCTCCCTTTTTTTCAACAGGAGCGCAGTGTTACTTTCCGCCATTCCTTCATGGTCTCTGAATGATTTACTTCTTAAGGCAAACAGCTATGCTGCATCTTGGCGGAACGTTTAAATCGTCGTCCAGAATCCAGAATGCGTCATACTTTTCATCACGCTTCAATTTCGCAATGACATGCTTCGTGGAGAACGACATCGATGCTTCAAACAAATTTATAAGAGCACCGTTTATCTGCAATAAGGTCATTACATTTATTAAATATCTGGAGCATTCTGAAAGGAGAATGAAATCGGCGACGTATGTGAAACCATGTATTCTAATTATACAAGTGCATCTGCCAGCTGTATAGATCAGGTGTCCTCCTGCGGTACGCACTTCCTGTCGTGTGGATGGAGTCAGCACTTTTTTTTCAGTTTTCGGGCAAGCTCTCTACTTATAACTGAATTGTCTGCAACTATGTCCACTTAAGCGATAATTTCACAGTCTTCTATCAGCCCGTATAAATCCGACGCAATGTTACTGTTCCCACACGTTTGCTCGCGTTTCGTCGTGATACCTCAAAATTAGCGCTGGAGGTTCAGTTGTGTCGACAGTTGCCTTACCTCTACAGATTGCCATTTTCAGTTTTCCTAAAGCGGACTTTGGGAAGCGTCATCTGGGGGAACTTGAAAATTCGCGGAGACTTTTCGAGCCTCAGGGGCGCTGTTGACCGGAGCTTATACTGCTGTGTGGCATAAAAGCCCTGGCCAGTCAACAAGAAACTCCTAGATTGCGCAAGGATGGACTGCGTTTCGTGGGCAGACAGCATTTGCGGAGAAACTCGAAGCCCTGCTCGGTGGTATTCGCACACCCCGAAGAAGTGGTCAGGTTCGCCGCAATGATAGCAAAGTGTGATTCGGTCGGCAGTGCACCATTGCCTGCTTTCCAGACTCTTGTCTCAGGCAGGGGCAGCGTGAACCGTGGTTCGGTTTGATGTGTAGGCTTTGGGACGAAGCTACGTCCAGATGTTCCTTAGCACCTCGACATACGAGATCGCTGGCTGCGCCGATAACGACGCTTGAGGATGCCCTACAGGCTGCTACTCATGGTTCACGTGCCTGACTTCTTCACAGACCATTTCAGCCAATGAGAAGATCGTTGTGGGGCTGGTGTTTAGCTGCTGCCTCTAAAGCTCTTCTGGTACTACTGAAGGCACGAGTTCTCGCAAGACGTCGATGCTTTTTCCAAATAATGCGGACACTTCCTCCGCAAATGCGACAATCACTTCTGCGGTACAGCCTTGCACGCTGTTAGAGGGTGT